>CM077157.1:36311248-36838237 GCA_039583875.1 Platanthera guangdongensis | reverse complement strand
ATGCTATGCAAATCTGAAGGCTAGATCACAAATTAAATAATAAATTAAAATCATCCCACACAGATAAGTCAAGATAATGCAAATAATTTATTTGGGCAGACAAGCTTATCCTTTCCTCCGCGTGGTGAGCCATTAAAACGAGCGTCTGCGGCGAATAAATCCCGCAAATCACAATAATAATCTAACAAATACTAGCATACGAGATATTCAAGTTAATATGATGTCCAATCGATAAATAAATGCTGAAAATAATAATCAATACAACAATACTCACTAAATAGTGAGCTGACCAAGACAATGAAGATTCCGGAGCCGATGCGTGGATCGGCGATCGAGAGTGGAACCAGCGGCGTAGAAATAGTGGAGGTGGTTGTCCTCGGCGGCGGTAGATGAAAAATTGACTGAAAATGGATAGATCTGGCCACGTAGGTGGAGTCCGGGGGGGGGGGTGGTAGATCCGATGATGTAGTAACGGATCGGGGTTCGGGAGCGTTGGACGAGTGGAAGAAATAGCGGATCGGGGCCTGAAATTTCCAGTTCTGGACCGATCTGGAAATTGGGCTGTTTTAAGGTGGATCCACGAAGGGGAGGAGTGGTGGAGGGGGTGGAGTTGGAGCAGGGAGGTCGACGGCTTGACAGGAGGCCGGCGGGTGATGCGGTTGGAGGACGGGAGGCCAGAGGTGGCCGGCTCAAGGTCTGACGAAGGATGGCCAACAGGTTGAGGGGAGGGGCAGCAGCAGGCCGTGGTTCAAGATTTAATAAAACTATATAAATGAACAGTAACTCATATTTTTGAATAGTGCTAGTGAAACAGCTGTCAACTGTTTTATGGCTTGCTGGAGCCGCAGATTCAGCGGGAGGTGGGGGAGTTTCTGGGCTGTGGAAGAGGGTATGAGTAGGTGCTACCTTGGGGAGGAGTTTGAGCACCTAGGAGTAGTCACCTAGGGTTCCACGGCGTCGGCATCGAGGGGTGATCGCGGAGTTCCGGGATTTTCTTTTTGCAAACCTGCAATGCCTTCAACCAGCCACAAACCATCTATTTATAATAAAAGGAGGATTAGGGCTTCCCACCATCAATGACTATGATTGGCCAAATATGGGGTCACCTAAATACATCAAAATAAAATGCAAAATAGTGAAATAATATATCAAATCGATTCACAACGCATATTCGAACACATCTGCGGAGTCCGATCGTCGACCCTGGCACGCCATATATGGAAGTCGTCAATTCATCCCCAAATGGGCCCAAACTCGTCATCCGCTGCGAGTGCTCGTTTATGCTCCGCATCAGTAGAGAGTTACAGAAAGCGAGTAAGTGATTATTCGACTTTGTACAAAAAAATTGGATGAATTCCTACATACTAGACATTCACATGTGTATGAATCATGAGGTTTCAGTGACACCATACATATTTCCATTAAGATACTTGGTTCGTTAGAGATGATGTCTTACCATTGATGATACTTAGATAATGTCCTAGGAGCTTGTCCTACTTGCCCCTAAAATTTGTTGAGAGTATGACCATCTTCATTAATGGAAATGAATGCTCTCAAGCCAAAGTGAGTTTATGAGGATCATGGATTAAGGGTAGGCTGCCACTTATCGAAGCCTGCGTTTGTCTATGTGCATAGGAGACAGAGTTAGGATTGTCGTATAGATGATTGGAGCATGTAGTCGCTTTCATAGCGGCAACGAGTTATTTTTATTATTATTTTACTTTATTTCATGTAGTTTTGTGATTTGATGTTCCGGGCGATCTCCATAAATAAGAGTCTGTATGCTGATTTCAGTTATCACAGATTTTGGACTGGATTTATGAGCCGCCGGTAACTACCATCCCACAAATTCTCCCACATAACTATGTACAATCACCACTAACCGCCGCGAGCTACCACTGTAGCTGCCTTTCTCTGCTGTAATCACATGTTTACCCTGCCCAATCCCAAAATTTGCCGCTACCCAAGCCTGCCCTCCTTGACATGACATTTACAAACGAGCACCCAATTGTCCAACTTCACCTTTCCCGACACTTCCCCTTCACCCGAAAATTAGTACAGCCAGGAATTCCTCATTGCCGAGCCCCTGTTCACGTTCAGAACTGTGAACTACAGCATAGAACTTCATTACTTCACAGCCTCCTCCCTGATCTGCCTCCGCCAGTCCCCCGCCATCCCTAAACGGACCCTGCCTACCCCACTCTCCAAACAGCCTTCCACTATTTCCCCATCACACCATCAGTCCATATACCCTACCCGAGCCCTTGCAACCTTTTCTGAAGCCTAACCAGCCCCTGAATTTGTACCGAACCACAGCAGAATTGTTGTCCAGCCCCGAATCAGCCATTATTCATATCCCCAGTATCCTATTTCTTATGTAAGTTCATATATGAAGTTTAGATTTATTCTTGTTGTTTATTTGGTGAAGGACATGATTATGGATGTTAATTTATGTGTTTACCGATAAATTTTTTATTGCATGGTTTATTTGCTTAATATTTAATAAAGGTACTGTTGTTATAACATACCTGAATGAAATTTGTCTGCTTATCTTTCACTTCAATCTTGATTGTAATTGTTTGTTGAAGCCTTTAATAATTCATCACTCATTCTAATTTATCGTTGTACTCATTTGCATGTACATTGCATCATTCTTAGAACTCCACGATAACCCACTAACATTATTTCATTAGAATTTCCATATGGTAATCTTACACATCATCTTATCTTGTCACAAGGACCTCATTCCTTCAAGTAATACTAAATTTGATGTTCTTTAGATGTTGCTGATATCCATTGCCATGCTGATGAAAGATTCTTCTCTTCGGGGCAAAGAGGAAAGAGACTAGTATGGGAAGCTTCTCTTTCCTCTTTGAAGTCAAAGAGAGTCAGAGGAAGTCATGTACCTAATGATTCTGTGAGTTCAGATCAAAATTGTAGCCCTCTTCATGATGAAAGAAATTATGCTTGTTTCAATGAACACACTATGGATGCTCCGGGATGTTGTCCGTTATTGAAAGAATTTTCTAATATTATTGCTCAAGATTCTAAATTGAAAGCTCATTTCGAAGAGGAAAGATCAACACAGCAAAGTACTGATAGGGGAATTAAAGGGAGCTGCCCAAGGATCATGTTCATGAATATTGCTGATGATGAAAAAAATCAAGGCTTACAAAGGTAAGTGCTGTTAAATTCTTTTTGTTAAATGCATTGCTTATTTAATGCTATGGTCATAAATTATATTCTCATCAGTTTTTTTGTGGCTCACGGCTCACCCCTACAAGCTTGACTCTGAAATGGTGATGATTATGCATTGAGGTTCATATTAAATTTTGTAGGGTAATAATCAATCTTTTTGAAGAGTTTTATATAGTCTCATCAAACCTACTTTGAGTAATCTTGCTAGTTGGTATTACAAATTCTTCATATATGTTTGGATTACCTGTTCAATGTTTACTGGAGGCAATATTTAATGAAGATCACTGCTAGATAAGAATATGATACTCAGTTTCGGACAGTATATATTTCCATCGAGCTGCAGGATTGTAGCAGTACTGGAGATGCATCAAAATTATTCTAGCCTTCAAAATTTTCTGGTATTTCTAGATCAATTCTAGGCTTGTATTCCATATTTTTTGGCTTTTAATGTCAGCATTATCTTTGTTTGAAATGAATTCGAGGTCCATCTAGATTTAAGGGTCAAATTTTGTTTGAATTTAATTTTTTTTATTTTTTTTTAACAAGGGCTATTTTTGTTCTTGTAATTGCATACTGAATGATGAATTACATTTGTAATTTATCCCTTTATGCTTTATTTTCTCTCTTTCTCTCCCCCCTAAAAAACCTGGAATTCCACAATTCCAAACCTTTGTACCCCCCCCCCCCCCCTCCAACATGACTCCCGTGTAAACCAATAACCTTCCCTATATGGCTTTCCTCCTTGCCGTATACCAAAGAGGGAATAGTTCCCAAGGTATTGTAATTCTCAAGAAGTAACAAGCCAATTCTGTGAAAAGAAAGGTGGAAAATCAAAAGGAGATTCATAAGGGCACCTTCTATCCAATTGGTATCATATCAACTCTTCTTTATCAATTATTGCGTAACCCTTTCCACACCACCACCTCCACCAAATTTTGCAAAACTTCAAATAAAAGCGTACCGTCAACAATAACCTGAACTCAAAACTGAACATTAATCCTAGCCAAACTACCATAGCAATCTTTTTTCTACTTTCAGAGCACCAATTATTGGCTTGCAATGATGTAGTTGTGGGCTTGTTTTATGATCCTGACAAAGATATGATATTGGGAGTAATAATGTGCAACACTAAAAGGAAATCTTGCCTTCTAATTATAGTCGCTTCCAAGGTGGTTTAGATCATAATGAGCTTCATAAATTATATATTATGCTAAATGATATCATGAAAACTATGAATCTTAGTGAATGGGGGTAATTCATGTAGCATTTAGTTGTTTAGACTATCATCATGCTCATTGTTATAGTACTTATGATCATAAATCTTATTCTTGTCAATATAGACATTACACCGAGTCATATTGCAATGAATTGTCTGGTTATTATCAGCCATATTGCAATTGTAACTACTATTTCAATTATTATCAATCTCATTGATGTTATAAGCAATCTTATCATGATGATACTTGATATTATTGTTACGAACCGTGTTCGTAATGTGGCTGCGGGTCTGTTACCCCTAGGGTTGGTGGCACGAAGAGAGATTTGGAGGAAAAGGATACAGGAAGAGAAAGAGATGAGAGACAATTACAAGTGTATCTAATGATTATAAGCATACAATGGAGGAACCAAATTGATATGGGTAAAGATATAATTGGAGCATGACCAATTGGTACTTGCTACAAGTGTGGTTAGTATGGACACCTTTTTGCCACTTGTAGAAGGAATAATCCACTTAGAGAAAATCTGATAGAACAAGAAGATGATGATGTATAGAATTTAGAAGAAGTTGAGGAAGAATTTCGAGAAGATGTAGCAGAAGGGGAGGATGATTGAGTTTCACTGGAGGAAGACAGATGGTAACTTCTTAGTTATCAATCGTGTCTTAGCCACACCTTAGGTAGACATTGGATATAAGTGGCTAAGGTGCAATCTTTTTCACTCCACATGCACATCTGGCGGAAAGTTATGCACCCTCATGACCAAATGGTCCTTGCTACAAGTGTAGTCAGTATGTACACCATTTGCAACAAACATTTGTACACCGAAGTTTTTCGATTTTATGTTGTTTCATGGTTTGTATTCTATGATTTGAGATGGATTGAATCTTATGGCCGAATAATTAAGTGTGGTCGGTTATGTAACATCCAGAAAATTAATTTAATTTTATGCTTTTATTTTAGGGCAAATTCAGTGATAAGGGTGAGGACTTCTGGAGGATTAACACAGAAATTCCCTATCACTGTTGGCTTACATCAAGGTTCAGCTTTAAGCCCTTATCTCTTTACCCTTATCTTAGATGAGCTCACCAGACATATCCAACAAGCAATACCTCATGCATTACTAGCAACTTTCGCAATTTCCAGAAGGTCTTCCACTGCAACTATCCCTAGCCCGTGCTATCTATCTCCATCACAAAAGAAAGGATCAAGCTTCTTTCGTGGTGAAGGCCCTAGGTAGTTCTCTGACTCTGATGGAAATTCTATAATTTGTCTATTCTGAAATCCCCAGCTGGGACCCCAGACGGTTTCTGACTCGATCTGTTGCCTGCCATTGAGACCTCTTTCTTCTACGCCTCTATCTATAGGCCGTTTGAAAGAGTTGCCATCTTCGCTATCGCTCGCCTTCGTCAGCGTTTATTGTTTGCGGATGATATCGTTTTGGTTGATGAGACGCGCGAGGGTGTAAACGCAAAACTTGAATCTTGGTGAAATACTTTAGAAAAAAAGGGTTTTAGGTTGAGCATGGCAAAGAAAGAGTATATGGAGCTTAAATTTAGTAGTACAAAAGGACAGATGACTTTGTTATTAAGTTGGGTGATCAAGATATTTCCCTTAGTGAGTGTTTTAAATATCTTGGATCGATAGTTCAAAACGACGGAGGTATTGATAAAGATGCGACACATAGATCCAAGCGGGTTGGTTGAAGTGGAGAGGCGCGTCTAGGATCTTATGTGATTGTAAAGTAGCACTAAAACTTCATGGCAAGTTTTATCGTACTGCAGTTAGACTCGCGATGCTCTATGGTTCTGAGTGTTGGGCAGTGAATTGTGTACATGAGAAAAAAATGGGAGTTGTGGAGATGAGAATGCTTAGGCGGATGTGTGGACACACGAGATTGGATAAAATTCGGAATGAAAGTATCAGGGATAAGACAAGAGTAGCACCAATTGTAGAGAAGATGCGAGAAGCTTGTCTAAATGGTTTGGACATGTACAAAGGAGACCATTAGAGGCCCCTGTTAGGCGTTGTGAGAGTCTAGTCAGTAGGCGTGTTAAACGATGGAGGGGTAGACCAATAATGACTTGGAATGAAACTGTAAGGAAAGACATGATGTACTTAAGCATTAGTGAGGTTATGACAAAAGATAGGGCACAATGGTGACAAAGGATCCATATAGCCGATCTCACTATAGTGGGATAAAAGCTTGAGTGTTGTTGTTGTAGTGTTGTTTGCTTTTATTTTAGGGCCTTACCAGAGTTAGTATTGACATCGCAGCCATTAATTAAGACAATTTTACTTTTTAGGCCTATGGTAGTCAAATAATTAGTAAATTAATTAAGATTATATCGTAGAAATTACTTCAGGAATTGTTGTCACGTAGGTTGTTCTTGTAACACCCCATCCCAGTTAACAACAATTCAGCCGTCTGACCGGGTTAGCGATATGAAGTAAACTAAGAAACGGTATTACAACTAGTACATAACAAGTGAAAAGGGTAAATACTGAAAAGTAAAATTTACAGCGTAAGTTGCATATGTGACTAAGGTTAAAAGTGTACCTCATTCTGATGATTTCACAGAGCCAATACAATAGAATAGGAAACATAAAACTGCATATCTGAAGTATTACAAAAAGTCTGGTACATATATCAGTTTATAAACATTACATTACAGGAGTCCAAAACAACAGTAAGGTACTAAAATAAAACAACTGGAAGAGAAAACAAACTATTGGAACAACAGCAATGACGTGCTCATCCTAAGTGTAGTTTCCCACCTGGGTCCCATGTAAAAACATGCCCAAAAATGGGTCAGCCCAACATGAGAGTAAGAAAAACTATTTCTCGTAGTGACACTAAAATTTTCTGAAAATAGTTGAATGCATGCTTTTATTTTAAGAAAACAGTTTTAAACTATAGAAAAACTTTATGGTAATATGTTATGCATGCTCTGACAAAATATCACTAGCTACATAGATTTTTTTTTGTTATATGACTACGTATTCTCATTTGTTTTCACAAGTTCTAACGTTGGTCATCTAAGTATTTTTCTAACGTACTGTTATTCTTAAGTTCTAGGTGGTTCGTGCTTATTCTTCTTCTAATGCTCTAGACAAAGTAGTTCCTAACGCGCAACTGAAATCTAACGATACGAGTCCAACTAACGAACTCAGGTGTTCTAATGTCACTTGGACACAGACTCGTATCTACTATTGGTCTAAAAGGGAAAACATCTCCCCAAACTCTGAGAACCATAAGGTACACTACGCCCTATGATAAAAGTAGTGCACCTCTACAAATCTTGAACTAGTACTACTCTACTTGTGACGTTACTTTTTGGGTACTAAAGACCGTCCATCAATTTGATGTGATTGGCTAGAAGTTGTAATCGAACCACTAACATCTCATATTTGTATCTATCTGTATTTACGTGTGGAAGTTTCTATCAAGCACTAACCGAGATATAACTGTTTGGGGAATTTGAAACTGGTCGCTATCAGACAACTAGTTAACTGAATGATTACTAATCTAACATTCTCCAAACGATACTAATCATTTTTGTGTTGCCATAATATTTATATGGAGTCTCACAAATATTTAAAATGTGAACTAATTGATATGCATAGCCAAAACGAATTAGAGTTTCTTACCGCGGCATTGCGGCGTTCATAAACTTGGCGCGACGGCATGACTTCTATGTTAGGAAAGTGCTAAAAGCCCTCTTTCAGGAACTCCCTATAACCGCAAAAGCAAAATTTAACTCATAATCACCACTTCTAATTTAAGGCTTGACAATACGTAGTGAAGAAAAGGAATTACCACGTTCTTAATGTTGAAGGGCTAGGGTTTCCGAAACGGAGTTGATTTTCCCTATTTTCTGCAATCGAAGGAAAACACCGTTGATATTACCCTAGGGAAAGTAGGGTCATTGAATCCTTAGTAAACAATACATCAATTGAAAGGATCGAGGGGAACAAATTCCTTACCTGGACTGATTTTCGACTGAAGGACTGGCCACTGGAAATGGCACCAGCGTACAAAGTAGGAGGAGACTAACCTAAACCCTTACTGGGGAAGAAACCCAAGTCGAACCTCCATAGGAACAAGTCGGTTGCCAGCTCACGTAAAGGAAAACGACACTGGGTGAGCCTGGAAAGGGCGGTGTCGACTGTTATCGCTGTCGGCCTCGATACTGCGCCGGGAAGATGGCGCCTCACCAGAAATCGGGAAGAGGAAACAGAACGCCCTAGACCTCCTCTCGATAGAGTCGTTGGAGTCGCACAGTCGGAAGCCGGGAATGAAAAGAGACGAATGGCTAGGGCGAAACAGTTTGCGGGATTTAATCCATCGTGAACAGTGGAGCGGTTATGGAAACTACTAACTGGCTAACCGACACCCCCATTGGGAAAGTATTTGAGGTCTCATTAAAATTGCAAAAATTCCTTTTCTCATTTTTGCTATAAGAAAATTTTAAAATACTCAGCCCTCACCCTGTAAATTAAAAAAAACGCATCAAATCCAAACTCAGCGGCTAAAAAAGCATAATAATAATCGTCTAATTAATACTAACATCATAGCTCGCTGAATCGTTGGCTTGATCAAACTCGCTCGCTATCAGATCCTGTAATAAAACTGAACTATCGTGTCAAATTTCTGACGTTACAGATCTCTCCTCCTAATAAAATTTTCGTCCTCGAAAACTACAACATACCTGATTCGAAGAGGAAAACATAGTCAGCATTGCTCCGAAACTCATCCTCTCTCACCCACGTATATTTTGGTCGGCCACAATTCATACAACGGACTTTCACAAACGAAATCTCTCTACTCCTGAGCTTCTGAATCTTTGAGTCTACTATTCTGATAGGTTTAACATTTATTCTAAGATCTGACTCAATTGGTGCTTCCTCGGTACTGATTATCTAACTGTGATCTTTAACTGCTTTCCTCAAATAGGAGACGTGAAATACATCATGTAGACCACTCATTTCCTCAGGTAAAGCCAACCTGTAAGCAACTTCACCAATGCGCTCCAGTACTTTGAAATGACCAACAGACCTAGGACTCAATTTCTTCATTTGCTTGATTCGAGAGACTCCTCTAACTGGTCTAACATTTAGGTAAACATAATCACCAACACTAAATTCCACTGTCATAATACTTGGCCTGACGATTCTGAGATATCTTCATACGTTCTTGAATGAGCTTGATACGATCAGTGGTCTTGTCAATCCATGATTCCCTGATGGTAGATCTTTCTTCGCTTTCAGCCCATCACAACGATGTCCGACAACGCATACCATAAAGAGCCTCAAACTGTGTCATCCCAATGCTTGCCTGAAAACTGTTGTTGTAGGAGAACTCGACAAGAGTAACGTACTTTTCCCACTTTTCTCCAAAGTTCAAGATGCTCATCCAGAGCATATCTTCCAAAGTTCTATTCGTACGTTCAGTCTGACCATCTGTCTGGGGATGGAAGATGGTACTGAAATGTAGCTTAGTGCCCAACCGCTACTGAACATGCCTCCACTCTCTAGAAGTAAACCAGTCATCTCTGTCTGAAACAATGATCTTGGGGACACCATGAAGTCAAACAATCTCATCAACAAACAACTGCGCCAATCTGGGACCCTGATCTTGTAACGGCCCAAAAGCTGCCACAATTTAATTTCATTCTTTCTGAGGGGGTTTTTCACATAATTATACGCATCAGAATAATTAAAGAAGTGCACCAGTGAAACATAACATCACATTTCATGAATATACAGAATATATATAGACCTTCATGTGCAAAAATATCCACATTTACTACATTACAAATATCTAACAACAGTACAAGGAATAAACCCATGCTAACCTGTGGACGAGCCACGTATTCTACTGGTCTTCGTCCTGCCTCTGTCTGAGCCCGTCTAGCGGGGTTTGGTACGCTGGTGCTCGGTTCCTGAAATATTAGGAACTAATTAGTTTTGACAACTAAGTGAATTCCTTATCCTTACTAGTAGCTTCACTCTGCAAGCAGACAAGAGAGTCACTAGCAATGAAATCTATATGAATATGTTTCTCAGTTATTAACAGGTAAAATCAACAATTCTATATCTGAAATCACTTCATATTTCATTTGTCCTGTTTCTATCAATTTTCTTTTTATTCATAATTCGTTTCTCGAAATACTTAGGGTCATTCGAATATCTCAATTATCCGGGTTCGTCGACCCTTCATATCATTATCTATATTAGGGCGCTTCTACGCGCAACAGGCTTCAACGCCTCCTAATCGGATTCATATCATAATCTATAGGAGTTCGACCCCCCCTACGAGGTGTGAGAGTTCTACCCCTCTCACGAGGTGTAGGAGTCTGAACCGTCCCCCCTACTAGGCCGACCCTTAACATTTCGATGCGTCGACGCGTTCTCCATTTCAATTCAATTTCAATCATTTCGATTCGTTCAATTTAATTCAAAATAGGATTTATTTGTATTTGGTTCCCCTCATAATTCTATCGCTCGTTAAGCCACGTTAGCGTTTTCGACGATTCATATATTCAGTGATATCAAACAACTAAAAAGGAACTAGCTTAATAAGTTCATAAAAGAGGAAAAAGCTGTAAGTAGTCACCCCAACTTTTCCTTTTCCCTTGTCCTTCGCAGTATTCACGTCACGTCTATCGTCGGACGTCATTCTCTGCAGTATCAAAATATCATTTACTTTAGGGTTGCGCCATAAATAGTTACGAGCAGACTCCTACGACGGTCACAACTACGACCTCTGGGAGTTGTCTATGGAAGGACTAGTGTGGGTGATCAAAAAGCGGGCACACCATTCAGCCAATAAAAGGATTCAATTAATCACAATGTCTATCCAAATTGCTCCAATGCATAGCCGCAAGGGTTGTCACAATGGCAACACCAAGGGCTACGAATCGCAGCTCAAGCAAGGTGTAAATCCCCTCTAAAACAGCCTGATGCAGTCGGCTAGCACAAAGCAAAGCAACGAAAAATCCAAATCTGAACCCTCATGTTTGGGTTCTCTAATTACTTCCAAAATCAATACTTAGGGCACAAAAACAATATAAGAACACTTCATATGCTTTTGATTAACCCAAAGCTCAAAAATTCTTAACCCTATTTTCAAGCCCTCCCCAAGATATGCCATAATTTCATACAAGAAGAAAAAGGATTGAAGAGAAAGAGATTACCTTCCCAAAGAACAAGAAATTGTGCGAAACGGATGAGGTTGGAGGTGGTTAAAGCGATCGACGCAGGCGCGGCTCCGTCGGAATGAAGAAGAACGAAGCACGATTTTTTATATCACGGTAATTCCACCGTTGAACCCGGGCAACCCGGTCACACCACCGGTTCTACCGGTCTCAAGCCATGCACAGCCCCAGCCAAAACCCAATTCCAACCAGCCCAAGTTCATATCAAAGCTGATCAATTCAAGCCATTCAATTTAAATGAAACTGAAGCGGATGTCGCAAATAAACATAAAATTATCCGAACATCAAAATAAAGTGCGACGTCAAATCAGCACTGAAATTTATATTTCATCATCGGGGAATATTTCAAAATAATTGCATTTTATATTCGTTCGAGTCTTATAGATCTGTCCTCCTATTAGGTATGAAGTGGGCAACTTTAGAGAGACGGTCAACTATAACCCATAAGGAATCATTCTTATTCTGCGACCTGGGAAGACCATGAACAAAATCCATCGAGATGTCCTCGAAGTTCCACTCTGGGATGGGAAGTGGCTGTAGCTTGCCTCTTGGGCTCTGACATTCAGCCTTGACTAACTTGCAAGTTTCGCACTTCCCAACATACTCAACAACGTCACCCTTCAAGTCTGGCCACCACACTATCTTCTTCAGATCCGCATACATCTTTGTGCTACATGGGTGTATCGAATATCTAGAATTATGGGCTTCAAACAGTATGTCCTCTTGAAGGTGTCTAACATCTGAAATGCACACCCTACCGTCGTGCAGTAGCAGTTCCTCAAGAATACTGAACTTCTCCTTTTAACCTGCCTTAGTCAGAACCCAAATCTCTGACATCTTTGGATCTAAGGGTAAAGCTGTTCTGATTTTATCCTTGATGTCGCAAGTGATCTCCATCCAACTCAACCTTGCAGGTCCAACCCTTGAACGCGGCACAACACTGATCTCTAGCCTTTCCAACTCTCGCACCAGCTCCTCCTGCTGAGTAAGGAGAAAATAACTCGATCATCTACGACTAAGCGCATCAGCTACCACATTTGTTTTCCCTATGTGATATTGAATGTCCACCTCATAGTTTGACAGAAACTCTAACCATCTGCGCTGCCTCATATTGAGCTCATGCTAGTCGAAAATGTACTTGATACTTTGGGATTAGTGAAAATCTCACAACGGATCACATAAAGATAATGCCTCCAAATCTTCAGAGCGTGGATGACTGTTGCTAGCTTCAAGTCATGCACGGGATAGTTCTTCTCATGAACCTTCAACTGTCTGGAGGCGAAGGCTATAACCTTATCATGTTGCATAAGCACACAACCCAAACCTTGACCGAGGCGTCACTATATATCTGAAATACATCTGATCCTGATGGTAAACTCAAAATCGCGGCGGTCATCAACCTGGTCTTCAGCTCCTCAAACGCCATCTCGCACTTCACTGTCCAACTAAAAGCTTTACCCTTCCCGGTAAGCGAAGTCAGTGGTAAGGCTATCTTCGAGAAGTCTTTTATAAACCTCATGTAATAACCTGCCAAACCCAAAAAGCTTCGGACCTCTGTGACTGCACTCGGTCTCGGCCATTCCCTTATAGCTTCTATCTTCTTCGAGTCAACGGACAGGCCTCTCTGACTGATAACATGTCCTAAAAATGAAACCTCTGACAACCAAAATTCGCACTTAGAAAATTTTGCATACAGCTGATTCCTTCTGAACGTCCCCAAAATAGTCCTGAGGTGAGAGACGTGATCTTCTGCACTTCTGGAATACACCAAAATATCATCTATGAAGACAATAACAAAACGGTCTAAGAATTTCCGGAAAACCTTGTTCATCAAATCCATAAAAGCTGACGGGGCATTGGTCAGCCCAAACGACATAACCACGAACTCATAATGTCTGTATCTGGTCCGGAACGCCGTCTTCTGAATGTCTGCTTCCTGAATCTTCAATTGATGATAACCTGACCTGAGGTCTAATTTAGAAAACGTGCAAGAACCCTCAAGCTGATCAAACATAATTAGAATCCAAACTCAGCGGCTAAAAAAACATAATAATCGTCTAATTAATACTAACATCGTACCTCGTTGAATCGCTGGCTTGATCAAACTCGCTCGCTATCAGATCCTGTAATAAAATTGAACTCTCACGTCAAATTACGGACGTTACAGTTCTCGAGGGCAGTTCATGTCGTATAGATCTTGGGGGTAATGACAATTTTTGTAAATAAAAGAGCTCTTGTATTCATGAGCCCCTTTTAGAAACCGAGTGTTTCATGTGTTCCTTCAAGTAAGTTATGTTTTAAATCTGATATCACCCTTAGACGTCGCAGCCTCGCCCCCACGATTTATTAAGTATCAAGGCTACGATCCTTTCTCTCATTTGCAAAATAGAAAAGAATCGCAGCTAGGGCTTTAGAGTTCCTCTCTCCGTTTGGATAAAACTGCACATTTGATGATCAGGATGGTTAGGGTTCGTCGACCTCTTCTTCGATCTTCAGCATTACCTTCAATCCTGACATACTCTTGATCTCCTCTTTCTTGCCGTGTCCCAGGTGAGTTAGTTTCCTTTTCCTCTTCCGTAGTTGATGAAATCTACTCCTAACTTCAAGCAAAATATTCGGAAAATAATACGTAAACAACTACTATATACTATAACAGTTAACAAGGAAGAATGTACCATTTAAGTGAAATGAAGAATGTTAGTATGCATTCGAGGAATTGAATAAAAGCTTGGCAACTGCTCTTGTTTTGGTGATGTCGTCTGGCACAGAAGGATTCCAAATATACAATGACGCGTCTTATAAGGGCCTGGTCTGTGTACTCATGCAACATAGAAAATTCATTTCTTATGCCTCCAGGCAGTTGAAAATGTGGAGAAAAATTATCTGATCCATGATTTGGAGTTAGCAACAATGGTGTTTGCATTGAATATACGACGACACTATTTATATGAGTTTTGTTGTGATTTTTTTTATCGACCATAAAAGTCTGAAGTACACTTTTACACAGAGATATCAATCTCTGACAACAAAGATGATTAGAATTTATTAAAGACTATGATGTAATTATTCAGTCTCATCCTGACAAAGCGAATGCTGTAACCGATCGTTGAGTAGAAAAAACACAGCTACGTTATCGATATTGAAGAAGTATGACATGAGATTGATTCATGAGTTGCAAAAGATGAAAATTTTCCCTATTCTAACAAAACAAGATAAACATGCTTAATTATTTCGGACGCAAATCCAATATGCAATTAAAGAAATAATTTTGAAAGCAATATCTTAAGATCCATTCCACATGTCTTTATTAGAGAAAGTCAAGAAAGGAGAATCAAATAACTTCACAGAGAAGGATGGAGTGCTACTCATGAATGACAGACTTTGCACCCTGGATATTGATAATTTAAAGAATGATAACATGTATGAAGTGCATAATACTCCCTATTCAATTCATCCTGGCCGAACTAAAATATATCATGATTTGAAGCAAGATTGTTGGTGGCAAGGAATGAAAAAGGACGTGATTACATATATCACAAAATGTCAAACCTATCAAGTAGTGAGAGCGGAACATATGAAATCAAGAGGTTATTTGCAATTGTTGCTTATTCCGGAATGGAAGTGGGGCGACATCGTAATGGATTTTTTTTTGTTGCCATGAAGTAAGCAAACAAAATGATAGTATTTGGATAATCACTGATCAACTAACGAAGAGTACACATTTTATAGCATTGAAAAAAGACGTGCCAATCAAAAAATTAGTATATTTATATATTGGTGTGATTGCACAGTTGCACGGAATTCCTCGTTTCTAATAGAGACGATTGATTCAACATTTGACACTTGGAAGCTAGTTCACAAATGTTTGGGAGCAAAGATATTCTAGTGTATTGCTTTTCATCCTCAAACAGGTATCAATTTGAGCGCACTATACAGATGTTAGAAGATTTACTAAAAATGATTGTGCTGGTTTTGAAGGGTTCGTGGGAAAAATATCCATCATTAGTCAAATTTACCTACAACAACACCTATCAATCGATGATTTAGATGAATGACACCTTTTGAAGCCTTGCATGAAAGAAGGTGCTAGACTGTTCTTAGTTGCAGGAGATGAAGAAAATAAATTGCTCAAGAAAGAAAAGATGAATAAATTATAGGAGAAAATTCTTATTATCCAGAAGAGGATGGAAATTGCTTAGGGTTGTCAATCAAAGCATTACTTGGTAGAAAGGTCGTCCGAGAAATGAAGCACTTGGTTAATGATGGATGGAGGCTGCACCAACTGAGGCACGCCTGGGGCACATCGCGCGCCTTGACAACTGTGATAGGTGCCCTATTTTTCTCGGCTTCTCCTTATCATAAAATATCAAAAAAAATCTAAGTTAATTTGTTAACAAGTTGCTAATAAATGAAATAAGAAAATTGACATTTTTGTTTACCTTTTCAACCTTTGAAAAATTCCAAACATTATTTTGTCAACTTTTGATACCTAAGTAAACAACATCATACTATATATCTACTTATATATACATATATATTGTGTGTATGTGAAATAAAAAACTATCATAAGCTCAAAAATCTTAACAAAAAGTTAATAATACTTGAGCCCTATTATGATGTATGTGGACTCATATAAAAATAAAAATTATAATTGTATCTCAAGATGAAAGTAAACCTTCCCAACGCCATATGTATGTCTGCATCAAGAGAAACATGATCACCCATATAATTAGATTAATTATTAATGAGTAAAGTCATATTAAATAAATTAATTTATAATTTTATTCTCTAGCAAAGACTTACATTTCATAACTCCTTTTTGGTTTCATAGTGTTCAAAAATTGTGTCTAACTGTGATGCTTGCATATCCTCATTTGATGGTCCCGCATCTTCATCATCTTTCTTCAATGTATGTGTTACAATGCTCTTTCTCTTTAAACTTTTATTTTGTGATTGTTGGTTCGCAGGTATGATGCTCATTCTTGATCCGAAATCAGCGTCCACAATGTTTCCGAGTTTTTTTCAAGTCAGTCCTTCGTCAGGAAACACTTCCTCTTCATTATCATTTTCATCCTCACTTGAACCTACGAGCCACTCTCCACCCTTTTCTTCATCCGAACTTTTTGCAGATATTGGATCTCGAGCGATATCAACATGCTTATCCTTGAGCATAACATTAAACTTCACGAAAACAAGATCATTTAATCGCTTTCTCTCAAGTCTATTTCTCTTTTTCAAATGAAACTACAAATTGAAACATTTAATTAATTAGTATCTCTTTAATACTTAAATAAATTGGTTGCATGTATTACTAGTCTACTACCATTTCGAACGTTCTCCAATTTCGTTCACATCTGGATGAACTAGTAGTCAAGCTCAATATCCTCACGGACACCCCCTCAGTTTCAGAGTCTTAACTCCATGTAATTTCCACCAATGTACTAATAAAAGATAAAGAAAATTTAGTAATATACACAATTCTTTTGGTAGCTTAGAAATTGAACTAGTTAACTACTTACCTGGATTAAAAGAAGGGACACGCAATTGCCTCTTCGCAATCTCTTTCCAAATAGTCCTTGCCCGAACTGATATGTATCAAACTCATTAGTGATATGATCTTGAATATCACGGTCATTTGCATACATTCTTGTAAGTCAATCAAGAAATCCGTGCATGAACTTTGTTTTGGCCTCCAACTCCTCCTTATTTGGGTAATAGAAGTATGGTTTTAAAAAATATCTAGCTAAATGTAAATGGTTGCTCATCTTGTTATCTAACTCTACTATCAATCAACTTCCATATAGGAAGATATTTTTTTTTTTTTTTTGAGTGCTACAACAACTTCCTTCTTGACCTTCTTTTTATCTCCATACAACTACTTTATTGACAGTATATATCCATCTGCTCTTCTTAGAACTTTCACCAATGGGGTGAATATAAGAAGTGTCAGCTCAATATTATGCAAAAATGTTTCACTCAATGTAATTATTGCGGCCTACATGCAACCAAAGATATTAAAATAATGTTGTGTAATTGCAAAAAATAATGTTAAAAATATTAGATGGGAACATTACTTGCTTTCCATGTGCGGTACTTCACAATTTTGTTGTCTCCCATTTAGCTGATATGAACATCTCCCTCAACTGTCTTCTCTTATCTCGGAGCACTACAAAGATAAAAAGTTGTAACATATCTTGTCACACCAGCCCTTACGAGATCATGGTACTCCATGTCTTTCGTCGTTGTCATGACCTGTCTCAACAAAAGTCATAGTGCGTTTTGGGGCAAGTCGTGATGCCACAAGCATGAGCGGAAAGAAAATCCATGTTTGTAAGGCGGAAGCAGAGATACTAGTAATTAGGTTTAAAATAATTAATTTGGAGAAAAATAATTTGATTTTATACGGAAACTGTAAAACATGAGTGTGAAACAGGTGCAACATGCATTTTAATAAAACACAGGATACAAGTTTTTATATGAATTTTATGCAATGACAGACTCAAATAAATGAACATGCAAATAATACTCAATTCTACTACATATATATTTAGCCTAGTAGTTGTTCTTGATTTACTAATCATAATTATTACATAAAAGAAATATCTGATAGTAAAGGAAATGAAATATAAACATAAAACCTGAAGCTTGACGCAGATCAGGCTCAGGAAGCAGGCGGCGCAGACACGAACGCTAAGGCAAATTCAAAACAAAAATAAAAAGCTTTAGAACATTGATAATATAAGTAAGATAAAATACATAACTAGTAAGGAAAATAAAAATATATGTGTATCAGTTTTCAATGAAGCAAAGCTAACGAGACATGCAAGTAAAATAGCTAAACAGAAAAAACTTGCATTAAGCTACTACGAAGCATAACACATAATTGATCATGTAATATCATAAGTTGTAATCAATGAAGTGTGTAGATGTTTTTTAGTGGGTGCACATGGTTCACACTCAAGTTCATATGCAAGTCTTATTAGAAAAATTACTGCTTGTCGTGACCATGCAAGCAAAGAGATGCATTAATTAAACACTACCTTTCAATGATTTCTTAAGATATTATTAAGTTAAAAAATTCATATTTTAGTGATTCTAACAGAAACGAATTCACTTAAAGGGAAAGATCAGAACAAGAACAGACTTTACCCAGGTCTTGCAACCAGACAGACATAAGAAAAGATTTGATGACATCGAAAAATAGGGAATGAGTTTGAACTTTGCGGGTTCGAGGGATTAAGTTATCATTAACAAGAAGGGTTTTCAAGTAAATCGCGGGGTAAGTTTGACATGCATCGATTCTGAGATGGCAAATACTCATCTAGATTACACCATTTTCAGGCATAAATATCTTCCAAGTAAAAATGTGTGTGATACGTGCATTACATAAACCAACAATCATTTAATCGCTATCAAGGAATATTAACAGTTATCATTCAAATTAAATAATGTTTGTGCTCAAAAATCTATCAGTACTCAAATTAGTCAAAAATCTACTATTTTTCGAATCATTCATCAAATGAGACAAAATTCATCAAAGTGAGAATCCAATTAAATCACCTCCTTTCAATAACTTAGGTCATTTCAAATAAATTAAACCTCAAACTATTAGCTTGTCAAATTAAACATTCAAATTCTAAATTTATTTATCAAATCATGTATTCAAAAGTGAAGTCGCAAAATCATAAGAACATGCATTCATTTAAGTTCAATAATTGCAAGATAGAGATATCTCTACTTGCCTTAAGACTGAAGCTGAATCTGACGGAGGCGGCTGAGCGCCGCAAGCAAGATTTAGAAACCCTAACTGGATCTGTTTAAGAACAATGAGATTGATACCTGACATAGCAGAAACTTACTCTAGCACATGAAAATATCATCAAATAACCTAAACAGGAGAGGAGTTAGAGATTTACCTTCCTCAAAAGTGAGGGGAGAAGAGTATCACATGGAAACGGAGACTTGGTGGCGCTTGGCGAGGAAAAACCCTAAATCGGAGAGGGCTTTGGCGAGACCCTGCTGAAAGCTTCGCCGATCGATGCTGAAAAACACAAATACAATAGGGGTTAGATGGATATAGGAGGGCAACAAAATCTTGAATCACGAGCATACGCAGATTGGAGGCAATTAGTCCCAAAGAAAATACAAGGAAATCTGAAAATGAGAGGGGAAAGAGGGAGTCCTTTCCCAAAGAGGCCAAATCCGAGCCCAAGGAGGAGAGGGAAGAAAACCCTAGGCGTCCCTCTCACAAAACTCGGCCAAGACGATGAAGAAGAGGGTTGCTGGCCCTAGGAGAGAAGATATGTGGCTGATGTCCACGAGAGAGAGGAGGGAGGAGCAGTCGGCTCTTGGAGGAAGGGAGGAAACAGATGCTGCTTGGATTTACAGCCGACTCTGGAGCAAAGGGGGAAGATAGGAGACATCGGCCTGAGGGAGAGGAGCCGGAGGAGGCTGCAGGGCTGTCGGCCAGAGAAAGGGGCGCACGGGAGGAGGCGGAATCAGGAGAGGAAGGAGCAGCAGTCAGCGACCACGCCAGGAGGAGCAGGAGATTTGATCAAGAACGACGCGATCAGGGCTTGCGCACGGGATGCAGGAGACTGGAGTCGGCAGAGAGCGGCGTGCGGGAGTCGGGGCTGGAGCGGGATCGGGAGACCTAGTCGAGAGAAATAGGAAATGAACCGGGGGAGGGTGTTTGGTCGGGTATCATAAGAGAAGACCCTTTTCTAATACATATTTTGAGAGTTGTTACAGTCGTCTCTCTGAACAAAGCAAGAGCATTGGTGTGGGCATATATAAACACAATAAGGTGTCCGCTCATAGAGATTGCACTCTTAATTTGCTTCAACTTTGAAATATCTCAGAGAAGAAGATTTATGGTGTGAACAGAGCAAAAAGTCCAAAATATCTTTGGTCTCTTTACATTTAGCAATTGTGATGCGACCATATTATTGGACGCATTATCCGTCACAACCTGTATTATATTTTCTTCTCCTGGGTCATCCGGGTTACTGATTGCCTCATCTCTAAACTCATATCTGAACTTCATGTGTCGATGACGATATATTTTTCGATAACCAAAAGGCTACTCACAACTGTGTGTACAATGATATTCATGACACTTCTGCCCTTTGTTACCTGTCCATGCTTCTGTCAAAATACTACGCTCATGCAACCTACATGTTTAAGTAAAGTTGCTTAGTATTTCCTTGGTCCGTTGAACTTCCATCTGTAAGAACTTCTCCCTCATCTCATACGAAGTTTGTCCTTTCATCCCAGGGCTACACCGACCTACAACATGCAGCATTTGTTGAAAGGATATGCTATATAGATCATTGAAAGGAATGCCCATTTCGTATGCCCAACTAGCATTATATAGAGTTGCGTCATCTCTTGTTTTCTTCTTAAACTTGCTCTCAATCGTGCTTTGTGAACTTTTTCCTGACTCAATAAATTGGTCCAAATGCCCAAAATGCATCTCTACTGACAGAAATTGAAGCATTGATGGCTTTACTAGAAGACTCAGAGGAGATTATTCTATGATTCAACAAACAAATGGATCAAATAAAATAATTGCAACATCAATAATAATGTGAATAAATGGATTTATAAAATAATTGCAACATCAATAATATATGGTCGGTTTGACAAAACCCAAAATATATTCCATGTTTGCAACATCAGTAACAGATTTATAAACACAAAAATAATAAGCATCGCCATGTCATGTCCTCGCCGGTTCAAAATTCATAAATCCACTCAAAATCATCTATTCATAATTCAATTAATCATATTTTACCAATAACCATTCATTCATGTTGCAAAATCATATTTCACCAATCACCATTCATGCATAAATCTCACACAAAGTAGCCTCGCGTGCATCATATGTTGCAAAATATTGTAAAATTTTGGATTATTTATGTATATGATATTCATGAATCATGATTACATCATTTGTTACAATAGCAATAACTAGAAAACTCCGTCTGATTTTAATCCCGACAAGCCAAAATGTCAACAAAAATGCCAGAAAAAAATTTAGGGCTGCTGTAATAACCCGGTTTCGATTTAATAATAATAATAACCTAATTTCACCTCTAACTTAACCGGCCAGCCCCCCCCCCCTTTTTATTTCCTCCCGATCCGCTCCAGCCCCGACTCCCGCAAACCGCATCCCGCTCTCCCGCTTCTGTCGCTGTTCCCGATTCCTCTGCCTCCTGCTTCCATCGCCGCTCGTGCCTCCTGCGCCTCCTGTTCTTCAGGCCGACGACGTCTAAACCTCCCCCTCTCGACTCAACTGTCACGACCCGTCATGACAAAAGTCAGAGTGCGTTTCGGGCGGGCCGTGATGCCACAGGCATGGGCGGAAAGAAATCCATGTCTGCTAAGGCGGATGCAGAGAATGCTGAAAATAGTTTTGAAATAATTATTCTTAAGTAAAAACAGTTTGATTTTTATGTTGCGTAAGCTTTTAGGGTTTAAAACAGTGAGGATTTTTAAATGCACATGCAATTTTCGTAAAAAAAAATCATGTTTTTATCGGGCACTGATACAGTTTTCATGCAGTTATGGTTCGCAAGAGTATGCACATGCATTACTTTCAAATTTTAGTACATAA
This sequence comes from Platanthera guangdongensis, assembly GCA_039583875.1. NCBI lineage: Eukaryota > Viridiplantae > Streptophyta > Magnoliopsida > Asparagales > Orchidaceae > Platanthera > Platanthera guangdongensis. The sequence goes on along the minus strand of CM077157.1, from coordinate 36,815,984 downwards.
AGTAATTAAATAGTCTAGCAGTTGTGCATGATTACAGAGAAAATGTCTGATTGTAATCATTACATAAAAGAAATATTTGACAGTAAAAGAAATGTAAACGTAGAACCTGGAACTTAATGTTGATCGGGCTTGAGGAACTGGAGGCGCTGCACTAACGCTAAGGCAATTCCAAAACAAAAAAAAAGTCTCGGAACATTGAAATAAACAAGAGCACAGTAAAAGTACAAATTAGAAAGTGAAGCGGAAAAGTATGAGTGTACCAGTTCTCATGAGGCAAAACTATTCAAGACAAGCAAATAAAAGAGTTAAACAGAACAAGTTAGTTTATTAGGCTACTCCGGAGTATAACATATAGACAGATTCAGAAACGTCATTAGCTGCAATCAGTGGAAGGTATAAGTGTTTTATTTGATGCACGTGATTCTAAAGTGAGTCTCAATGCAAATCTTATCAAAACAGTTGTGCTTGTTATGACCATTTATTGGTTTCCGTTGTCAGTCAAGCGAAAACTCGATTCAAAGCGTCACATCAATTTAACACTACCTTGCACTGGTTGCTTATGACATTAATGATTTTGAAGATTCAAGATTTAGGAGATTCATAACGTACCAAGACCTGAGACAGATTTGGTGATTCAAACTGTACAAGATTAGAGTTTATAAACGGGTCAAGAGAGGAATTGAGTTAGGGGGCAACATTCGCTCAATTCTTAGGACAGACCTAAAAAATCAGACAGACATCAGAAATCGGATTTGATGATTCAGAAGGAATCAATCAGTGAGTTTAGACTCTTGCGGGTTCGAGGGGTTAATGTTTCAGTAACCGGAAGATTTTTCGAGTAAATCGCAGAGGTAAGTTGAAATGTATCAGATCAGAGATATCAAGTACATATCTAGGTTAAATCATCCTTGGACTCAAGTATTTTTCACGTAAAAAGTGCGTTACGAGCATGATACATCAAAACATCAATCATATACTTGCTGACCAGAATTCATTACAGTTATTATCGAGACAATATTGCTCGTGATTAACGCTCTACTATTCTTCAAATTATTCCTCAAAAGAGACAGAATCCATCAATATGCATATTCAATTAACAATCGTTCACTAACTCGTCTCTCAATTATCCAAATATCATCATTTACACTCATGACTCGTGTTATTCCTATCGCAGAAACTTCAAACGGATAACAAATCTATTTAGGGATTTGAGGTTTAAATTATTTGACGAAACAAGAAATCAAGGACGAATTAGACAAATATACGATCAACCATGGTAATTAAGTTCAATGTTTGCAAGAGAGAAGTCATCTCTACTTGCCTTAAATGAGCCTGAACCTGACGGAGGCGGCTGAGCGGCGCAAGCAAGATTTAGAAACCCTAACTGGACCTGTTCAGAAACAATCACAGACAATGTCTGATAACTTGACAAGACGGATAACCGAACTCTAGCACAACAATTTATATATCGCAAGAATCAAACTAGAGCGGAGTTAGAAATTACCTCCCTCATGAGTGAGGGGAGAAGAGATTCCACGCGGAGACGGAGACTTGGCGACGCTCGGCTAGGGGAAAACCTTAATTAAGAGAGGTCTTTGCAGGATTCCCACCAACTTGAATCGAGGAGCGACACTGGAAAACACACATACACAATATTTTAGACAAAAACAAGAGGGGCACAACTTGGATCGCAAAAAGGGCACAGAGAAAATATTAGGGTTATAGAAAAATCTGAATATGGGTAGTGGAGGAAGATTCTTACCATAAGGATCCAAAATCTGAGCCCAAGGAGGAGATGAGAAGAAACCCTAGTCGTTCCTCGCAGCGAAACTCGGCCAAAAAGGAGAGGAAGCGGCTGACGAAAAAAGTGGAGGCGAGATCTGAAATTGTTGGCCCTAGCAGAGGAAGAGGAGCAACTAAAGGTGGCTGTCGGCCCTAGCAGAGGAGGAGGAGAGGACACAGGTGGCTGCTGCAGGCCATTGGAGGAAGGGAGAAGAAGAAATCGGCGGCGTCGGCCATGGAGGGAGGAATCGGCGGCGTCGGCCATCGAGGGAGGAGAAGTAGTCGGGAGGGAGAGGTTTAGACGCTGTCGGCCTGAAGAACAGGAGGCGCAGGAGGCACGAGCGGCGATGGAAGCAGGAGGCAGAGGAAACGGGAGCAGCAACGGAAGAGGGATGCGGCTTGCGGCTTGCGGTTTGCTGGAGTCAGGGCTGGAGCGGATCAGGAGGAACTAAAAAAGGGGGGGGGGGGGCTGGCCGGTTAGGTTAGATAGAGGGAAAATTAGGTTATTATTATTAAATCAAAACCGGGTTGTTACAGCTGCGACTGAAATGTATAACCCAATTTTAGGAGTAAAGCAAGACTAGTCGGTAGCCAACAAATGATTTAACCACGTATGCATAAATGCTAGGAAAATACTGGGTCTGCAAAAAAATTACGGCATTCATAACCGCATGTAAAGGCAATAGATTAATCCTGACATCCATAACCAAATCCAAAACAATGCCAAAACAGATCAGATAGGGTCATAGGGAGTTAGGGAGAAGTCAAAATTTCAGAAAAAAACCCTAAAATGCCAAAAAAATTCAAAATATCAAAAAAAATTATTAAGTAGAAGAAGACACTATCGGATCAGAGAGTGACAAGCTAAACTTTCAGCAAAAATGTCAATCAAACCCTAAAATACTAGAAGAAATCAAAATAATGCCAGAAGAAATCGAAATAATACCAGAAGAAAAAAATACCAAAAGAAATGAAGAACTGCTAGAAAAATCCAGTTAGAAGCGCAAGCTATGGCAGAGAATGCTCACAATGCAATGTCGTTGGAGAAGAAGCTAGGGCAGAGTAGTAGGCCGACAGAGATAGAAGCTTTACCTCTAGGGAAGAGGAAGACCCGTTGAAACAATGGCAGAATCAAAAGGAGAGTCATCATCATAGCCAGAGCACAACACCGAGAAGGAGAAATAGAAGGCACCGGGCTGGGGCTGGAGTGCTGGACTGTGGCGTCGGAATTCATATTAAATAAAACTCGCTTTTTAAAAAAAAAAATCAACAGTGATTCTCGTGTCTTTAAGTTTGAAACTCGCCCACGATATATCAGTTGTCGATAACTCGCCCAATATATCGCTGATAACTCGTGATATTTTACTAAACGCAATTTCTTACCAAAATATCAATCTCGTTACAGATCAAGGCCCAAAACCTTTTTGTCGTCTGACATGTCAGACATGTTGGCCGACATTTACAAGACTAATCAAAGGCTAGTCAGAAGGTTGATTTACTTGAACCACACTTGCCCGGACATCTCCTTTGTTGTGAGCGTGGTGAGCCGCTACATGCATGACCCATGGAAGGGCCATATGGATGTAGTGTACCAAGTTTTGCAGTACTTTAAGAATGATCCTGGCAAGGGTCTGACATTCAGAAGGAACGAGTACGTGAAGATTGAGGTCTACTGCGACTCTGACTGGGCAAGTTGTGTGGATGACATGAGGTCCACTTCAAGCTATTGTATATTTTTTGGAGGCAACCTGGTCTCCTAAAGGACCAAGAAATAGCCAGTAGTGGCTAGATCGACAACAGAGTCGGAGTATAGAGCCATGACATTAGGGATTGCAGAACTTCTGTGGCTGAAAGGGATGACATTGAAGTTGGATCAAGGAGATAGGATGAAGTTGTGGTGTGACAATCATTCAGTCATCGATATTGCAAATAATTCAGTCCAGCACAATCGAACCAAGCATATAGAGATTGATAGGTTTTTCATAAAGGAAAAACTTGATAGTGGGCTACTGGAGTTAAGTCACGTCTCGACCAAGGGTCAGGTAGCAAATTGCTTGACCAAGGGATTCAATTCAGAGGATATGATCGAGGTTGTAACAAGATGGACTTAGTAAATATCTTTTGTCAATCTTGAGGAGTGTTGTAATATTAAATATTTTGTATGCTATATATAACCATTAGTTGCCTTGATAATATGATGTGAGCCTTCTTTTCTAACTCCCCTAAACTCAAGGAAAAATTTTCAGACTTCTAACTTAAGGACAAGGTCATTCTTCCACCAGTGAGTATTTATTACACACATGGCTCTTCTGGTCTATTTAAACTGCAAGAAGGGGCTCGGGGCTGAATCCATGACGCACTCATAGGGGCCCATTCGGCCACCATTAAAATATTTCTTTATTGTGTTATTTCATTAGTTATTAAAAGCGTGCATCAGGTGCACAACCCCCCCCCCCAGCCAGAGGAGGGTGAGGTGCCTCAGGCTCACCTGAAGCGCACTTTGGCATCCAATTCACTAATTTTTAGTGATTTGGGTGCCCAGTTCGCTGATTTTCAGTGAATTGGGTGCCCAGTTCGCTGATTTTCAGTGAATTGGGTGCCCAGTTCGCTGATTTTCAGTGAATTGGGTGCCCAGTTCGCTGATTTTCAGTGAATTGGGTGCCCAGTTCACTGATTTTAAGTGGAATTGGGTGCCCAGTTCACTGATTTTCAGTGGAATTGGGTGCCCAGTTCACTGATTTTTTGTGGAATTGTGCATGGACTTAAGAGCACAAACTATAAATGAATATTTACAACCTTACGAATGTACGTTTATTCATAAACAATGTTTTTTTTCATTATTGCAACCTCACGTACCTCAGCATGATGCGCCTTGTGCCTAGGCTATAGGACTCATTTGCGCCTTGGCGCCCTGGCACCTCAATGCACCTTGCGCCTTTAATAACTTAGGTTATATCCTTGTTTTGTTATTTTTTTATGTATTTTCTAAATAGAATAATTACTAATTATGAAAATTGCAACTCTCCTATGTGTGTAGGATGAAGTTATTAGGGCATCACGATAGAATGTCTTGATCTTGGAGGAGCCAACCCTGCAGATACTCCTTGGACTCCTTGGACTGACCAACTACCTCATCCCCATCAATTTTATATCTTTTTTTACTGAATTAATCTATTAATATTTATTTGCTTTCATCTCCACAAATTCTACTTTTATCTATTCTTAAATTGTGTTGGACTATAAGGTTTTCTATTCTGTTGACCCAGTTAGCTCAATGATGATAATCAGTCATTAGTAATGGAGCTTCTTGTGAATCCTAACCTTGACGCCATGCTGAGATTATCCTATAGCCTAAAATCGTGATTGTGTTCTAGCCTATTTATGATATCAAGATATTAATTATGGTTTTCTCCTAATATTCTTCTTAGGATATGTCGGTTGTTCCATTGATTCCAAGTTCTCTTCTTCATCTCAAGAAATAAATTGAGCTTGTATTACAACTACCTTAACTGCATATGATTATAAATTTCAAAATACTAATCGGCGATATAAGATGTATGATGATATTTGGATCCAAAGCCTCTAAATTTTAATTTTACATTACTATTGAGCTTGTTGATACATGAGATGTTCACGAGCCAATTCACCTCGTTTCTCCGCCATAAAAATGAGATTTGGGAGAGCTTAGCATGAATCTTTAGGAGAAGAGCACTATTGGCCATAAAATTATATATTTCTTTACGTTTTTTTAGTACTTTACATTAACTTTAGGATTTTATTTCAATTTTTAATGTTAGGCTGATATTTAGTAGGAATTAGATGATTGAATCTTTATCAATTTCCTATATTTAAGTGTTTTATGTTGTTGAAAATTTTAATTTAATTCATATTTCTTAAATACTGAATTATCACTTGCAATTTAATGAACTGCAAGTTACATTTGTAAAGATTTCCTCAATTATCTTCCTTTATGATTTCTCTCTCGAACTTCAGAAATTCCAAGATTTTCTAGCTCTATGCTCTTGTGATTTCTCTTTCTCTCCTCATACTCAACTTCCAACAAAATTAAGACACCATATATTCAGCTTTTCCTCTCTCACTTCATCCCTAAGAAGCAAGATACTTAAGGTGGCATAATTCCCAAGGATTATAGTACCTCTTTCAGTTAGAAATTTAATTGAAGGAAAAATATATGAAAAGTCAAGCCAATTATTAGAGGAAGGGAAAGCAAGGTAAATGGGAAATTCATCATCAAGGGCCCCTCTATTAATTTAGCATTATAGAAAATCATATTCTTCATTAAATATTATATAAAAAAGAGTTGCATAAAATGTAGCAGAAAAAAATAATGGAGAATGAGGCTGATGATGGACTATTTTGTTATTTAAGTAAATATAAAAACTTATCAGGAAACTGGTTTTGAGCTACTCTGCATTTCCATTATTTGATTTATGTAGTGAGGTGGTGTGGGATTTCATCATTTTAGCATCATTTAATTTCATGTCTCTTGGAACTAAGAATCAGGAATTCCATACAGATTGTGGAGGAGCTTGGGGGCTCTGTAACATCTAGTGGAAACTATTGCACGCATGTAATAACAGGGAAAGCAAGGAGGACACTGAATTTTTGCTTAGCTTTATGCTCAGGGTATGTATAAAACTGTAACCTTCAAGATTGATTGGATGTTGATACACATATGATTGCAATGCTTATAAATGGGGCAGACAAGTATTCTAAGCTGAATTTCATGCTCAAGTTCATGTTGGTTTTCTTGTGTTCTTTAAAATCTGTGGACATGCTGCGTTGATTTTGAGATTTATATACAGTTCTACTCCTATACATGTATAACCTTTGAAGCAGATTACAATGCTAACCTGAGTTAGGCATAGATGAAATAAATTGTGTTGAAGGATGGAATTGATTAATTCATTACAAAGCAAAATCCCCTCTATATATGGATGCGGATAATACAAAGTAACATATTCAAGAAAATAATAAATAAACAACTCTCTCCTTCAAGTTGGACATGAGATGTTAATCATGCCCAACTTGTCATCAATTCTTCCAAATATATTCCCACTCAGCCCTTTTGTGAGAATATCAGCAAGATATCCCTCAAAGGGAACAAAGGAGTACACACAACTCTCTTCTCAATGTTCTCCTTGATAAAGTGTCGATCTACTTCAATATGTTTAATTCGGTCATGTTGGACAGATTTGTGGGCAATACTGATAGCTGACTTATTGTTGCAATCCAGCCGTATAGGTTCAGCTTCAGAAAGTCCTAGGTCACTCATCAAGGAATGTAGTCATAAGCCTTCACAAACCCTATGAGCCATAGCTCTAAACTCGGCTTCTGCGCTGGATCTTGCCACAGCTTGTTGTTTCTTCCCCCTCCAAGTAACAGGGTTACCCCCAATAAGGGAACAATATCCTAAAGTTGATCGTCTATCTTCAACAGACCCGACCCAATCAACATCGGTGTAAACTTCAATATTTAGACACGAGTTTGGAGCAAATTGCATGTGGAATGGTGTGCTGTTTATATACCAAATACGATTATACATTTGTTAACCAGAGATTCTTCAGATTTCAATCTCTAAATTTTCTTAATGTGACTGATTACTTGTCGTGGTTCTCTACTACCTTGCAAAATTATTCTGTAATATGGTTAACATTATTACTATTATGGCTTTAGTGGCTATGTGATCTAACAATGACAAGAATGTCTATATCCATTTATGTAGACCTTTTTTCTGTCCATGTATGTTAAAGAAGTGAATGATCCATTGTGTTATATAAAGGGCAATGTTTTCATAACAACAACAACGACACTCAAGCCTTTATCCCACTATAGTGGGGTTGGCTGTATGGATCCTTTGCCGCCATTGTGCCCTATCTTTTGTCATAGTCTCACTAATGCCCAAGAACATCATGTCTTTCCTTGTAGTTTCATTCCAAGTCTTTATTGGCCTACCCCTCCCTCGTTTAACATGCCTAGTGACTAGACTCTCACAACACCTAACAGGTGCCTCTAATGGTCTTTTTTGTATGTGTCCAAACTATCTTAGTCGAGCTTCTCACATCTTCTCTGCAATTTGTGCTACTCCTGTCTTATCCCTGATACATTCATTCCCAATTTTATCCAGACTCGTGTGTCCACACATCCACCTAAGCATTCTCATCTCCGCAACTCCCATTTTTTGCTAGTTTATACAATTCACTGCCCAACAAAATCATTGCTTTTTATAAAGTTTAGTTTTTTTCTTTTCTTATGTCCAAATAATTTCAGCATGCTCTGTTCATAAGTGCCCAATCGTTGCATAATGATTTTGCTGATGTAGATGAATTTACTGTAACTCGGCTATATCTATTTATTGTCCGCTTAACTGGATATTATCTTTCTGTAAAACAATGGTTATGGTGGTCCTTTTTTTATCAAGAAATGTATTTCAAGCAAGGCCTAGTGCCAACATTGTGCAACAGGAGATAGTCTGAAACTAAATTTATAAGCACAGTCTCTGACATGTATGATTAAAATGATTTTAGGATGAGCCTTAAAAATGTATAGAAATGTTGTTTTAATTTTGATGGTTAGATCCCTAGAAGTTTAGGAAGTCATCAACAAAATTGTTGAAGGTGAGTCCGGCCCAGGCTTCAGCCTATTTTTGGGGGACCCACCTCCCGCCGGCAGGCAGTACACCCCAACCCTCTCTACGCCAAATTAAACTGGTCGTCGGGTTGTTGAGGTCAGGGTATCTGAGGACCTTTAAAGGCCCTAATAAAGGTGGTCAGGGGTTCAAACCCCGACCTCAACAACCAGACGACCAGTTTAATCTGGCGTAGAGCGGGTTGGGGTGTATCGCCTTTAGGCGGGAGGTGAAGGTGAGTCACTTTCAACAAAAATGCACTTTTGTTAAAGGTGAGTCCGCCCCTGGATTCAGCCTATTTTCGGGGAACCCGCCTCCCGCCTGCAAGCAGTACACCCCAACATGCTTTATGCTAGATTAAACTGGTCGTCGGGTTGTTGAGGTTGAGGTTTGAACCCTTGAATGGGGAGCCATCAGATCGTGCACTAGGAGAGGTTCACCGCAAGGAGAGACTCACGTTCGTATATTCACGCAGAAAGTCATGATCGGATCGCCGATCCGACTTCGCGGATGTTTCCGGATTGTCGTTGCGAGTCAAAACCATATATTATTTTATTATTTTTGTATTTATTTTCATGTATTTTGAGGACCCCGCCTCCGGCCAATCATAGTGGTTGATTGCGGGATGCCCTAATTCGTTTTTCTTATAAATAGGAGAGTAGGGGCTGGTTTTGAGATTCATTGCAGGTTTTGGAGAGATTATTCCCGGAACTCCGCGATCACCCCACGGTGCCGACGCCGTGGAACCCTAGGTGACGACTCTTAGGCGCTCAAACTCCTCCCCAAGGTACTACACATCCTTATCCTTCATTCTCCCCCTCAAAGAACCCTAGTTGCACCCTTCTCAAGCCTCCCCACCGCCGCCAATCATCCCTGCACAGTCGGCTGCCTACTGCAAGCCGCCCACCCTATTCCCTCCAACCGGCTACCTGCCGGCTCTCACTCTCCCCACTTCCAACGCCGCCCCTCTCCACCCCACCCCAGACAACAATCGACACCACCTTACCCTTCCCCTACAGCCGGCTCCTCCTCACAAACCGCCGACGAGGCTGCCAACTTCCATCCTTCCCATGGATCCACTCAAAACAACCCTAATTTCCAAATCAGTCCAGATTTGGAAGTTTCAGCCCCCGATCCGCCTTCCTCTCCACTCACACTTCATTCCTTAGCCCGGATCCACTCTCAAACATTGTATCCACCCACCCCTTACCCGAATCTACTCCCTCGTGATCGGATCTATCTATTTTTGGCCTGATCTCGCCATCCACCACCGAGGACAACCACCGCCATCATCTCCACGTCACCGGCTCCACGTTTGATCGCCACTCCCCGCATTCGGATCCAAAATCTCTAGTGTCTCGGTCAGCCCGCTACTTTGGTGAGTGTCTTGTTGTATTGGTTTATGTGATTTGACATTATTATTGGATTGGTTATTGTGTTTGGCCTTGATACGATCGTGTAAAGCTTTGTGGTTATATACTTATAATTTGCAGGTGCGATTTATTTGCCACACGTTTGTTTATTTCCTTTAATTTACTGCATGAGTTGAAATTGTTATTACTCAAATTATTTTGTCGTCGTCACCGACAGTTTGCATCGCATTTAGAGTTGGATTAGAGGGTCACGCCCACACTCCTTCCCTAGAAGTCTAGGTTTTGTCCACCCCGTCGCCTACCCTACATCAATTGGTATCATAGGTAGGTTGGGTCATTTGCATGCTCTGTAGTGGTAGGATTTTTAAAGCAAGCATGTCAGATCCACTAGTCACCGACGACCGAGCGGCTAGCTCGAATTCGGGTGCTGCTTTGGCTGACTTTCAACGTCTGATCCTAGATCGTCTAGATTCCTTACGTACCCAGTTCGACGATGTGTGTCAAGATCTTGCCGAGGTACACCTCCGTTTGGACCACATAAAGAACACCCGCAACACTCCTGCACAGCATGATGAGTCGTTAGAGGATGACCCAGATGATCCCCCTCGTCTGGACCAGCGTCCGATTGATGGTCAACCTCCCATAGACCGTTACCGTCGTGACATTCTCCCCGAGCCCCAACGCCGCCAGCGAGGTGGAATCCTGATCTAGCGATTGAGCGTAGACAAGCTCTGGCTCGTGATAGACCCCCACACCCAGGTGACAAGTATCGTATACCCTGACAGCCTCATCCGGATCCCAGAGATTGTGTGCCTCCACACGGTCGTCACGATTTTCATCGTGATGAGTACTTTCCCCCGGGATGGAGAGAGTATGGTCCCCCACCCACTCGATATGATTATGCTCATGATGATTACCCCGAGGAGTACCCTGACCCACGGCGAGGTGGGTACCACTTCGACATCACTTGTCATATTCGCATCGATGCCCCTACATTCGATGGCCACCTGGACCTGGAATCCTTTAATGATTGGCTCCTCGACATGGACCATTACTATGAGTGGTACGACATGAGCGACGAACGTTGTGTTCGCTTCACCAAAATGAAGCTAATTGGGCAAGCCAAAGTGTTTTGGATCATCGTCGAGAGAGCTATTGAGCGAGATGGTGATTATCCCGTCACCCGATGGGATGAAATGAAGCAAAATCTAAAACAGAAATACCTTCCCACGTCCTACCGTGGTCAGTTATTTGAGCAGTTGCTGAACTTACGACAGGGGACACTCACTGTCGTTGAGTATATGGCTCGCTTTGACGAGCTTATCGTTAAGAGTGACATTTTGGAGGAGCTCATTGCCACCGCCTCTTGTTTCAAGGCGGGCCTACGATCTGAGATTCAGAGAGTTGATTCCCCATTGAGTAGAAATTGTTGATCAGATTTTTCAGCTCGCCCTCGAGTACGAGCAGTACCTCCGGTCATCTAGCACGAGGCAGTTCTCCTCTCGGACTGATACCTCGACTTATAAGAAACCCGCCCCGCCCCAGACCACCGCGGCCGCGCCCCCACGTGCCCCCACGTACAAGAAGGGCAAGGCCGTCGCCACTGATGGTCAGCGTTATGGGGGTATTTTATGTTATAGATGTTCTGGCAAAGGACACATGGCGACACAGTGCCCCGCGCGGAACCTGCTAGTTGAGGGCGAGGAGCAGGATTTAGAGGAAGATGTGGAGGTTATTGAGGAGTCACATCTACTGTCGAGGAGGGCTGGGAGAGTGACGTTGAGTGATCCTTGGAGATGGGAGTGATTAGGCGCCTCCTGCATACCCCACGTGCAGATGAGGATTGACGTCGCACTACCATATTTTATACTTACTTTCCTAGTGCAGGAGGTCCCTGCAAGCTTGCCATTGACAGTGGAAGATATGATAACATCGTGGCCCAGAAGGGTCTTGACTGCATGCAGGTGAAGGCAGAACCTCACCGCCACCCTTATCGTGTTGTCTGGGTTGACAAGACTGCGATTCAGGTTACCTAGCGCTGTCTCGTCCCGATCAACATCGCCTCATTTTAGGATTGAGTCTGTTGTGGCGTCATTCACATGGACGTTGCCCATGCGCTGCTTGGCCACCCCTGGCTATTTGATCGTGACGTCACGTGTTTCGGCCGCTCGAACACGTATGTCTTTTATGATATGGGGTGGAAGATTACGTTGTCCCCTACGCAATCCAAGGGGAAACCCAAGGGTCAGATTGAGCCTTTTGCGAGCACAAGCACCTCGAGTGTAACCGCCCCCTTAAGTCTACTGCACAATTTAACTTAAGAATTTCATAATGAGTAAGGTAAAAACATTCAAAGTACAACAGTATATGAAAGAGTATGAGAAGTAAAATATCATGACAAAATAAAATCATTTCATTTCATTTAAAGCTTTGGATACAAAGTACATCAGTCCAAAAGGTAGTCATAAACATATATTAAAAGGGGGCTTACCAACACTACACATATACACAGGACTGACTCAAAACATACATCATGTACATACACATGTATCATAAGTAGAACTACAGACACTACATGAAATAAAATTGAAACTACTCGTTAGGACACTCTGGGTCCGAGCACTTTGACCTGTGATCATCCAGGATGCCGAACACTGTTGAGGTATCGAGGCCCCTACATATCTTGAGGCGAGGAGAGTTCCTGCGAGATAGCATTGAGTCTGATATCATTTACGTCATGTTGGCCACCATGGCTTCTGAGAGCCCCCCTGAGGACCACCCCCCTGCGGAGCCTCCGCTTTTAGCTAAGTTTGCGGATATCATGCCTGATAAGCTGCCCGATGAGCTCCCCCCTCCACGGGGCATTCAACATGCTATTGACCTAGTCCCGGGGCTTCCCTCCCGAACCTGCCCCATTATCGTATGCACCCTGATGAGCACGCTGAGCTCAAGAGACAGGTCGACGAGCTTCTTAGGAAGCATTTTATTCGTGAGAGTTTGAGTCCGTGTGCGGTTCCCGCCCTTCTTACCCCTAAGAAGATGGTAGTTGACATATGTGCATCGGCAGTCGCGCTATTAGTAAAATTACGATTAAGTATCGTTTCCCCATCCCGTGACTCGATGACTTGCTGGATACTATGTCTGGTGCCTAGATCTTTTCCAAGATCGACCTTCATAGCGGGTACTATCAGATACGAGTTCGCGAGGGAGACGAATGTAAGACGGCCTTTAAGACCAAGGATGGTTTGTATGAGTGGTTGGTCATGTCATTTGGGCTATCTAATGCCCCGAGTACTTTTATGAGAGTTATGACGCAGGTGTTGCGGTCCTACATGGGCAAGTTTATGGTAGTGTATTTCGATGATATATTGATCCATAGCCATACTCAGGCCGACCACCTTGATCATTTGAGGCTTCTCTTTGGTACCCTCCGCCGAGTGAAGTTATATGTGAACTTAAAGAAATGCTCCTTCCTCTCGGAGTCGGTTCACTTTCTAGGCTTCATTGTGTTCTCTACTGGTGTTTCCGTTGACCCTGAGAATGTCAAATCTATTTGCGACTGGCATGTACCAGGGGTTCAGTACAATTATGGCCCCATTCAAGAGCTGCCTCAAAAAAGGAGAATTTCAGTGGACCCCCGCAGCCACTAAAGCGTTTGAAGAGATCAAAGAGAGATTGTCGACAACCCTCGTTCTGAGACTTCCCGATTTTAGTCGTGCGTTCGAGGTCGCGTGTAACGCTTCTGGTGTAGGTATTGATGACGTATTGAGGCAGGAGGGACATCCAGTTTCCTTCTTTAGTGAGAAAATGAACGAAGCTAAGCGAAAATACTCGAACTATGATTGAGAATTTTATGTGATTGTCCAGTCTCTACGCTACTGGAGGCACTATCTCCTCCCCCGGGAGATTGTGCTCTATTCAGACCCCCAGACATTGTGTTATTTGGATTCGCAATGCAAGTTGGGATACCGGCATGCCAAGTGGGTTGATTACCTACATGACTTTCACTACGTTCTCAAACATCGAGCTAGTGTTGAGAACAATCCGGTCGACGCTCCGAGTCGCTGTGCCTCCTTGCTCCAGACGATGACCGCACGAGTGGACGAGATTGAGAGAGTGATCCTAGATTACCCGACATTCCCCGATATTAGCTAGATCTATTCTGCCTTGTCCCGAGACCCTCCGGACCATGCTGAGGGCTATCAGATCTTTGAGAGATATTTGTACCGGGGCTCCCTCCTGTGCATACCCCAGACTTCCTATCGCGATTACCTGATTTGGGAATTGCATGCGGGCGGGGCCGCTGGGCACTTTGGGCCGGATAAGTCTGTTGTCATTGTTGAGGACCGCCTTTACTGGCCCGGTCTCACGAAGGATGTGGCTCGCGTTGTCCGCCACTACCGTATTTGTCAGACCGCAATGGGCACAAAGCAGAACACGGGTCTATACACGCCTTTACCAGTCTCACATCGCCCTTGGGAGGACATCAGCATGGACTTCGTGCTCGGGCTTTCCCGCACTCTTCGTCGACACGATTCCATCTTCGTGGTGGTCGATCTGTTTTCGAAGATGGCGCATTTTATCGTTTGCCGCAAGACGACAGATGCTTCACGCGTAGCATCCATCTTTATGAGGGACGTCTTTAGACTGCATGACCTACCTAAATCTATCGTGTTAGACCGCGATGTTAGATTTATGAGTTATTTTTGGAAGACTCTATGGCGCAAGACTGACACTATTCTTAGGTTTTCCTCGACATATTACCCACAGTCGAACGGGCAGACTGAGGTAGTAAATCGTAGTTTAGGGAACTTATTGCGATGTCTAGTAGGGAACTTATTGAGATCATCACAGAGATCAGATCCCACCAGTTCGTTCCCACCACAGACGGGCCGCAATGTCGTTACTTGGTATATTGGCAGGGCCGCCCAGATGCAGATGACGCTTGGATACTACCCGCAGAGCTCGATCGGCTCGCCCATAGACTTTGACTTCAGTACAATCGTCTTCATTCATCGGAGATGAAGGATTTCCAGTCAGGGGGAGTTGATGGGGAGCCATCAGATCGTGCACTAGAGGTTCGTCGCAAGGCGGGACCCACATTCGTATATTCGCGCAGGAAGGCATGATCAGATCGCCGATCCAACTTCGGGATGTTTCCAGATTGTCGTCGTGAGTCAAAATCATATATTATTTTAGTATTTTTGCATTTATTTTCATGTATTTTGAGGGGTCCGCCTTCGGCCAATCATAATCGTTGATTGCGAGATGTCATACTTTGTTTTTCTTATAAATAGGAGAGTAGGGGCTGGTTTTGAGATTCATTGCAGGTTTTGGAGAGATTATTCCCGGAACTCCGTGATCACCCCACGATGTCGGCGTCGTGGAACCCTAGGTGACGACTCCTAAGCACTCAAACTCCTCCCCAAGGTACTACCCATCCTTAGACTTCAATCTCCCCTTCAAAGAACCCTAGTCGCGCCCTCCTCAAGCCTCCCCACCTCCGCCAATCGTCCCTGCACAGCCGGCTGCCTGCTGCAGGCCGCCCTCCCTATTCCCTCCAATCGGCTATCCGTCGGTTCTCCCTCTCCCCACCACCAACGCCGCCCCTCTCCACACCACCCCAGACCACAACCGACGCCACCTTCCCCTTCCCCTACAGCCGGCTCCTCCTCACAAACCGCCGGCAAGGCCGCCAACTTCCATCCTTCCAGTGGATCCACTCCAAACAACCCTAATTTCCAAATCCGTCTAGATTTGGAAGTTTCAGCCCCCGATCCGCCTTCCTCTCCACTTACACTTCATTCCTTAGCCCGAATCCGCTCTCAAATTTCGGATCCACTCACCCCTTGCCCGGATCTACTCCCTCGTGGTCGGATCTATCTATTTCCGGCCCGATCTCGCCATCCACCGCCGAGGACAACCACCTACATCATCTCCACGTCACCGGCTCCACGCTTGATCGCCACTCCATCATCGGATCCACTCACCCCTTGCCCTCTACTTTGGTGAGTGTCTTGTTGTATTGGTTTCTGTGATTTGACATTATTATTGGATTGGTTATTGTGTTTGGCCTAGATACGAACTTGTAGAGTTTTGTAGCGATATACTTATAATTTGCAGGTGGGATTTATTCGTCGCGTGCTTAGCCTTGACCCTCCGAGCTGAGGAAAGCGAGTAAATAATTGTTGAATTGAATGTTTGTTTTTTTCATTTAATTAACTGCGTGGGTTGAAATTGTTATTACTCAAATTATTTTGTCGCCGTCACTGACGGTTTGCGTCGTATTTAGAGTTGGATTAGAGGGTCACGCCCACACCCATTCCGTAGAAGGCTAGGTTTTGTCCACCCCGTGGCCTACCCTACATCACCTAGGGGACCTTTAAACGCCCTGATAATGGAGGTCGAGAGTTCAAGCCCCGACCTCAACAACCCGACGACTTGTTTAATCTGGCATAGAACGTGTTGGGGTGTACCGTCTGTAGGCGGGAGGTGGGTTCCCCGAAAATAGGCTGAAGCCTAGGCCGGACTCACCTTCAACAAAATTTTTCTAAATCACTGGATACGTCTTGTTGATATTCGCCCCCGCAAATTACTGGATATGTCTTGCTGATGGGTTTGGACGAGGTGACTAGGGTTGTCTAGATTGCTCACTAGCCCAGTACTGGCTGCGGGATCTTATTGGTGTGCTGCCTTGGACCTCGCTAGCTCCCTCTCACGAGTTCGCCTATTGGTGATATGAGGGGTGGCCTCATCTGCGAGCAACCTCAGAAGGGGCATCGCCTATGGGCAACCTCATGAGAGGTCTCGCCTATTGGCGACCTAGAGGGTGTCCTCGCTCCCACGTGGGTTGAACCACGGTCTGGGCGAGCTCGCTGGATTGTCTCTTGGTTGCTTTCGACATATCTTGGTTAATGTTATCCGCCTGGTCAGCGGTCAACTCCTTGCTGTTTGTAGGCCCACAAAGAGATTGTGCATATCCTCGACGAATACGGGTTGTACATCTAGTATAAAAAATCAATACCCAAATTAAAAGCAATATTAAAAACTAACCTTCTCAAAGGGCTTCCAAAACCACAAAAATCAATTGCATAAAAATTAGAAAAACTCAAAATGAAGGAAATCAACTTGGCACATGCTTGTTACTTTTTCCTTGAATTACATTTATCATTAGAAAGGTTATCATTAGTATATTTTATTTTACAAAATGGGGTCTTATTACATGACCACTGTTGTTAGCCACCTCCAAGGAGGAGCATCCCTACATGAAACACAAGAAAAGAGGGAAGTCTTTTGTTCCGTATTCATGTTGCAAACTTCCAACTCTTGTCCTGTGGCATTGGCGTGAGTTTTGGCCTCTTTTGGGGTTTTCACTATAGTAATACCAAAATTCTCGGTTGGCATTCACACTAGTAGTACCAAAGCTCCTTAAGATCACGTCAGAATATGTATTTCATAATTCTTGTGATGCTTTCATATTCTTGTCTTCATGTCAGAATAAGTAATCTGCAACAATGTTTCTTCAGATGCCTCCTGTTTTCACAACTTAATAAGAAATAATTTTCTGTTATGTTAACAGGACTTGGATAGTTTCTACCAGTTGGCTGAAATCTAGCTTCCTAGAAGGCAAGTTTTTAGGTGAGTTACTGCAACGTATACATTAAGAGTGTTTGGTTTACTCAGTACAGAATTTTCCTGTTAAACGCAGATCCATGGTACTGATGTCACCTAGAATAACATTTGCAGATGAATCTCAGCATATTTTGGACGACGGGGACTATCAGTTGAAATATAAATGCAGGCTGCGGGATGCAGTTGCAAGAGCCAAATCGAACCCCTATTCATTGTTCAAGGGTTATCAAGTCTCTCTGTCGAAGCATATCCAGCCATCCGTCAACGAACTTTCATTGATCATTTTCTCTGCTGGCGGCATTGTAAGTGTCAGCATACTGCATCAAATTGTTAGTAATATTTGCTGTTGAGACTTGAACATAGTTGGAAAAGCTCTCGAAATACAAATATTTATTTGATCAGAAAATTTCTCCAAATCACCATCAGTATTAGTCCTATCTACATGAAATGGTGTTGGCATTATGAATTTTTCTTCTCTATTGATTCTTGTTAGGTGTTGCATTTGATGTTTACCATAATTTATATAAACCTTTATGCACAACTCTTTTCCTCCATTTTTCTCGGCATCTTCTGCTCATGCTTGAACTAACTTATTTTATTTGACAAATTTCTCTTTGCTGTTTTTAGGCATTACTTGCTAACTTTTCAAATTTCCCTTCAGTGCTAACAATGTAACTTAGATGAGAGATTTTGGTAATTTTTTAGGCTAGAGGGGAGGTCCTTGCAATTATTCTAAGTTGGAGGGGAGGTCCCAGTAAATGATCATAAATGTATATAATTTTTTAGGGTTAATTGTCGGGACCTCCTGTTACGAACACGCTTTTTATGTCCGACAGAGAAGGTCACAAGACAACCCAATCAAAGAGAGCTTGCATTAATATTCATAAAAAGGGGGATACATGCTTGATAGGTAGAGAGGAGAGCCTAAGAATAGAGAGAGCCCATTCATAAAGATCCTTCAGGATGCTCCAATACTCCTACCCTCTCCATCTTATTTAGATGATGGAGGACACACAAAATAAGAAAGTACACATAATATTAATTAATATCAATTAATGCTTAATCAATATTAATCCCATAATTAATGCTAATTAATACTGACTATTATTATTAATAATTAATAGCATTAATTAATTAATAATAAATTCCACCATGAATATATCAAGTCGGCTTCCATATGCGCGCGTCGGTGGTCCCCATGAGGGCGGTTTGCATAGGCAATTGCGTGTGCTTAACACCTCCCCTGGGAGTTTGCTTAATTACAGGTTGCACCCTTCTATCTTTCAAAATTACATTTAGCTCCCCTCTAAGTTTCCCCAGTTTACAAAAATGCCCTTTCCGTTAGAAATATGGATGGAAAATGATAAAAACAGCCAAATTATTTTATGATATTTCAATTTTATGCTTTTATAATGATTCTAGATTAATTACAAATGGTAAAATATAACACTCCTTTATATGTAGAGTTATTACAAAGGATAAAATTGAAATATTATAAAATAATTTGACATATTTTATCAGGTTTCATCTATATTTCCAAAAAAAAAAAGATCACCCATGACATAATTTGTCAGATTTTATCTTTTTTCATCCATATTTCTAACAAAAGGGGCAATTTGTAAAGTGGAGAAATTTAAAGGGGAGGTAAATGTAATTTCAAAAGATAGAGGGGTGCAACCTGTAATTATACAAACACCCAGGGGTGGTCATGGTAATTAACCTTAATTTATTATTTTAATGTTTACTTCTACCTCTTAGCGCTTGAGTAATTTTTTTATTTT
This sequence comes from Platanthera guangdongensis, assembly GCA_039583875.1. Classification (NCBI taxonomy): domain Eukaryota; kingdom Viridiplantae; phylum Streptophyta; class Magnoliopsida; order Asparagales; family Orchidaceae; genus Platanthera; species Platanthera guangdongensis. Next base: position 36,796,767 of record CM077157.1, on the reverse strand, counting down.
TAATTTTGGTGATATGAAAGTGGGTTGCTGGGTCAAACTTATTCTGGTGTAAAGTCCCACAATGTAGAATATTACTCTTGTATGTACCTCTCATGCTATGTAAACCCTTTCAAGGGAAAAGTAAAGTAGCTCGTTATTCTAATAAATGTATTTCTAATGAGCTGATGAGAAGCTGTATGATAATACTAATATGTTGAAAATATGCGCTTTGCAGGCGATTCGTGACCTTCGGAGCATGGTTGAGCCAGCAAAGACTATATTTATATCTTGCGAGGAAGACATGGAGGAGGCTCTGCTCGCGGCAAAGATGGGTGTGCGAACATTTACCAGCGACTGGCTTATGAACTGCGTCATGACACAGGAACTTGACCTGGACGCCCATCAGTTCGCCGAGTCACTTTAGAACTTCAATATTTATTACTCCCCGATGTTTTATGATTTTATGTTGATTTGGGTCTTACACAATTGAGCATGTCTCTCGTTAATTTAGTCTTTTTGGTGTTGCCGCTTTTCGTGACGGCGACCTATTTTGTGACCGTGAACTCGTCTTTTTTGTGTTTGCGAGCATGTCTTCTTTGTAAACGTGGGATCATGTCTTCTCTGTAACCGTGGGATCGCAACACTCTTGTCTGGCCGTTGACCAGGATTTTCTTTGCCTCTCGCTTGCTTTTATAGGGTCAGCTTGGGTTCTTTGAGCCAGCAATCGTGGTCATTGCTAGTTCCTATTCCGTCTGCTGAGCCTAATATCCGCCTGCTGTGATGTGCTAAGTGCGCCCTACCCTCAAAGCTCAATTATCTTTATTGAGCTCACTTATTGCGTCCTGGTCACATAAGCTCGTCATATTCTGCTCGCATAAGCTCTCCGTTGTGTCTGCTCGTGTGCTGAGTCCGCCAAACTTGTGTGTTGAGTCTGTCATCCACCTGCCACTCCAATGATCTCCAGATGTACAACTCACCAATAATGTGCTTTGTTTGAACAAGTCAATGGGAACCGTTACAAAATCTAACCCTAACATCACTTGCTAAACTAACCACACTAATTATTTTGCTACCTCATAAATTCTATCAGTAACCTCAGCACACTTTTGAGGGTTCTAAGGTTCTGTTTGGGACAGCTCTGGCGGATGAAAAAATGACGGATGGAATAGAGCTGTTAGAAATAGCTCTCAGAAAAGCTCTAATGATAAAGCAGCAAACATGGTTCGGAAAGATGGGCGTCGAGGGGAAGAGAGTTGAGTGGCCGTCTGCCGGAGGAGAACTAGACGAGCGGCGAACTAGGGCATCGAGTGGAAGAGAACCGGTCGAGTTGTTGTCGATCTGTCGGAGGAGATTGCAGAGATGTCGTCGATCTGCACCTGGCGAGCGGCGAGCTAGGGCATCGCGGGGCAGAACAAGGAGCGCGCGAGAGTTTCGATGACGACCCGTCGGGGAAGACCAGGCGAGCGGCAAGCAAGGGCATCACAGAGAAGAGGGCGAGCGGCGAGTTGGGGAAGACGAAGACCTGTCAGCTGGGGAGGAATCGCGAAGGAGAAATCCAAACAACGGAGCATGATTTTACGGGAGCGAACGCGGGGGGAGGGGGGGGGGCAGCGCTCCAAAAAGCTCCTTATTCGGCTTTTTTAGATCCGGGTTTTTTATAAAATGGTGCAAGCAAATAGATAAAAAACAGCTCCAGCGGTTGGGAAATAGCTTTCTATCCGCTGGAGCTGTCCCAAACAGAGCCTAAGTCTTAGGAGTAGTGGAGAAATTATGTGGGACAATGTTGGTGTGACTCATAAGGGCCCATAAATCCGAGTACAAGAAAAAGGCAAATGCTGAAATTAGGCCTCTGAAGGCAAAATAAGCCAAGGGCAAGGCCTTGAACACTTCACCAGGCTCACATAATGTTAACCAATCTAAAAAGGTAATTCCCAAATTACTCTAATTTATATTTATGGTGATTATTTAACTTCATACTATTCTAATTGATTCACAATTTACTCCCAAAGCTCAACAAGTATGAACTTGCATAATTTCACTACTTTTGATACTGTCATCAATTTTGAACAGAATTGATCTCCAAAGAGATAGAGATAACTGGGATGTAAGACCTCAATTTGGAAAGTTATGAGAATACAACATTAATGAAGACCACAACTTCGTTGAAAGCTCTAAGGTCAAAAATTATGGACATGAAATTTACTAGTCAAAAAGGTTAACCTTGGTGGGGTTCCCCCTGAAATTCCCAAGTCAAACATGCAAGACTCGGACCGAGTACGCGCAAGCCTGCTTGGATCAATTATGTGCAGAAAAATCGCAAGCCCGGAAGCACCTAAAGGAGGAGCGGAACCCGCACACGTGCACAGTGGTGCCGCGAAAGAACGCACGGTCAGCCTACGCGGCCGCACAAAGCCAGCCCGCGCGACCGCACGCGGCTAGCCTGGGCAGTCGAGGGATCACACCCTCGCGCGGTCGCGCCCCACGCGACCACGGGGTCGCGCCCCCGCGCGGTCGCACCCCCGCGCGGCCACGGGGCCGCAGTGCCGCACACCCCGAGCGTCCGCAGGCCACCCGCGCGGTCGCGCCCCACGCGCGGCCGCGCCAATGGCGCTCATCACTGCCACCGACGGCGGGCGCCGCCCCCGCCGTCTTCGGCCACCTCCGACCTCCACCGCCTCCGGGCACCTTGCCCGGGCTGCTCATACTGCCTGGGGGGGCACTCTCGTCATTTTGGTAAAAATAGCGATCTAGGTGATCTAAACGAAGCAACGTCATTCGCCAGCACAAATCACTCCCCGACGCAATTACCACTCTGACCCTCCAAAAAACTATAAATAGGTCTACATGCCTTCATTTGAAGAGAAAAATCTTCAGAGGCAAGAGAGAGCTCTGAGCTTTTCCGGCGAGATCGTGGACTTAGATCGATTTTCCGCTCATGAATTTTCTCTGCACTCCTCCTTGCACTCAGGCTCCAACACTCCCCAAGTCACGTCAACCGCCTTCGCAAGAGCACTCCCATCAAGGCTCTACATTAACGAAAACGCTCCCTCCATAAGCTTTGTGGACTTACAAAATTTCTCACCCAGATTCCATGAGCTCGGCAACACTCCAAGGCCAGAGAGATTTCATCGAGACTCCGAGGACTTAGCCGTTTTTCCTCATTTCCTGCACTGTAACGGAGTAGCGGTCTGTCTCCCTCCGAGATCAAACCAAACTCTGTAAAATTCCAAGAAAATAGTGGAATTTGGCTTGGTATAGTTCCAGCCGCGTGGTTTTTCACCCATTCCGGGTTTTCCACGTAAAAAACGTCTTTTGTCATTTGATGTGGTTCACTTTGACTGTTTGCGCGCCCGGTCCGATTCCGAGCTAAAGCGGTCTGATTTCTCCGGACCGGGGAAAGACCGGGCAACCCACAACAGTTTAGCGTCGTCTGTGGGAAAGTGTTCCTAGAAGCTCTGACAAATCTCAACATTCCCCGACCAGGAGCGATGGCAAGAAGGAGTGCGCGCACTACGAACGGCACGGCCCCGGAAGAGCTCCCCGAAACGGCCACGACCGACTCACTCATGGGCAATGCTCCACTGCCCAACAGAACAACCACCGATGTCGTTCCCGCCAATGCAGTAGAAGAGTGTGTTTGACTGATGGAGGAGCGCCAAACTGAAGTGCTCACCATCTGACAGAGGATGGGAGTGTCCAACCCTCCCCACCTAGACAACGCGCGTGAGGCGCGACCGGTGGTAGCGCTAGAGCACGCCCCTTGTCAGGGTGCGGCTCACCCAGAAGAACTCTCTGGCGAAGCAAGCTCGATGCATGCTCGATGACCGGAGCCCGGGGACGACGCTCAGCCAGACCATCGGCCAATGGAAGTGGACGCCCAGTGAGGCGACCATGGGCTCACCCGCCAAGAGGTCAGTGACATGATCGAGGAAGGATACGCTCAGGAGCGGCGCCGTCCCGTGAACGCATGACACCCCTTCCACCGCGGGTCCCCGCTCGCCCCTCAAGTCATGGCGCACTCCGTACCGCCCGGATTCAAGCTACCATACTTTGAGGACTTCGATGGGGTAGAGGACCCCTTGGAACACATAAATCACTTTGAGACAATCATGCGCCTCTTCAGTGTACCCGATCAACTGTTGTGCCAAGTGTTCCCCACGACTATGAAGGGGCAGACGCGCACGTGGTTCCACTCCCTGCTGAAGGGGGAAATCGATAACTTTGGAGAGCTCACATATCTCTTCATCGACCAGTTCATAGCCAACTGACGGATCGTCAGAGATCCCTCACACCTCTCCGACATCCTCCAAAACGAGGGAGATTCGCTCAAGGAGTTCTTCCGTCGCGTCACCTCCGAGCCACGACAGATTCCGGGGGTCGACCCAGAGCTTCTTCGCGGCGTCTTCCTAGGAGGACTCCGCCCGAGCGAATTATACTCTGTCTGTTGAAACCAAAGATTTGGTCTCTGTGGAGTTCGGGGTCCCTAGAAAGGGGTGACCTCACACCTACTGCACCCAGAGGAACGTCACAGACCAAAGATCAAGAAGCTAGAAACAGACCCTCGGCTCTAGCGTGGAGGTCCCACCTCACACCCGGAAGGCTGCCTGAGCACTTCCCCTCCCTAGCCAATGCTCGAGCTAGGGTGCCTTGGAGGAGCTCTCTCTACTCTACCAAGAAGAAGCTAAGGGAGGAGGAAGCAAGGAAAAGTCCCTCCTCAAAGGCACCCAAGGGGGTCTATTTATAGTTTTTTGGGAATGGTCTGCAAATAACTAACCTCCATTGCTCTGAAATTACTGAAATGCCCCCAAATTGGTCTACCAACAGTCAAATCCCGCTATTCTAAATAGCTAAATGCAGTCCTCCAGGGGCAGCCCCTCGAGCCGGGCGAGCAGGCGGCAAGGGGCGAGCTCGGCGGCCTGGGCTGGGTGAGCTCAGCGGACTGGGTGAGCTCGGCAGACTGGGTGAGCTCGGCGGCCTGGGGCTGGGTGAGCTCGGCGGCCTGGGGGGAGCTCGGCGGCCTGGGGGAGCTCGGCGGCCTGGGGTGAGCTCGGCGGCCTGGGGGAGCTCGGCGGCATGGGGTGAGCTCGGCGGCCTGGGGTGAGCTCGGCGGCCTGGGGTGAGCTCGGCGGCCTGGGGTGAGCTCGGCGGCCTGGGGTGAGCTCGGCGGCCTGGGGGGAGCTCGGCGGCCTGGGTGAGCTCGGCAGACTGGGTGAGCTCGGCGGCCTGGGGAGCTCGGCGGACTGGGGGAGCTCGGCCGACTGGGTGAGCTCGGCGGCCTGGGGAGCTCGGCGGACTGGGTGAGCTCGGCGGCCTAGGGCTGGGTGAGCTCGGCGGCCTGGGGGGAGCTCGGCGGCCTGGGGGAGCTCGGCGGCCTGGGGTGAGCTCGGCGGCCTGGGGTGAGCTCGGCGGCCTGGGGGAGCTCGGCGGCCTGGGGTGAGCTCGGCGGCCTGGGGGAGCTCGGCGGCCTGGGGTGAGCTCGGCGGCCTGGGGGAGCTCGACGGCCTGGGGTGAGCTCGCCGGCCTGGGGTGAGCTCGGCGGCCTGGGGTGAGCTCGCCGGCCTGGGGTGAGCTCGGCGGCCTGGGGTGAGCTCGGCGGCCTGGGGTGAGCTCGGCGGCCTGGGGGAGCTCGGCGGCCTGGGGTGAGCTCGGCGGCCTGGGGTGAGCTCGGCGGCCTGGGGTGAGCTCGGCGGCCTGGGGGGAGCTCGGCAGCCTGGGGGAGCTCGGCGGCCTGGATGAGCTCGGCGGCCTGGGGGAGCTCGACGGCCTCGGGTGAGCTCGGCAGCCTGGGGTGAGCTCGGCGGCCTGGGGTGAGCTCGGCGGCCTGGGGGGAGCTCGGCGGCCTAGGTGAGCTCGGCAGACTGGGTGAGCTCGGCGGCCTGGGGAGCTCGGCGGACTGGGTGAGCTCGGCCGACTGGGTGAGCTCGGCGGCCTGGGGAGCTCGGCGGACTGGGTGAGCTCGGCGGCCTGGGGGGAGCTCGGCAGCCTGGGGGAGCTCGGCGGCCTGGGGGAGCTCGGCGGCCTGGGGTGAGCTCGGCGGCCTGGGGGAGCTCGGCGGCCTGGGGTGAGCTCGGCGGCCTGGGGGAGCTCGACGGCCTGGGGTGAGCTCGGCGGCCTGGGGTGAGCTCGGCGGCCTGGGGTGAGCTCGCCGGCCTGGGGTGAGCTCGGCGGCCTGGGGTGAGCTCGGCGGCCTGGGGTGAGCTCGGCGGCCTGGGGGAGCTCATCGGCCTAGGGTGAGCTCGGCGGCCTGGGGTGAGCTCGGCGGCCTGGGGTGAGCTCGGCGGCCTGGGGTGAGCTCGGCGGCCTGGGGGGAGCTCGGCGGCCTGGGGTGAGCTCGGCGGCCTGGGGTGAGCTCGACGGCCTGGGGTGAGCTCGGCGGCCTGGGTGAGCTCGGCGGCCTGGGGTGAGCTCGGCGGCCTGGGGGGAGCTCGGCGGCCTGGGGGGAGCTCGGCGGCCTGGGGTGAGCTCGGCGGCCTGGGGTGAGCTCGGCGGCCTGGGGTGAGCTCGGCGGCCTGGGGGGAGCTCGGCGGCCTGGGGTGAGCTCGGCGGCCTGGGGGGAGCTCGGCGGCCTGGGGTGAGCTCGGCGGCCTGGGGGAGCTCGGCGGCCTGGGGTGAGCTCGGCGGCCTGGGGGAGCTCGGCGGCCTGTGGGCTGGGGCGGCTTGGACGGCTTGACCGACTTCTCAAGAGTGCCTTGGGGGGGGGGAGAAATATTTTCTCCCCCTACTAGTATGTTCCACATGTTCACCCAAAATTGGCCCCTATGAGTGCAAAACTCCTAAAAAACTTAAAAACGTGCATGCCTTGTTTAGGGTCCACTCTTCGCGAATACGGGGTTGTACACTGCCCTAATGAGGGAAACAGTCCCCAGTTACGCCGACCTTGTTCACCGGGTCGAAGCGCAAATCGCGGGCGACGAGGCCATCGAAGCCCACCGCCAGCAATTCGAAGGGTCTTCTAAGCGGAAGAGTGAGTCAGAACCCGCGCCTCCAGCACACCGACGGAAGGACGACTGTCGCAGCAATTCTCGCCAGGACCAAGGCCCTTGCCGACACCGGAAATTCACCCCGCTAAATACCACCCGGGCGTAGGTACTCATGGCCATCCAAGACTCCGGCATGCTCTGATGCCTGAAGCCGTTGCCCCCGAATTGTGGAGACCAGACGCAGTACTGCGAATTTCACCACGGGAATGGGCAGAGCACAGAGGACTGCACCTCGCTGAAGGAAGAGATAGAGCGGCTCATCCGGCAGGGGCACCTGGGGAGATACTTGCAAAATCAAGTACCCAGTCATCCCACGTCGCACCAACCGGGACGGGATCATCCCCCACCACACCAAGGCACCCAGGGGGCAGGCAAATGGTTGGGGAGGTCGGAACCATCGCCAGCTCGCCCTTCCAAATCCTCTTCATCGCTCAGCATGAGAAGAGCCCAGAAGACCTAAGGCCGCAAGCGAATACTGCCATCAGCTTCGGGGACGAAGACTTGTAAGGTGTGCAAACGCCACACCAAGATCTCCTCATCAGCACAGGAATTAGCTATCCCTGCTTCAGGGTCGGGCGGATACTGGTTGATAGTGGGAACTCAGTAGACATCTTATTCGAATCTACACTACTCAACATGAAGGTCCCTCGAGAGTGGCTCGAACCAGTAACCGGGCCCTTGTACGGCTTCGACAACGCGCCCGTACCCGTACGGGGAATGATCACCCTCCCCGTAACTCTAGGGGAGTACCCAAGGCAAGCAGCCTGGGATGTCCAATTCATAGTAGTCGACTCCAGCTCGGCGTACAACGCAATTTTTGGGTGTCCGCTCCGAGCGCTCTTCGAGGCGATCCCCTTCATCCTGCACCTAGCACTGAAGTTCGTCACCCCAGATGAGATAGGTGTCGCATGAGGCGGTCAGGAGGCGACACGATTCTGCTACCTTTGGTAGGCGCACCCCAGACAGAACCAACGACAAGGAATTCTGAGCGAGGCCTAAGCCGGCAAGCCCCCTACTGTTTACCGTCTTCCCTACATCTGTCTTGAATAATAAGCTGCGAGGATGGACTCGCGAGCACCTGTATCTTTCTTTCAGCAATGCAACATCTGTTTTCTCATCCACCGTGAACGGGTCATTGCAGGGCGAGATTGGAGAAAGCCCTTCTGCACCTCCCAGGCGAGATTGGCGAAAGCCCTTCTGCACCTCCAAGGCGAGATTGACGAAAGCCTTTCTGCACCTCCCAGGAGATATTGACGAAAGATTTTCTGCACCTCGGGTGAGATCGACGAAACCCCTTCTGCACCTTAGGCAAGACAGACAAAGTTCTGTCTGCACCTCCCAGGCGAGATAGACAAAGGTTCATCAGCACCTTCACTTGGATGAACCTCAGTTCTCCTGAGGCGCGAACGAACAAATGTTCTTCGCCACCTCCACCCGGATGGACCCCGATCCTCATGAGGCGCGAACGAACAAAGATTCTTCGTCACCTCCACCCGGAGAGACCCCGGTCCCGCTGAGGCGCGAACGAACAAAGGTTTTTCACCACCTCCACCCGGACGGTCCCCGGTCCTCCTGAGGCGCGAATGAACAAAGATTCTTCGCCACCTCCACCCGGATAGACCCCGGTCCTGCTGAGGCGCGAACGAACAAAGGTTCTTCGCCACCTCCACCCGGACGGACCCCGGTCCTCCTGAGCTGCAAATGAACAAAGTTTCTTCGCCACCTCCACTCGGACAGAACCCGGTCCTCCTGAAGCGCAAACAGACAGGTTTTTCGTCACCTCCACCCAGACAGACTCTGATCCTCCTGAGACGTGAACGAACACAGGTTCTATACCACCTCAATAGGACAAACCCGAGTTCTCCTATGACCCGAACGAACAAAGGTTCTCTGCCAAGTCCGCATGGACGGACTTTGGTCCCCCTAAGGCGCAAATGAACAAAGACTCTTCGCCCCTTCCGCATGGACGAAATCTGGTTTTCCTAAAGGCACGGACAAAGATTCCCCTCCATCCCCGCTCAAGGTACGAGCGAGCGGGGGCACATCGCCTCCAAACCCTAAGCGGTCCACGGCTCTCCCGAAAACGCGAGTAAATAAGCAACGCCCAAGCAAAGTGTTACTTTGTCAAAAAGAATACGTGCATCAAAACACAACCAGAGCAAACAGATCTAAAAGCAAAAAAGGTCTTCACTCAAATGAAAGGTGTCACATGAGCTACATCATCAAAAAAAGCCAAAGCACAAGAAGTATGCGGCTTCGCGCTCATCCTCTATGAGTGGATCAATCTAGGTCGTCATCATCTCAGAGCATGCCTCCTCCATGATGCGAGAACGCTCCACCTCAAAGTCGTGGGAAGCTCTGTACTCGGGCACCGCAGCTGCGCGTACGGCCTTGACCTCCTCCCGCTCAGAAATTAGCCGAGCATTTTCTTCCTTCAGCTGCTCGACCTCCCCCTCCTGCTGGCACATCGCAGCATCAACCACCTCGGCGACGGACCGCCTCCGCAAGAGTCACCTCAGCAGAATCCAGCCTCCCGCAAAGAGCCCCGATCTCAGAGTCGGCGGTGCTCACCTTGACCCGAAGAGACTCCACCTCGGACTGAGAAGAGGACAACTGGGATTCCGCATTAACCTAACAAGAAGTGTCCTTCTTCCTCCGGGCCTTTGTCGGCGAGTCCTCAGATACAGTCAGCTTCGCTCGCAGAGAAAGAAAATCGTCTTTCGTGGTCACATAGGTATTGTTCCACGAGAGTGCAATATCGCGAGCCTCATCAAGCTGCAAGCACAAAAGACAAACTATTTTCATGCACAACGCAATGCGAAAGAGAGAAAATACTGGGGGCAACCAACATACCTTCCGGAGAAGTGCCTGGTAAGCAGAGCATTTCCGCTCCTTCCCCCTCCCCGTCTCCAACGGCGGCTCAGGGAGGACCGCCTCTGGATGTTTCTCCACTTTGTTTGCCTTTTTTCAAATATTCTTCTCTTTGTTCCTTGTGAGGACCCTCGGCTTTCATATGTCTTTACATTATCCCCTGGGTCTTCACTCAACCTACTCGGCATACTTAAATTCTCCACCATTTCATCGTCATGCTCGGACATTAAATTATCAGGACTGGGTGGATCTGTCCTTGAGTTGGGAGCCCATGCATAATCACCAAAGGCAACAACCTCACTAAACATAACAAACATTTTCTCTTCCAACTCTGGAGAAATTCCTCCATAGCGAAACTTTTTCGCGTCGGGAATAACCTAAAATAAATGATAATATATTAGCATTAATATATAAATTCTAAAATAAACTAATGATAGTACATTCACTTCGAGTCTCTTTTTCCATCAATCGTCTGACACATCAATTGTTCTCCGTGTTGAATCTCAACCTAAACCTGTCTCCCCGCGCTTGAGTTCTTTCCATAGCTTCCAATATTTTTTCAATTGATCTCATTTATTTTTTAATTGTGCGCACACATACATTTTCCACGTACGTTCTTGAAATTTAAGGGTCACATTGTTCCAACCGTCCTTAGACAAGTGCGTTGTCGGCCTATTTCCAACTTCTATCTCTACTATACATAAGTCGCAAATTAATAATACTTTTTTGGACTCCCAAATTGCTGCAATTACACTCTCTTTAGTTTTAACCATCCTGCACTACAAACACAAGAAATACAATAAAAAAATCATCATTTTAATAAGAGATGAGAACCACCTAAAAGTTCTCTGCCAGATTATAAGCATACAATCAAAACTAAATGAATATTTATCACAACAAGGCTACATGAGTTTCACAATTATAGGAATACATTTATGTTTTATTTTACCCACATTGTCTCTTTAAAAGCTTATAAAAAATTTCATCATTTATGAAAAATTCAATTATCATAAGAAAATTAACTTTGATTATTTTCCTAAATCGCATAAAAACTCTTCAATTGGAAAGCAATGAGAAGAACACGCAGGCTCAAGATAAAGTACAGCCATCAGGAACAAAGCTAGAAAGATAAACAATAAAACCCTTGCACCATTACAGAGTGCTCATAACATTTTGAATAAGATTAAGGTTTCGTTTGGAGGGACTTATTTTCACCGATCAAGCAGTTACGATCGCATGAACCAGACTTTAATTAAGGTGCGATTCATGGGGTCGTAACCGCTTGACCGCTAAAAATAAGTCCTCCAAACAGATCATAAATATTAATTTTAAATCATAAAGTTTCGACTTATTCACAATTACAGGAAGATTGAAAAAGCAAGACAATTTTGAAGTCAAAGGAACTATGCAAGTCATAACCAAGAAGCATAAATTAAATTTATATTTGTAGTTCAGAATAGCATAACTTAGGGCCTGTTTGGGAGGGCTTTTTAGCTCCTTTCCATTTTCTGGAAAACGACAGCACACTTAAGAAACTGTTTGGATTGTCTACCGGTGGGAAAAGCTACCGCGGAAAACTTCATTTTCTCATCTTTTGGAAAAGTCACTTGCCACATATTTTTACCTTTTTGAAAAGCACTTCTTCATCACAAAATTTACTCCCGGACGCGAATTTTTCGCCCGGGCACGAAATTTTCGCCCGGGCTGGCATTTTTCGCCGAAGTGCGGGGTTTTTCTCCTAGGTGCGCTTTTTTCACGCGAGTGCGGTTTTTTCTCCCGTGCATGATCTTTATCGCCCGAGCGGGTTTTTTTCGCCCGACCGATTTTTTTGCCCGGGAGCGAATTTTTTCGTCCGACCGCGAATTTTTTGCCCGGACGCGAATTTTTCGCCTTGACCGGATTTTTTAGTCCGGACACAGGAATTTTCGACTGAGTGCGTTTTTTTCGCCCGAGTGCAGTTTTTTCGCCCGTGCACGATTTTTTTTTGCCTGGATGCATTTTATTCTCCCGGGCCGATTTTTTCTTCCGGCAGTGATTTTTTTTGCACCAGCGCAAATTTTTCACCAGGGTGATATTTTTTTGCCCGGGCGTGATTTTTTCGCCCGGACGAGATTTCTTTCCGGGCGCGATTTTTTTCGTCCGGGCGCGATTTTTTGCCCGAAAGCGAATTTTTCGCCCGGGCTCGAATTTTTCGCCCAAGAGCGATATTTTTTCATCGGAGCTTGTTTTTTTCGCCGGTGAGCGATTTTTTCTCCCAGACGCAATTTTTCGCCCGAGCGCGTTTTTTTCGCCAGAGAACGAATTTTTGCCCCGGGAGCTGCTTTTTTCGCCCGGTCGTAAATTTTTTGACCGGGCGCGAATTTTTCGCCCATGAGCTATATTTTTTTGTCAGGGCGCATTTTTTTTGCCCGACCGAGATTTTGTCGCCTGAGCGCCCCCGTGGCTAATTTTTCGCTCGAACGCGAATTTTTTGCCTGAGGTGTGATTTTTTCACTCGTTCGTGATTTTTTCCCCTTCCGCGTATTTTTTTCGCCCGGATGCTATTTTTTTTCGCTCGAATGCATTTTTTCGCTTTCGGGCAAAAATATCAAGTATGTGAGAAAATATCGTGTCCGGGCTAAAAATTCATGCCCGTGCAAAAAATTCACCTCCGGGCGAAATATTCGCGCCCAAGCGAAAAAACTATTGGCGCTCCGGCAAAACTATTGCGCCCGCCCGAAAAATTTGCGCCCGGTCGAAATATATCACCCGGGCCAAAAATTCACGGTCGGGCGAAAAAACCGTGTTCGGGTGAAAAAACCGCGTCTCGGCTAAAAAACCGCGTCCCGGCGAAAAAACTGCGCTCTGGCCAAAAAACCGCGTCTAAGCGAAAAAATTGTGCCCGGGCGAAAAAATCACGCTCGTTCGAAAAAACGCGCCCGGGCGAAAAAACAGCTCCCGCTCGAAAAAAAACGTGTCATGGCGAAAAAATGGCGCATTTTCGCCCCCAACACATATTTTTGGTCGGGTGCGCATTTTCCGCCTGAAAGCAAAGTTTTTGCCCGCACGCTCATTTTCCCCCCGGACGCACTTTTTTAATAAAAAAATTTACCGCCGTGAAGATTTGCCAAACGGTTTATAAAGTGCTTCTTTTTCTGAAAAGCTCTATAAATTGAGTTTACCCAAACAGTTCTCCTTTTCTAATAGACATTTTTCAAAAGCTCCTTTTTCTACCATCCTTTTGTCACCACTCCTTCTCCTTTCTAAAAAGATTTCCCAAACAGGCTCTTAGTATCTCCCTTTTAAATAAAATTGACCCGAAATAAATAAAATTCATTTGAAGATAATTTTGAAAATAATTTAAACCGTCATTAAAATCAGTTACCCAAACAAAATCTCAATTTTAAAACTACAGTTTTTAAAGGTGATGGTTAACGCAGTCTGTAATTGACTAGTCGCACCCCAAAATCTCTCAATTTTTCGCGTATTTTCGAAATGCGCCTTGTACATACAATTTCAGGAAAAATGTTTAACATGAAAGTTATAGATATCGATGAGATCTACAACTTTCGTGTTGACCACCTTTCCTGAAATTGCATGTACAAGGAGTATTTCGAAAAGGCGCAAAATCTGGGCATATTTTCAAAGTGCGCCTTGTACATGCATTTTTAGGAAAAGTGATCAACACGAAAGTTGTAGATCTCGTCGATATCTAGATCTCGTCGATATCTACAACTTTCATGTTGAACATTTTTCCTGATATTGCATGTACAAGGCGTATTTCGAAAAGACACGAAAAATTGGAAGATTTTGGGGTGCGACTAGCAAAATAAAGAATGCGGTTAACAATCACCTTTTAAAAATACAGTTTAACATCTTTCTGTATATCAAACAGAGCTCACGTTCAATCCAAAAAGGGGCAAAAGGGGGCTCAGAACAACATAACTTCAGTCGGGTTGGATCGGAAAGGAGGCAAACTGGATTGTCAAACAAAGTCTTTGTTGCTGGTCGGGCGAGCACCATTTCAACGTTCACGCCATTCATTTCCTCTCTCCACGTGCCACCGGATTGTCAAACAAGAAAAATTGTTACTTCAAGGAACTCGGAGGATGGTATCCGTCCAGGATCAATGAGTAACCTGCAAAGATGTGAGACTCATACAATTTAAATTTGTGAAATACATTTTTGAGTGGGCCCTCAACATTCATTTCGGCTCCTCACTAATTTAGCCGGACCATTCTTCTCGGGCTTTTGGCAAAATACACTCTCCAAATATAGGTTTTTGACAAAATGCACCCCGAAAGTTTAAAATTAGCAAAATGCACCTCCCAAAATGGTTTTTTGGCAATGTGCACCCTAGAGTGTATATTTTAGCCATTGTACTTTGCCAAAAAAAACTGTTTTGGGAGGTACATTTTGCCAATTTTAAATTTCTGAGGTACAATTTACCAAAAGCAGGGTGCACTTTGCTAATTACCCATTCTTCTCCTCCGGTTTGCAGAGGAAAAATTTTTTCGTCAAACAGACCCTGAATCTTGGCTTAACAGAGTTGGCCCGCCGTCGAGAGATGGGGAAGCGATGGCGGGAGAACGCCGCCGGCGGGGCGGTATTCCGGTCGCCTGTAAATAGCCTTGACGATGGGTGCCTGATGCACATTTTTAGCTTCCTCAGTCCCATCCCAGGTTCATTTCTCCACCCTTTTCCCCCAAATCTCTCAACTTCCTCCAAACCCTAAGTTCGCATTTCTGCTCTAGGTTGCCCCTGAGTTCTATTATATAGGTCTGATTTTATATTTCCAAATTAAACTCTTATATCTTTCAAATGTTTGATGCTTGATTTCCAAATTAAACGACGATTTTGTGAGCGAAACTTCTTGAAGAAATGTGAGGTTAAATTTAGAGATTTGGAAATGATGGGATTTTAAACTTTCTTTGGATTGATATGCCTTTACTTCCGTAACAGCGAGGCTTCACAGCTTATGGAGTTTGGCAACTGTTTTGTTGATGGGAAATGGACTTGCGATTTGTCAATATATCACCGCTTTGGAAATATGGCTGAAGTGTAGCTTAGGGCTTTGGAAAATCATCTTTTTTGTGCATGCTAATTTGTACAGGATTTGATTCATTGTATTAAGATTTAGTTCTTTTTGAGGTTTGTTCGGTTCGATGGAATTGGAATTCAGTCAATTCCAAAACCCGTAAAAATTGAAATTATGCAGAATTCCAGTCATGTTGTTCTGCTGCAGGATGGAATTGGGTAACATGAATTATAATTGAACAATTTTGTTGTTCGGTTGTAGAGAAGAATTCATTCGCAGGAGTTGTACATTAACACAAAATCTCTTAAAAAATCTATGTATGAGGAAGAAGATTGAGTGGACGAGGGAATCAATTATGTTTTTCAAAACCGGTATCCATATAATATGTATATGAAAAGATCACGCGTTGAAGCGAATGCATATTTTGGAGTAATAAAGATGTTTTTCAATTTGCAAAGGCATGTGTATAATATGGACATGAATTTTTGTTTATTTGATGAGTTCATGAAGATGACCATTCATATACCTTAGAAGAAAACAATCATAAGAGAGGATGCATTGCATTTTTTATTAAAAAATTATGTAGTTGAATTTGTAAACCCCATATGCGATTGAGGCTCCAATTCCCGATTTTCTTACAAGTTTTTCTAGTACGTAAGGGATATAAAATTCAGGAGGAGCACAATTTTTTTCCAGATTAACTAATAACTTAAGTAACAAATTAAATAGTGGCACAATAGAGAAAATAATATCAAAAAAGAACAATTATATATACTTAAGCAAAAGGAAGAATACCATCAAATAGGAGAATCAGATGTGGAAAAAGAATGGGCAGAAGAAGTATGAGCGGACGAGTAAGTACCGACGTGGCCGAGGAATAAAAAGAAAAGGAAGAAGAAGTGGCAGATGAAGAATTTCCGGCAACGTCGATGGCAGTCGATCTTGGGCGGTTTTTGGCTATCTAAGGCTGCACAAAGAAGAAAAAAAGATATACATATGAAGAAGAGGATGAAGATGAAGTTGAAGGAGACGAAAAAAATGGAAGCAGATGACTTATGTAGGGTGACGAGCTCTTCTTCTGCAGGATCAGTGCGGCGAGCGGAGGATGTCGTGTGACATGGAGCTCTGTTGCAGAAAAACGACCTAATTAGATAAGAGTTGGGAGTAGGCTAAAAACAAAACTGCGGGTCTTGCACAATACCAATTCCATCCCCAATTCCTATCATCTGAAAAACCTGTAATAAATTATTTAAACCCAATTTCAATTCCTTTTTTCCAATTTCGTCGAACTGAACAAACCCTCAAAGATTTGAATATATTTTATTTTCTCATTTGTTGTCGTGTGACCTTGAGGTCACGGGTTCGTGCCCTGGAAGCAGCCTCTTGCAAAAATGCAGGGTAAGGTTTGCCTACATTTCACCCTTGTGATGGGCCCTTTCCCGAACCCTTGTTGTAGGGGAATGATTTGTGCACCCGGCTGCCCTTCTCATTTTTTGCGGTCTCTTACAAAAAATGTTGGGTAAGGTTTACCTACATTTCACCTTGTGGTGGTACCCTGACCCTGACCCTTGCCGCACGAGAATGTATTGTGCACCGGGCTGCCCCTTCTTTTTTGCTGTTTAAAAATTGTTCTTTTAAAGTGAAAGTTTCATTAGTTTGCATTTTTTATTCACCTCTTAGTTTAGGGAGAGATTGTAACAAAGTTAAAGGAAAAGTATAAGATAGGTGGTAATGAGAAACAAATGAGTTATGTGGGGGGGGGGGGGGGGGGTGATGGGAGGTTGAGAGAGTCTTGAGCAATGCTCTCTTTTCCATTTCTATTTCGCTTATTCTCTTATTCATAAAGTATAAACCTACCAAATAGTTAGTTGTGTTTAATTTTCCATGTTGTGACTAGAGTTCAATGATTTGAATTTAATAGGATCTCTTTTTGAGCAAAATGATAGCTCTTATAACTAGAGGTGAGAGAATGACAAATAAAGTTTGAAAGATTATTTTCTCATGTACCTTATTATGAGAGGAATCCTTGTTTATATGGGGGCCTCTAATGTTATTCGGAAGGCAATTATTCTTTTTCCTCAACATGGTATCAGAGGGAGGTTCTGTTTAGGGTTTTTCGGCTCCCGCAGCGGCTTCCGCATAGCGCCGACCCGACTCTCACATCGCCCGTCGCCCGCGCCGCCCCGACTCCCGCGTCGCAGCTGCTCCCGCGTCGCAGCAGTCCCGAACTCTGGCGCCGCGTCGCAGCAGCCCCGACACCCGCGCGTCGCAGCAGCCCCAACTCCCGCGTGTCGCCGCAGCCCCGACTCTCGCGTCGTCCCGCGTCGTGTCTTGATTATTTTTCTTCTTCTTTCGTGCTCTATGGATGTTGGCTCTATGGAGTCCCGATTCTCTTAATGTCGGTGGTCCCTTCGTTTTTGTCCCTCTTTCTATTAGGGCGGTTCTCCTTCAACATCCTTGGTAATTTTTTTGGTGTGTCCTTGATTTTTATTCGGGGTTTCCTTATGACGGGAAGTGAGTCCTCTACCACCATGTCTTTCGGTGGAGTGGCCTCTCCTGCTCCAGCTTCTGTTGGATCTTATTGCGTCCCCTCAGACCATGGTACTCCTCAAATCACTACTATGAAATTGGATGGTTCTAACTACCTCCCGTGAGCTTGCTCCATCTCTCTTGCTCTCAAAAGTCGTCAGTTATTTGGCCGGCACGGTGAAGGCTCCTACGTCTGTCTCTCCTGAGTGGCTCCAGTGGGAGTCAGACAACTCCCTGGTGATGTCTTGGCTACTTAACTCTATGACAGAGTCCATTTCTCGAAACTATCTGTTCTTGGATACCGCAGCGGATATTTGGAAGCGTGCAGAGACTACTTATTCTGGTCAAGGCAATGTTGCTCAGATCTACCAACTTCGTCGCCGGTTGTTCCTCCTGCGACAGGGTGATCGCCTCCCTCGGCCTACTACTCTGAGTTCACCCAGCTCTATTAGGAGTATGATCATTTTAATTCTCTGACCCTGGTGTCTCCTGAAGATGAGGTGCTTGTCCGAGCACGAGAGGAACGCATTCACATTTTTGAGTTCCTTCACGGCTTACATGGGGATTTTGATCCGATCAGCATTCAGATTCTTTGTCGCTCTCCTCTACCTTCTCTGCCCGAGGTGTACAGCCTTGTCTAACAGGAATTCGATCGCCGTCTGACTCTGCTTCCAGACTACCACTGAGGGATCTGCCCTTGCCTCTCTTTCTCAGCCTGGGGCTCGTCCTTCTCGCGACACTAGATTGAGGACTGCGGAGAAAAATCACTCAGTCTGTGATTATTGCCGGAAGGCCCGCCATACTAGAGTTACCTGCTTCAAGGTTCATGGTTTTCCTCCTCGAGGCAGCCCTGCCTCTCGTGGTGGCTGGGGTGGTGGTCGCTCTCGGCACATGCCTCCTTTGCCCAGATCTGCCCACTTGTCGAACACTAAGGAGGACTCTACTACTCACGCTCTGGATTCCACTACGCCCCCTGGCTCTTTCGGCTGAAGAAATTCTGGCGTTCCGCCGGATGATGCTTGGACCTCCAGCGGAGCTGTCCGGTTCTGCCTCCTCCTCCTATGCTCATCTGAGACCGACATGTGCTCACTCGGCTTCCTCCCACCTCTCCTCTCAGTGGATCATTGATTTCGGGTCTACAGACCACATGACCGGATCAGCCACAGGTTTGTGTCTTACACACCTATGTCGGGCATGGACAAAGTGAGCATTGTTGATGGATCGTTATCTCCCATTGTTGGTAAAGGATCCATTCCATGCTCTTCTTTAACCCTCTCCTCCATTCTACATGTTCCTGCTTTCACCCGCAATCTCCTCTATTAGTCACCTGACAAACTCTATGAATTGCTCAATGACCTTTTTTTCCTACCTCTTGTGTTTTTCATGACCTGAAGACGGGGACGGTGATTGTCTCTGGTTGACTGTGCAACGAGCTCTATGTGTTTGACCCCTCTGCCTCCACTTCATCCAACATTGCTCGGCCTCCCAACGCTCTTCTTGTTGCTCGTCCATCTAAGTTGGATTCCTGGCATTGTTGGCTAGGACATCCTCTTGTCGCTATTATGAAGTTGTTGCTTCCTGCTATGTCTTCTACTTTGTTTAATGTTTTTCATTGTGATATGTGTGAACTGGCTAAACATCATCGCAGTACTCTTCCTCTTATGTCCCCCGTAGCTCAGTTCCGTTTGCAGTTATTCATACTGATGTTTGAGGCCTTAGCACTACTGTTTCTATTTCTGATTGCTTGTGGTTTGTTTCTTTCATTGATTGTTACTCTCGTAGTACCTGAGTTTACTTAATGAAGCATAAAAATGAGGCGTTCTCTATTTTTCAGCGCTTTCACAGGATGGTCACAACTCAATATGGTGCTCTCGTTAAAATCTTACGCAGTGACAATGGCCGCAAATATATTGACGCTCGTTTTGACAAATATCTCAGTGACCTAGGTATCATTCATCAAACCTCATGTGTACACCCCTGCTCAGAAAGGGGTGGCTGAGCGTAAGAATCGACACCTCCTTGAGGTGGCTAAGTGTCTTCTCCTCGGATGCATCTACCGAAGTATTACTGGGGTGATGTTGTTCACAGCACGTCCTACCTCATCAATCGTCTTCCTACACGGGTCCTCGGGTTTCAGACCCCTCTCACCACTCTAGGGGTCCGTCCTACCTCTCTCTCTCTCCCTATGTCTTTGGATGTGTCGGCTTTGTAGACACCCAGCCTATGACCAAACTTGATCCACGCGCCCTGAAGTGTGTGTTTATTGGCTACTCTCCTACCCAGAAAGGCTATATGTGCTTCCACCCGGTTACCAAGCTGGTATTTGTTATCACGGATGTCACCTTCCGGGAGTCTGAAGCTTATTATGGGAACTCTCTTCAGGGGGAGAGTACAGCTACACAAGTGAGTTCCCCTCCTTCTATTCCTCTGTCTATATTGCCTCTTCCCGTTCCGGTTACCCCACCGTCATCTCCTGCTCCTACGGTGCCTCCGGTGCCTCCTCCTATTTTGCAGGTCTACACTCGACGTAGAGGGGGCACGAACACTCGGGCTCTTGCTATTCAACCCGTGCCATCATCTGATCCATCCCCAGGTATTAACAAAGGTAGCTCTGCTTCTACTTTACATCCTCTTTCTCACTTTGTGACTTATGACTCATTGTCTGCTTCACATAGAGCATTTGTCACCTCCCTGACCTCCATTTCTATTTCTCAGTCTTGACAGGAAGCACCTTAGCATAGTGAATGGAAGGCAGCCATGCTGGAAGAAATGGGAGCCCTTGACAAGAATAATACTTGGGAGCCGGTCCAACTCTCTTAGGGGAAAACTATTGTGGGATGCAAGTGAGTTTTCTCTGTGAAACAAAACTCCCAAGGCCTTATAGAATGATACAAAGCCAGGTTGGTGGCGAGAGGATATACGCAGACAACGAGCATTGACTATCAGGAGACATTTGCACCAGTGACAAAAATGAACTCCATCAGGACCTTCTCTTTCATGTGTCGTGTAAAGGGTAGAGTTCCTTCAGTTGGATGTGAAGTACGCATTTCTCCACAGTGACCTAGAGGAGGAAGTCTACATGCCCTTACCCCCTGGTGTTAGCCAAGAAGGATCGGCAGGGAAAGTGTTCAGGTTGAAGAAAGTTCTGTATGGCTTGAAGCAATCTTCTCGTGCGTGGTTTGAGAGATTTCACTGGGCTATGATCTCTTTCGGGTACAAACAGAGCAATGTTGATCACACCTTGTTTGTGAAACATAGTGAGGGTAAGGCGGCTACTCTCATTGTCTATGTGGATGAAATAGTAATGACTGACAATGATACCGAAGCGATTGAACATCTGAAATCCAGATTGTCTCAGGAATTTGAAGTGAAAGATTTTGGCCCCTCAAGTATTTTCTGGGCATCGAGGTGGCTAGATCCAAGCATGGAATCTTTATATCTCAAAGGAAGTATGTTCTAGACTTGCTTGAGACGACTAGAATGCTCGGGTGCAGGTCAGCTGATACCCCAATTGAGGTCAATCACAAACTTGGAAGAGATAGAGAAGTTGTCGATGATGTACCTGGCTTCCAACGATTGGTGGGAAAGCTTATTTATCTCCCTCACACCCGACCAGACATATCCTATGTTGTGGGGGTCCTTAGTCAGTACATGCACTCACCTAGATCACATCACCTGGATGTTGCACACAGAGTTCTGAGATACCTCAAATCCACTCCTGGTAAGTGAATTTTGTTCTCACCCAATAAGGCATTGACCGTAGAGGTCTATACGGATGCATATCGGGCAGGATCAGTTGATGACAGAAGGTCAACATCAGGGTACTGTTCCCTTGTTGGGGGGTAATTTGGCAACCTGGAGAAGCAAGAAACAATATGTTGTTGTTAGATCCAGCACAGAGGCAGAATTTTGGGCTATGACACAAGGGCATTGTGAAGGGTTGTGGATCCAGACGATCATGAAGGACCTTGGCGTGAGGTGTGACGGTCCAATCAGAATCTATTGCGATAATAAGGCTACGATCAGCATTGCCCACAATCCAGTGCAACATGATCGCATCAAGCACGTGGAGATCGACAAACACTTCATCAAGGAAAATATTGTTAGGAGGATTGTGAGTACCCCGTTTGTCCAATCAAACCAGCAGCTTGCATATGTGCTTACCAAAGGGATGAATCTGAACTCGTTTGACAGAATATTGGACAAGTTGGGCATGTCAGACATGACACTCCCAACTTGAGGGGGAGTGTTGGAATATGTTGGAATAACGGGTTGTATGTTGTTACTGTATTATCATCTGTACACCATATATATATATATATATATATATATATATATATATATATATATATATATATATATATGGGTGTACAGATTGGGGATCGAAGAAACAAGGTAGGAAGCAATTAGGCTCGACTTGTGGAATCATTAAATCACATCACATCAAACGCTCTTCTACTAGGCACAAGCGTCGAGTAGAGCAAGATCAATTATCCCAATAACTCCACCCGCTAGACCAAGATCAATTATCCCAAACTTACCATTTAAATTTGTTTGAAGAATTCCTTTAAAGCACGCGTCCCTATGTGTGAAAATCCTTGGGATCGTGAGTATCCTCGTAATACAAATTTTCCTAAACATATATTTAATTTGATGAGAACCTCTTGAAACATTTGCAATAATTATCGATGAAGGTCCGGAGACTGAACTAGTGGATTGAGTGGAAAGGTGATTAGCCTCCCCTCCATGTATCCCCTCCTTCATCTTAACTTCAGCCCCTTGGGCTTCTCACTTCAGACTTTCCTAAATTTTTTCTTCTTTTCAACACTCGACAATCTCCATCTTGGTACTTATTGTTCAACTCTAGATTTTAATTTCTCAGATAATTCATCACGGCCATGCACACTTAACAACTCATTAGAGGCACTATGTGACTGCATAGTGCTGGGAGATAAAATCAGATTTCATTAAAGTATGAGTGGAGATATCCATACTAGTTTCAGTAACGGGGTTATGCTACCGCTGGAGAGGTGGAGGGTGGTGTCGATGGAACTCAATATAGTGCCCCCCAAGATAGGTAAGGAGTTGTTTTCCTTGGGTCCATTTACTTGAAATTTCGTCTTATATACGTCACCTCCTAATTGGTTGTCTACATATTTAATTCCTCTCTCCGTGCTAGTTGTAACACCAATTTACACCAATTTCTAGAATGATCAGAACACCAACACTTTTGGGGTCTCCTATCTTAAACCTTTCAACTCATTTATACGAATGAGATTCAAGGAGTCATCTATATCACAAAGTGCATTAGCGGGTGAGTTATTGATTAAATGTGGAACTACAATATTCCTCGGATAGTTCTGTGTGGGTTCCGCAGCGGAACATGCTTGCTCTTTTGGGTTTGGCTCAGTGTTGCTCTGGAGTATGCCTTGCCGCCTTCCCGCAAATAGATTGGCAAGCTGGCCAATCTGGCTTTCGAGGTTCTTTATGGAGGCCTCTTGGTTTTGCAAGGTCAGTTCTCGACATAAACTTCTCCATCATTAATTCACGGTTACTCTTCCTCTCCTATGCGTTGGCCCTTAATTATACTAGGTGCATCGTCATCCCTGCCCTGCTTGACCTATGGCCCTGACTCCATGAAACTTTGGGTGGTTCCACCCCCCAGGATTGTACGTGTTGGAATACATACTGAGCCGTTTCATTAGAAATAAAAGAAGAAGAGCAAGATGGATCAGCCATGCAACATTCAGAAGTGTGTTGCCCAGGGTTCCACATTTATCACAAGATTTGCCATCAAAGGCGAGGATGTAGAAGAGCTAGTCCTTAGAATGCCAAGACTATCAAGTTTCTTATTGACATTTTCAACAACCCACTTGTGCGCAGACACACAGTCGTGCTTGAAGAAGCTCACGAGTGGGGGACAAAACTAGGTTTTCATTCTTGAAGTAGAATTTGTTCTCTCACAATCATGCGTCTAGCCAGTTGACGCATGACTAATCGACGCACAATGAATTAAACACGCAATCAATTTGCAGAGGCGCACGGTCGCACACAAAATAACGCATGTTTGTGCGTGTTTATAGAAAAACACTTAGTCTGAAATAAGAGTGAGAAACCTATGGTGCACGATCGTACTCTTTATGCAAAATTTTAGAACTTGTCCCAAACACTCCAAAATGAATTGGAATTCATGTCTTCCGCCCCATGTACCCCATCCCCTGCATCAACAGTTGACAAATATAGGTAATATCTTATGATAACAACGTAAAGTGGGGGGGGGGGGGGGGTCAAACGAAGAATAGAGCAAAAAACTTTCCAAAATAACTATATAAATTATACATATCAGTGACTTGCAGATCCTGCACATTGTCCTGTGCAAGCTCTGCAATTTTTCTGTATTCGTAATTTGGTTTCTGTTTGTTGTGATCCTGACCATCAGTGCTACTCTGCAATTATCAAGATTTGTGCATGCAAAGATCATTATATGAATTGTCGACCTATGGAGTAATCAAATCATTTCTTTTGTCAGCATTGAAGGGAATATACTCGAAGGATGTAACATATTTGGAGATAAACCTCGTATGCACCTGTGGACAATAACATTTTATTTGATCTGCAACATATCCACACTATAAACATTTGATCCATCAATTCATGCTTACCTCTTTTAGATTCAACTATATGAACAAAAACAACAAAACCAAACACCTTATGGAGAAGCCTAAAAGACATACAATTAATCATATAGATTGCAGTACGAATCCCCTCATTCCACATTTTCTTAGGGGTATGCATCTTTTATAACAATTATGTAGTGTCCAAAATGTTTATTTTTCCTCTTAACAACTCCATTTGTTGAGTTTTTGGGGTGTGGACTAAAGGATTGAAAGCTAATCACATTTTGGACTAAAAGCCTAAAATTCTTGGAGCTTTCCATGTATATTCTCCGACATTGTCACTTTGTAGAATCTTTATCTTGATATCAAATTAATTTTCAATATAATTGTAAAGAAGTTGTTACACATATTTAAAAAGAGGTTGCACATCAGAATACACCACAACAATAACAACACTCAAGTCTTTATCCCACCATAGTGGGGTTGGCTATATGGATCTGTAGAGAGAGATGCAAGAAAGAGAAAATAACCCAGAATTTTATTATTTTCTAAATACAGAAGTACTTACACTTATATAGAGAGAAAGAGAGAGAGAGAGTCTTCTATATCTACAATGTGGGACTAAATAAAATATATATGGGCTTATACATGGGCTCCTCCTAATGGGCTTTTTCATTACATCTTAACACTCCCCCACAAGCTGGAGCGTACAAGTCGTAGGCACCAAGCTTGGATAAGAACTGATGATATAATGTCTGAGAGAGAGCTTTCATGAATATTTCAGCAACTTGTCCTGACGCAGCGACATGCTCTAACTCCAACTTTTTCGATTGAACTTTTTCCCGAATGAAGTGACAGTCAACTTCAATATGCTTTGTTCGCTCATGGAATATGGAATTTTTGGCAATATGTATGGTTGTTTGACTGTCATAGAAAAGAGTGGCTGGAGAGGAGAGTTTGAGGTTCAAATCACTGAGAAGACTCTCAAACCAGGTGTGCTCAGAGACAACTGTTGTCATAGCACGGTACTTGGCCTCAGCAGAGGAGCGAACAACAACCGACTATTTCTTGCTACGCCAGGTAATAAGGTGTCCACCAAGGTAGGTGCAAAAAATTAGTCGTGGAACGCCTATCATCAAGAAAACCTGCGTAGTCAGCATCAAAATACGCAACAAGAGACATGGAGGTGGACGGTTTGTAAACAAGTCTTTGTCTTGAAGAAGTTTTCAAGTATCTGAGAATCCGTTCGACGGCTTGGAGATGAGATGTCCGAGGAACATGCATAAATCGGCCCACAACCCCAACAATGAATGAGATATCAGGTCGTGTAATCGTAAGATAGATTTGTTTTCCTACCAAGCATCGGTAGTACTCTGGATTTGTCAGAACATGACCAGTTCCAGATCCATATGTAGACAACTTGTGATTCACATCTATAGGAGTGTCTGTAGGTTTGCATCCTGAATAGCCCGCATCTTGCAGGAGATCAGTGCAATACTTCCGTTGGGATAGGACAAGTCCATCAGGTCTCCTTGCAATCTCAAGCCCAAGGAAGTATCGAAGATTGCCTAGATCTTTTATCTGAAATGCTTAGTTTAAATGTTGCTTGATGTTTCGGATCCCGGTGGTGTCGTCGCCCGTTATTTGAATATGATCAACATACACAAGGAGAATTACAGTGTTTGTTGGTTGATGACGAGTGAAGAGAGAGAAGTCCGCAGAGCTCTGTGTGAAACCAATCTCGCGAACCACTTTACTGAATTTGTCAAACCAAGCGTGAGGAGATTGTTTGAGACCATATATAGACTTCCGGAGATGACATACACGAGACTTTCCCGTGGTCTCAAACCCGGGCAGTTAGTGCATATAAACAGTCTCTTGGAGATCATCATTGAGAAAAACATTTTTGATGTCCAATTGATGTATGGGTCACTGTCGATGCACAGCAAAGGAGATCAGGACTCGAACAGTGTTCAACTTGGCGACCGGGGAGAAGGTTTCGCCGTAATCAATTCCATGTTGTTGAGTGAAACCCCTGGCCAGAAGGCGGGCTTTGAGACGGTTAACGGTGACATCTGGACCATGCTTGACAACAAAGACCCATTTGCAGTTAACACAGGACTAGCCAGGAGGGAGAGGAACTAGGTCCCAAGTCTGGTTAGCTCAGAGGGCTGTCATTTTTTCGCCCATGGCCGCACGCCACCCCGGGTGTTGGAGAGCTTCCTGCAAGGAGTGAGGAATAGAAATGGTGGAGAGATAGATGACAAATTTAAGAAGAGGCGGAGATAAGCGATGTAGGGAGACATAATTCGCCATTGGATGAGCCGTGGAGGGTGTTGCCGAATCATCAAGACGCGGAATAACATCGGTAGAAGGGAGCTGTGGTAGGGCATTTGTTCGGGATTAACGACGAGTATAGACACAGAGAAATGGAGGAGGAGGTGGTCAAGGTAATGTTGGCACTGGGAGTGGAGGAGGAGGTGTGTGTGGCAAAGTCGTGACGGGGACAACCGGACGAGTAGTGTAAGGTGGAGGCAGTGTGGAGGAGGTGGAGTAGAAGGGTTGTACCTCAAGAAATGTGACATCAGCGGAGACGAGCACCTTTTTGTCAGCAGGAGAGTAGCAGACATATCCTTTCTGAGTGCGGGAGTAGCCAACAAACATACATTTTGTGGCTCGAGTGACAAGTTTGTCATGCGGTGGTCCAAGAGAGTGGACATAGCAGGTACAACCAAAGACACGAGGAGTGAGGGAGAATGAAGACTTAGAAGGAAACAAGAGGCCAGACGGAGAGGCGAAGTCAAGCACGGAGGAGAGTATTCGATTGATGAAATGGCAAGCAGTAGAGACAACAGACGGCTTGGCGATTAGAGGAGGGCAAGCCGCAGACAAAAGAAGCCGGCCAAGAAAAAAGCGACTAGGAGAGCTCGCAGCGGCTAGTGGAGAAACAAGTCGAGGCAACAACACAACGACAGAGACCCGGCAGCCCACGACAAACAACAAGAAGGCCGAGCAAACCGCGCGACAAGCAGCGACAAGGAAGAGGAGGTCGCAGCGGGCAGACCACGCGACAAGCAGCAGGCAGACCACGCGGCAAGCAACGACAAGGAAGAGGAGGTCGCAGCGGGCAGACCGCGTGACAAGCAGCAGGCAGACCGCGCGACAAGCAGCGGCAAGAAAGAGGAGGGCGCAGCGGGCAGACTGCGCGACAAGAAGACTCTGCGTAATGAGAGGTCGGCAAGGGCAGTCCGCTTGAGAGCTCAACCAATCTGTCCGCGTGACGAGAAGCTGAGATCGATGGGAACGTTAAGTGGAGACCGCTGGAAGCAACGGGAAGAGGACGAACCGATAAAAAAAAGAAGCGGGGCCCCGAGGAGTCTCTATAAATAGAGAGAGACGGGGAGGAGAGGGGAAGGATGTAGAGAAAAGAAGGAGAGAAGCGGGTAGAGAACAAGAAACCGCAGTAGGAAGCGAACACCGCAGGAGCGATTATGGATGAGTGACCGCGGTTAGCAAAAACACTAACCGCCTAGAGTAAGACCGATAGCTCTGATACCATATAGAGAGATGCGAGAGAGAGAAAATAACCCAATTTTTTTTTATTTTTTAAATACAAGAGTATATACACTTATATAGAGAGAAAGAGAGGGAGAGCCTTCTATATCTACAATGTGAGACTAAATAGAATATACATGGGCTCCTCCTAATGTGCTTTTTCATTACATCTTAACAGGATCCTTTGTCCCCATTGCGCTCTATCTTTAGTCATAATTAATAATTCCTAAGTATTTCATGTCTTTTCTTATAGTTTCACTCCAATTCTTTTTTGCTCTACCCCTCTCCCGTTTAACATACCTAGTGGTTAAACTCTCATTATGTATAACATTTGTCTCTAATGGTCTCCTTTGTATGTGTTTAAACTATCTTAATTGAGCTTCTTGCATCTTCTCTACAATTGGCGCCACTTCCGTCTTATCCCTGATACATTCATTCCTAATTTTATCTAGTCTCGTGTATCCACAAATCCATTTGTAAGCGTTCTCATCTCCACAACTCTCATTTTTTTCTCAAGTACATAATTCACTGTCCAACACTCAAAACTGTAGAGTATCGTTGGTCTAATTGCAGTACAGTAAAACTTTCCTAAAGTTTTAATGGTACTTTACGATCACATAAGATCCCAGACATGCACATAAGATTCCAGACATGCCTCTCCACTTCAACCAACCTGATTGGATTCTATGTATCACATCTTTATCTATACCTCCATCGTTTTGAAATATCGATCCCAGATATTTAAAGCACTCGCTACGAGAAATATCGTGATTACCCAACTTAATGACAGAGTCATCCGTCTTTCTTACACTAGTAAATTTTTGCTTCATATCCTCCATCTGTCCTGCTCAACCTAAAATCCTTCTTTCTAAAGTATCTCGCCAAGATTCAAGTTTCGCATTTACACTCTCGCGCGTCTCATCGACCAAAACATCATTTTTAAATAATAAACACCAAAATATTACTTGTTGGATATGTTCGATGAGCTCATCTAAGAAAAAGATAAATAGGTAAAAGCATAAAGTTGAACCTTGATGTAAGCCAACAGTGATAGAATTTTTGTGTTAATACTCCAGATGTCATCACCCTCATCACTGAATTTGTATACATGTCTTCAATTATGTCAATGTATGACACATGTAGACATTTCTTTTTCAAGACTCTCCATAAGACCTATATTAGAACCCTATCATAAGCTTTCTTAAGATCGATAAACAACATATCTAAATGTTGTTTTTTCCCGTAGTTGTCAATGAGTCTCCTCATGATATGTAACTTTTATGGTTGACCGCCCTGACATGAATCCAAATTGTTTCTCCGAGATGTTAATCTTTTGTCTTACCCTTCTCTTTATTACTCGTTCCTCTAATATTACAATATGACTCATTAATTTAATTCATCTATAATTGATAAAATTTTGTATATCTCTGTTGTTCTTATGAAAAAGTTTTAAAATATTTTGTCTATTGATCTGACATCCTCTTTTTATTTATTATCTTATTGAAAAAACATGCAAGCCACAAATTTTTTTTCTTCCCGAGGCATTTACATACTTCGATGGGTATATCGTCTGACCCAACCGTTTTTCTATTTTACCTCTGATACTTGAATTTTACGATAAAAATTACGTTCATGTACTTTTTCAATTTACTTAACTCTTCCAAACATAATTGATTGTCTTTTTCTTCATTGTAAAGTTAATAAAAGTTTCTTTTTTATCGTTCCTTAATAGCTACATCATCTGTCAAAACCACATCTATTTCATCTTTTATGCATTTAACTTGGCTTAAATTTCTTGTCCCCCTCTCTTTAGCTCGAGCAATTTTATATATATTATGCTCTCCAACTTTGATATCTTGTCTTTGTAAAATTCTTCAAAAGCTTGACTTTTTATTTTACTATATTTTAAGCTTATTTGTTGTCGACGTTATAGATTGTCAAGTTTTCATCACTTCTACAAGCGTAGAGTGCTTTTTAACTAGTTCTATTTGCCCTCACTGTCTTGCACTTATTCTTTCTATCTCTAAGATTCTTTATGTAGGAGCGCATAATTTTTTGACGCTCCAAGTATTTTCTTTCCACTTGTTCATAAATATGAATACATAACTTTTCATGTGATATTAGAATCAATAAAAGGATCATCGGCTAGTTGTTCCATAATAGTTGCCTTGAAAACAACCTATTTTTCATCTTCAAGTTTCACCATCGAATTTTTATCAATACTTTTATCTTTTTTGTGAATTTACTATATTTAAATTGCACATCCAACACCACTAACATGTGTTGTGTTGTCAAATTTTCTTTTGATATTTTTTTACAATCCTTACAAATTTTTCTCTCCATTTTGCGAGTCATACAATAGTCAATTTATGATTTATTTGGTTCGTTTTCAAACATAATTAAATGTTCTTCCTTATTCATGAAGAACGTATTTGTCACAATCATCTCATGTGCTATGACAAAGTCTAAAATAATCTTTCCTTCATTTTTTTCTCCAAACCTAAATTTTTCATAAACGTCTGTATAATCTGTATTTTCCTTCTATATATGTCCATTAAAGTCTCCTCTCATGAAAATCCTTTTGCTTTGTGGGATCTCTTACTATATCATCTAAGTCTTCTCAAAATTGCACTTTAATAGCTTCATTTAATCTTATTTATGGTGTTTAAACACTAATCACATTTGTACAACCCCGTATCTGGCGAGTGAACTGCGGCAGGAGCCAGACCGGCCGGATCGGGCAGTCCAAGTCCCGGGCGAGCACCCAAGGGGGTCAGAGTTCGGCAACCCCGACTCGTTCGGGCGAGATGGAATCATCGGGGGGTGAGTGGAGCTGGAGGATTCGCACTCGCCCCAGGGGAGCTCGGCAAGCGGCAAGTGTCAGCGTCACCGAGCACTCGCCGCCCCTTGCTAGTAGGTGTCTCCGGGACCACTCGCCCAGTGATTTATGATGTTTTTTATCATGTTGCCCCCGCGGGCCTGCACATATCCTTCCAGAACAGCGGAGTTACGCTGTTGGCAGGCCAACCTGGACTGCACATAGCTGTTTGGAACAACGGAGGTTGGCTATTTGCAGGCCATTTTCAGAAATCTATAAAGAGGACCCAAGGGGTACCTCATAAGGCATGCCTACTTGTGCCTCATTCATCTTGCGCTTTTTGAGGTATCCTTAGCTCGGAATCTGGCTAAGGAGGGGAAGCGCTCTGAGATCTTCCGGGTGTGTGGTGGGACCTCTACGCCGAGCCCTTGGGTCAGTTCCCTGTTCTTTTTCCTTAGTTGTTTGGCTTGTGAGAGAGAAATAAGTGTGCGATCACCCCTTCCCCAAGGGTGAACTCCACAGAGACCGAGTTTTCAGTTTCAACATTTTTGGTGCGGTGAGCGTGGAGCGTGGTCAACCCCGAAAATCTTCAGCAAGCTCGATGACTGGAGGAGAAGGGCAAGGTTCGGGCGGGGCCAACTCGCCACCTCCACCTACCCCTCTTGCCACTGTCGGCATGTTGGACGAGTTCAGGCAGGAGATGCGGAGTCTCATCATGTTCGCACTCGGCACTCGCGTCGTGTGCTCGACACCAGCGGTTCCAGTAGTCGCCTCCCCAGCCCTGGGCTAGGACGCGCTCGGCAGGCGAGCCGGGAAGGAGGTAGCAGATGGAGGAGGCGAGCGCGAGCTACAGGGGCGTGTGCTCTTCCCCGGCTCGACATCTGAAGGCCGGTTCGGCGAGGGTGGGGCCGAGATCCCCCTACTCGCCCAGCAGAGGGGGGCAGCCCCTTCAGGGAGTTTGTTTCATCAGCCCCAGTTTCGGAGGGGTTCTGGGAGCCCGAGATGACCTACTACACAGGGAAGGGCGATCCGGTCCAGCACGTCCAGTGGTTTGAGGACGTGGTCTCGATCTGACAGATGTCGGATGGGTTCAAATCCAGACTCTTCGCCATCACCCTCAAGGAGAAGGCGAGAGTGGTTCCACCAGCTCCCGGCCGGCTCCGTCTACTGTTTTGAGGACCTGCGCCTGGGGTTCATGTTGAGATTCACCACCTCGAGGAAGAGGAAGGAGTCCGAGTCTCTGTTCGGCGTCAAGCAGGGCGTGAACGAGACCTTGGGGAGCTACTTGGACAGGTTCCTGGAGGAGGTTCTCCAGGTCCAGGAGATGTCAGGGCACACCATGATGGTAGCCTTCACCCTCGGTCTTCAGCTGGGGTTCTTTGGAATGGAGCTGAAGAGGACGCCTCCAGTGTCCTTTGTGGCACTGATGGAGAGGGCGGCAAGGGAGGTCGACATGGGGGCGTCGAACCCGGAGTTTGCCCGGAAGCTGGCCAGGTGGGCCACAGAGGAGGAGAAGGAGCCAAGAGGCAGCAGAGGTCAGGAGGAGAGGAGAGCTGAACCCCGGCAGAGGGAACAGCAGCAGCAGCAACAGCCCAGGTGGGGGCGCCAGGAGACGAACCATCGGCTAGGTTGGATGCCGGAGTGGCAGGACCTGGGGCCGCAGAGAGGTTTCCATGGAGGAGACAACCGTCAGGGGGGCCAGGGTCAGTTTCACCCTCCAGGTTGGAGGCAAGCCCAAAGACCGCCTCTCCCCGATCAAAATCAGGCTATGGCTATAGCCCTGGGGGAGAGGAGAGGTGCGCGAAGGAGGAGAAGGGAAGTCAGGGTGGAGTTACCCTACTGTGACTTCCACCAGGAGGAGGGGCACGCTACAGCCACGTGCCCGGAGTTCCTCGAGGTAATAGGAAACAGGGAGCAGCAGCAGCAGCAGGATCTCTAGGAAGTGCGGATCGAGGAAGTCCTGCCTCGGGCAGAGGAGGACAGGTGCGAGGACCGGGTGGATGTTGGAACCCGAGGAGGGATCAGAGTGATCCATGGGGGGTAGGGGTGGGGGTTGAAGCTTCCCGGAAGGCGAGCCTCCATACCATGTATCGAAGGAGCGTTGGCTCTACATCCCAGACCCTGCCCCCAGAGGAGAAGATCACCTTCTCAAGGAAGGATATGTCGGATCATGAGGATCCCTTTTGCGATGTGTTGGTCATCCAAACAGCCATCGAGAATTTCTCTGTCTCCTGAATCCTCATCGATAACGGGAGTTCGGTCAACGTCATCTTCAAGAAGGTGTTCGATGCGATGAAGGTGGAGGCCAAAAGGGTGCTAGCCTCGGATGGACCCCTGTTTGGATTCTCGGGGGAGAGGAAGTGGAAGGAGTGGGACTCCATGTTACTCTGGGGGGAGGGGGGCAGTCCCGTACTTGCAGATTCGTCATCGTGGACGCCCCCAGCAGCTACAACGTCATTTTCGGGCGGCCCCTCATCAGCGCCTTCCGTTGTGTCCCTTCATCCTTCCATCAGTGCTTGAAGTTCAGCGCTGAGGGGATCCAGGTCCGGGTCCGGGGAGACCCCAAGGTGGCAAGGGAGTGCTATGTCACCGTCGTGAACTCCATCTTTTGGCAGGAGGGAGCCGAGGAGATGGAGCGGAGGATGGAGGAAGCGGAGCCGGAGGCCGGTGGAGAGGAGATGGAGGTGGAGGAGAGCCGCACCCGGGTGGAGGTGGCAGAGGAGATCCATGAGGAGCTGGCTGAGGCAATGGCCATGGAGGAAGCAGTGGAGGTCGAGGAGGTCCTTGTCCCGGGAGGGGGGGACGTTGGAGAATGGGGGGAGCAGTCCCGCTTGGAGGCTGCGGAGGAAGTAATGGAGATGGAGGTTCTCATCCTTGGAGGCGGGGTGGAGAAGGTGCTAATCAGCAGGGGACTGACCCCGGCGGACCAGGAGAGGGTGCCGGCATGAATCCAGAAGAACGTGGACATCTTCACCTGGAGCGCAGCGGAGATGCCAGGGATCAACGCGGACGTTGTCTGCCACCGCCTCAACCTGTACCCAGAAGCTTGCCCCGTCCAGCAGAAGAAGAGGTCCATCGCAGACAAGCTGACTGAGCCCATCAGAGAGGAGGTGTCCAAGCTCCTGAAGGCTGGCTTTGTATCAAAAATACAATACCTCGGCTAGGTCTCTAATGTAATTATGGATAAAAAAGGAGACGGTCGGTGGCGTATGTGTGTGGATTTTTTTTACTTAATAAATCATGCCCTAAGAACTGTTATCCCTTGTCTCGGATCGACGCGCTGGTTGACTCAACCGTCGGTTTTCCTGTAATGAGCTTTTTAGATGTATTTTCAGGTTACCACCAAATCAGGATGCACCTCCCCCCCCCCCCCCCCCCCGACATCCTTCATCACGGGGGATGAGTGCTATTGCTACAAAATGATGCCCTTTGGGCTGAAGAACGCAGGGGCGGCGTACCAAAAGATGATGGATAGGGTCTTCCGAGAACAAAAGGGAACGAACCTGGAGGTGTATGTAGATGATCTTATGATCAAGAGTCGAGACGTGGACTCTCACCTCCAGGACCTGGGGGAAACCTTCACCACCTTGCGCAAGTACAAGATGAGGCTGAACCCCTTGAAGTGTGTCTTCGGGGCCAGCAAGGGCAAGTTCTTGGGCCACCTCACCCCCGCGGGGGTGGAGCCGAATCCAGACAAGGTCAAGGCGATCGTGGAATTGGGTTCGCCTCAGAATGCTAAGGAGGTGCAGCGGCTGACAGGAAAGTTGGCAGGGCTGAGCAGGTTCCTTTCCCGGGCTGGGGAGAAGTGCTCTCCCTTCTTCAAAGCGTTGAGGGGAGGCAAGAAGTTCGAGTGAACTAGGGAATGCGAGGAGGCGTTCCAGGCCTTGAAGGGGAAGTTAACTCAGGCCCCCTGCTCCAAGGGTCGAAGGAGGGGGAGGACCTGTCTTTATATCTCGGGGTCGGAGCAGAAGCTTTGAGCTCCATCCTGATTCAGGAAGAGGGGAAGAAACAGTTACACATATTACGTAAGTCGGGTCCTGAGAAAGGCAGAGCTTTGTTATCCCATCTTAGAGAAGCTGGCCTTCGCTCTGGTCATCTCGGCTCGGAGGCTCCGACCCTATTTTCAGGCACTCCATCCGAGTGGTGACTGACCATCCCCTCTGTAACATCTTCGAGGGGGTGGAGCATTCAGGCAAGTTGGCGAAGTGGTCGGTGGAGTTGAGCGAGTTCGATATTTATTTTGTCCCCCGCCTCTTGATCAAGGCCCAAGTGATGGCCGACTTTCTGGCCGATTACGTGTTCGAGGTGGCGGAAGCAGAACTCACCCGCCCAATTCCTTAGAAGGTGATGGTGGATGGTGCCTCAGGTAAGCATTCTCTGGGGGTGGAGGTGATCTTGGAGAGCCCCCAGGGAAAGAGAATTGAACAAACGGTGGTGGTGCAGTTTCACATCACTAACAACCAGGCCGAGTATGAGGCCGTGATAGCTGGGTTGCGCTTGGCTAGGGTGCTGTGAGTGCTTGACGTGGAGGTCCTCACTGACTCCATTGTGGTGGCTTCCCAGATCAACGGGGAGTTCGAAGCAAGGGAGCCTACCCTTCAGTTATACTTAGCAAAGGTGAAGGGGGTCATCAGCATGTTCCATATCTTCTCCATCTGACACGTGCCCAGGGAGAAAAACGAACAGGTTGATCAACTGGCAAAGCATGGTCCCCGGGTGGGGGTACCATCACTGACCTATTCCGGCCTTCCATCGAAGAGGAAGAATTGATGGAGGTGGATCAACACCCCTCGTGGATGGACCCTTTCGCAACGTTCCTTTCCACAGGGGAGTATCCAGAGGGGATGGACAAAAAGAAATTCAAGTACAAGTCAGCATACTATCTCGTCCGTGACGGGCATTTGTATCGAAAGACTCTCGGGGCTGTTGGCCCGTTGTGTGGTCGAAAGGGAGGTCCAGAGAATTTTGGAAGAGGTCCACTCCGGGGAGTGTGAGAGTCACTCCGGGAGTCGGACCCTGAAAGGAAGGATTGTCAGATAAGGGTATTTCTAGCCTACCCGGGGCCACGATGCTGCAGAGTTCACGAAGAAGTGCCACAAGTGGCAGTTGTTTGCCCCCCTCCAACTGCAACCAGCCCCGCGCCTCAGAAGCATCATAGCCCCCGGGCCCTTTGCCATTTGGGGAATGGATTTGGTAAGACCCTTCCCCCAGGCCAGCGGGCAGAGGAGATTCTTGCTTGTCATGATAATTTATTTTTCGAAGTGGTTTGAGGTGAAGGCGCTGACCAAGGTCACCTCCCAGGTCATCAGGAACTTTGTTTGGCGGGAGATCATCTGCTGGCACGGGCTGCCGCAGGCCATCGTCACGGACAATGAGCCCCAGTTTGCCAGCGCCGACTTCATCAGCTTCTGCGGGCAGCTCGGGATTGACCTCAGGTTTGCCTTAGTCCACCACCCCAGGAGCAACCGACAGGTGGAGACGGCGAATAAGATCATCGTGAACCTCTTGAAGAAGAGAGTTGAAAACTTAAAGGGGAGCTGGGTGGAGCAGCTTCCCTCGGTCCTCTGGGCTCTGAGGACCATCCCAAACACGGCCACAGGAGAGACCCCCTTCAAGCTCTCCCATGGGTGCAAGAGGCAGTGCTTCCGATAGAGTTCAAGATCCGGACTCCTCGGGTGGTCGAGGCAGAAGATGGCAAGGAAGAATGACAGGCCGAAAACGAGGAGGAGCTACGGCTCTCCCTTGATATGGTGGAGGAGTTGCGTGATCTCTCCGTCATCCGACAGGAAGAAGTGAAAAGAAGAATGACTAAGTACTTTGACAAACACGTCATAGTCAAACAGTTCGCGGAAGGGGACTTGGTCCTGAAAAAGGTGGATGCAACAGGAAGATCAGCTGTTGTTGGGAAACTCAACCCCAACTGGGAAGGTCCATACATTGTAAAAGAAACATTGAAATCAGGAGGGTATCGCCTCCGGAATGTGGAGGGCGAGACCCTAAGTCACACCTGGAGCGGTGATTACTTGAAGCGTTTTTACCCTTGAGCCATGTAAGTGGTGTCCTTTTTCTAATAAAGCTTCTTGATATTCCAGTTCTCCTACAATGATTCATATGAGCGGGTGAGGAGTTCACTTAGCAGACCCCGAGCAGATCCCGCTGTCAGGCTCTCACCTAGCTACAGGGTTGGATGTCACTCGAGAGAGTCTACCCAGATCCCGAGCAGATCCTGTTGTCAGACTCTCACCTAGCTGGCAGGGCTGGATGTCACTCGAGAGAGTCTTCCGAGACCCCGAGCAGATCCCGCTGTCAGGCTCTCACCTAGCTGGCAGTGCTCGTCACTCGAGAGAGTCTACCCAGACCCCGAGCAGATCTCGTTGTCAAACTATTATCTAGCTGGCAGGGTTGGATGTCACTCGAGAGAGTCTACCCAGACCCCGAGCAGATCCCGCTGTCAGGCTCTCACCTAGATGGCAGGGCTGGATGTCACTCGAGAGTCTACCCAGACCCCGAGCAGATCCCGCTGTCAGGCTCTCACCAAGCTGGCAGGGCTGGATGTCACTCGAGAGAGTCTACCCAGACCCCGAGCAGATCCCGCTGTCAGACTCTCACCTAGCTGGCAGGGCTGAATGTCACTCGAGTGAGTCTACCTAGACACCGAGCAGATCCCGCTGTCAGGCTCTCACCTAGCTGGCAGAGCTGGATGTCACTCAAAAGAGTCTACCCAGACCCCGAGCAGATCCCGCTGTCAGGCTCTCACCTAGCTGGCAGGGCTGGATGTCACTCGAGAGTCTACCCAGACCTCGAACAGATCTCGTTGTCAGGCTCTCACCTAGATGGCAGGCTGGATGTCACTCGAGAGAGTCTACCCAGACCCCGAGCAGATCCCGCTGTCAGGCTCTCATCTAGCTGGCAGGGTTGGATGTCACTCGAGAGAGTCTACCCAGACCCCGAGCAGATCCCGCTGTCAGGCTCTCACCTAGCTAACAGGGCTGGATGTCACTCGGGAGAGTCCTACCCTCTCCAGATGTTACTTGGGAAGTTTGCCCCTTTTTCTAGAATAGGGGGAGAAGAATCCTCTCTGGCGAGTCGGGACTCGCGGGCTCAGCTCGGCAAAGGGGTGGGGAACCGAGTCCTTGGCATCCGCTGAAGATGGCGAGCTCCAGCGGTGCACTCCACCCCCTTCAGGTTTAACTTGTGAAATTTTAACAGTTTCGGTTTAACACTGGCAAGAAAGAAGGCAGCTCGCGGGCGACCTGGGTAGTGAGGAGCCTAGCGCGGCGAGTAGTCCGCCTTCAGGTCACCTAGGGCTGGCGAGCTCTCCAGATCTACTCACGGGTACAAATCCTAACTCATGCATTCTAACGGCAAGTTCTATCCTGACGAAGTCTCCCAAGGAGGAGAGCTCGCAGGCGAGTGCATCACAGTAAGAGAGTTCAAGAAAAAAAAGATAGAAAAATCCATTTTTCATTAAGTATAATTTTGTTACACAAGAGGGAGCTCGCCTCTGCGTGGTTACAAAAAGTTGGGGGGGGGGAGAATTACAGAAGAAAAAGGGGTGAGGGTCAGCTCTCGCCTCCCCCCCCAGACTGGCGATCTTCGCCCTCTCCTCCGGATAGATGACCATCCTTGTAGTCCTTCCCAAAAAGCAGGTCGAAGTTGTCCTCCTCGCTGGTAGGAGTTGACGGGAACAGGCTCGGCATAAGATCCCGGGCCGTGATCTCCTCGCAGCCCTCCACCAGCACCCCCGTGTCCTTCATGATTTGCATGGTGCATTCGGCGGACTCGATTGAGTTGACCCGCAGCCGCTCGACAACCTCGGCCTCGCCGAAGATCCTCGGCCTCTTGTATAGAAGGGAGGGGTCGCTGCCACCCGGGGGAAGGAAGGCGTCCGCTTGGCGGATGATCTCGTTGTTGAGACCTTTGATCTGATCCTTCAGCTTCCCGTTGTCCGCCTCCAGCCCGGCAACGCGAGCCTCCAGCTCGAAGGCGCGAGCACGCAGCTGGTTGTTTTCTTCTTCCAGCCCGATGGTGCGAGCCCGCAGCTCGCCAGCGGCCTTGGCATCCTGTGAAACAAAAGGGGTGAGCAAACCTATTGCAGAAAAGGCAGGAAATCCTAAGTAAAAAAGAGAGAAGCAACTGGTACTCACCAACCCGTCGGCAGCCTTGGCGAGTAGGTCCTCGGCAATGTCGAGTTGTCTCGCCAGGTCGACAGTCTTGTCCTGGGCGACGTCGCGCTTCTGCTTGGCCTTTTGTAGGAGGTGGCTGAGGTTGAAGCCGTGGCGAACCAACATGTGGTGCAGCTCCAGGGCCCGCTTGTGGGCTTGCAAGCCCTCATGGCCGAGCTGGCGCTGGGTCATGCCCTTTTAGGCCTCGGCATCTTCGCGCCCATAGAGGCCGAAGCTAAGCGCATAGGCATGACCGGTGGGGAGTTGGCGATCAGTCTAGGAGGGCTGGAGGGTGGAGATGGAGACCCGGTGGGCCAGCTCGTCTCATTGGAGCATCGGCTCGCCGACCGAGTCCTTCTACCTTCCCCCGAAGCCGAAGAGGGGGTGGCTCTTCGGCAGGCCTGGCCCGCGGGCCGCGGTCTTCTTAGCAATAGGGGGAGCGGAGGACTCGCCACCCCCCTGTCCTTTTCCCGTTGTCTCTTTCAGCGAGCTCTCCGACGATCCGTCCGGGGTGGTCTCAGGCGAGCTCATGTACTTCCGTTTTTGTTGTTGTTGTTGCCCTGCCTTGGAGACCACCACCGCCTTCCTCATCTTCTTTTGGGGTGGGCAGCGTCGAGGCGAGCTGGACCCCGTCGGGTCAGGTCGCCCCTTGCTGGAAGAGGGCTTCGATGTCGCCAGCTCATCTCAGCAAGCTGTTGCGGCTGCCCTCTCGCGCGCGAGCGGGTCAGGGTGGAGTCCCGAGTCCGCAAAGAGCGGGTTGTCGGGAATCAAACGCTCCCCTGAATAAAAAGACTTGGTTAGAAAAATCATATTGCTCTAGTGAGTTCGGCAGAAGGAGAAAGTGAGAGGTATACCTTCGCCGGGAAGGGCGGGGTGGAGCGAGTCGATGCCTCTTCGGAGGAAGGCAACCTCGAAGTCCTTGTGGAGGAAGAACTTGTGGAGCTCGGCATCATTGTCAGATACCGCAGGGGGTCGGTACACCTCCTCTCCTTTCTGTTGGGGCAAGTAGGGCACGTTGCCGAGATCGCCCTTGATGAAGACCATCTTGGTCATCCAGTTGTGGTGCTTGTTCGCGATCTAGCGAACCTTGATGAATGAGCCCCCGAAGTAGGCGACACCGTCGGGGGTCGCCTTGTAGGTGAAGAGCTTCCGGAAGACGGTCAAGTTAAACTCAATTCGCTCTTTGCGGAGGAAGCACGCGAACGCGACCATCATGGCAATGGCGTTCGAGTTCAGCTGCGCGGGCACCGCGCCATAGTACTTGAGGATCTGGCGGGCCTCCGGCCAGAGGGGTAGGCGCAACCCCACCTCGAAATGCGAGATGGGGAAGGCGAGCTCGTCGGGGTAGAAGGTGATGGATTCTCCCTTCCTGGGCCTGCGCGCCTCAAAACCGGGGGGCACGTAGTCGGTTACGAACTCCGCGAGTTCCCCCTCGGTAGTGTTTCCCTTGAAAAACAGTAATCAGCAAAATGCCGAACACATTTGGAGCGGTCGTCGGCGTCAGGGTTCATCTTTCTCATGCTCGCAGGACGATTGAGGCGCGAGTACAGGTAGTAGAAAAGGCAAGAAGAAGGGGTGCGAAAACAATAAAGGCGGTAGACCGGGGTTGGTGAGGGGGCCTATTTATAGAAAAATGAATATGAGGCCGAGCCAACCGATCAGTCCCGCTCGACCTGCCCCAGCTCACCAACCCCAACTCGCCTACTCCTGAGGCTTGTTCCATCGCATGTCGAGCTGAACCTAAAGGGAGATATGTTATTCAAATAGCAAACATTGAAATCTGAAAAATATTCCCTGTTATTACAGACCGGGGGGCGAATACAGTTCAAAGAAATCAAATACAGAAGAAGAGAAAGGGAAAAATTCAATGTGCGCGAGCTGAGTGGGTCGGGGGCGAGTGCTGGTAGGCTCAGTAACGGAGCCGTTTCTATCTACCCCGGCCGCGCGTCTCCTTCCCCGCAGTTCGCCGCGAGTTGTGGAGCTCCCGGATCCTCCCCAAGTTCCCGTGGACGATCTGGAGATTCTCGTCGATCTCGTCCAAGAACGGAGAAGGAGACATCTCCTTGCCTGCCGGTTTTCCCCTCACCTCGTCAGCGAGCCACACGTAGTCACATTGTAATGCCTCATTGTCCTCCTCAACCTTGCGCAGCCCGCACACCAGCTTCTTGAAGATCCCGATCCCCCGCCTCGTCAGCTCGTCGTTCTCCACCTCGGAGCCCAGGAAGGAGTCTAGCGAGCTTGGAGAAGGGATGGGCGAGTAGCGGGTTGGCTCCGAAGATTCGCCAGCGTCAGACTGACTGGGAAAAGCTGCAAGGGCATTCAGATAAGTATCAACATGAAAGGCGAATACCCCAGGAAAATCACGCGAGACAAAATCGGTGGAAGTTAAAACTTGCCTGGCGAACTCGGCGCCCCCAGGAAAGTGCGTGGTAGGGGCAGACTCAGGTTTTTACCACGGCCCGGGCGATGTGTTTTTGGTGGGAGGAGGCCGAAGCCCGGAACGGGGATGACTTCAGCACCACCCCCCGCAGTCCCAGTAGGAAGTTGCTGTTGAGAGGGGGTACGAACCGGCGACTTCGGCTTTTGCGAGTCCAGCCCCAGGGTCCCAAAGGGGGGCGACGGATCTCGCAGGCGAGCCTCCGGAGTTTTAGGCCGCAAGTTGTCAAGGGGGGGTCTTAACTCGCGGCGAGGAGGCCTCGCTGTCATCCCGTCGGCTGCTCGGGTCAGCGGAAAGGTCGACGATGTCTTTACCCTTCTTCTCAGGGGTCGGCAGAGTAGAGGAGTCAGCCCTGTGCTCCAGGGTAGATTTCAGATCATTGAAGATTGGTTCCGCCACCTTGGAAAATGGTTTCGTCCTCTTGGCGGGATTGGATTCAGCCAGGTCGCTCGGCGGGATGCTAACAGAAACGTCGGTCAAGCCGACAACGTGGGCAGAGGCGGCCTCGCGAGCTCGGGCAAGCCTCTCTTGGATCTCTTTGGGGATAGGCATCTCGGCAGGGTTAGAGCAAAGAGAATGACAAAGGTCACCCAGGTACGCTGGCGTATATATATAGCCGCAGGTGGACCCCACCCGAAGATTCCCTCTAGCTCCTGCCGCACTCGCCGAATCCTGTGGGGTTGGATGATTCTTTCCGAGTTTGCATCAACCTCGCAAAGAGCGGGGATTGTGTACAACCCCGTATCTGGCGAGTGAACTGCGGCAGGAGCCAGACTGGCCAGATCGGGCAGTCCAAGTCCCGGGCGAGCACCCAAGGGGGTCAGAGCTCGGCAACCCCGACTCACCCGGCCGAGTTGGAATCATCGGGGGGCGAGTGGAGCTGGAGGACTCGCACTCGCCCCAGGGGAGCTCGGCAAGCGGCAGGTGAGTAGGGTCAGCTGGGCTCGTACTCGCCAGGGTCCAGGGAGAGGCAGCGAGTGTCAGCGTCACCGAGCACTCGCCGCCCGGGCGAGTGGGGGTCTCAGGGACCACTCGCCCAGTGATATATGATGTTTTTTATCATTTTGCCCCCGCGGGCCTGCCCATGGCCTTCCAGAACAGCGAAGTTACGTTGTTGGCAGGCTAACCTGGACTGCACATAGCTGTTTAGAACAGCGGAGGTTGGCTATTTGCAGACCGTTTTCAGAAATCTATAAATATGACCCAAGGGGTACCTCAGAAGGCATGCCTACTTGTGCCTCATTCATCTTGCGCTTTCTGAGGTATCCTTAGCTTGACATCTGGCTAGGGAGGGGAAGCGCTCTGAGATCTTCCGGGTGTGTAGTGGGACCTCCATGCCGAGCCCTTGGGTCAGTTCCCTGTTCTTTTCCTTAGTTGTTTGGCTTGCGAGAGAGAAGTAAGTGTGCGATCACCCCTTCCCCAAGGGTGAACTCCACAGAGACCGAGTTTTCGGTTTCAACAACATTAATATTTTTTTTTTCCTACGACCTGTTTAAGAGCTAAAATTCTATCATATTTTCTACTTACTCCTACAACTTCATCTCTCCAAGTAATATCCACAATAATACTCATGTCATTACTTGTTTTCTTTTTTCCTGTGAACTATAATTTAAAACCTGAATTGTCTAGAAGTATAGCTTTCTCACTCACTCATTTAGTCTCTTGTAGACATAAAATATTTATCTTTCTCCTAATCATCATATCCACAACTTCCATCATTTTCCCATTTGCGAACCTATATTCCAACTTTCAAATCTAAGTCGATCAGAAATCCTACAATCTACTTTCCCAGGACACCTATTATGTGATGACTCTTGCATATTTAACAATACACTCAAGTCTTCTTGGAGGTGCAACGATCATTGTCAAGACGCTGCATTCAAACCATACAACAAAGACTCTTGCATATTTAACACCACACCCAAGTGTTGGAGATGTAGTTGTTCTTGCCATGATGCTGCATTCAGACCATACGTGTTCCTTATGGGGAACAACCTAGTTTTTGCACAATTTCTCAAACAATCCGTATTCATAAGAGTGACTAAATTTTACGCTGACCGTTTACCTAACACAACCCTCACCATTTCTCATCTGGGCTTGAGACTGGCAAAAGGTTGGTTTACATCAAAATACACCAAATAAAAAAGTTATTGAAGGGAAATTAGCTACTAGAAAAACATTTGAAATAATATGGAGACAATTTACATGGTTTGTGGAGGAATAACTACGGCCATGGACACAGATATTCTCACTAATCCATGTTTGAGTACAAGATTATAAAATATGCTCCCATGTACTCATGGAAACTCACTAGAGTTCTCTCACTTTATCGTCGCTTATTCTTTATAACATCCCTTGCACTTCTCAATAATCCTAGCAACAACCTAAACCTAGTCAACTAACTGTGGAATTTGCCATGCATTGCACATTGTGTTGTTGCCCACCGACACACTTGTTTTTGTACTGCCCACACTACTGAATGTTGGTTTTCCCGCACTTCAGGTTTTATTATTATTATTATTATTATACAACTCTTAATTCGGCCACTTTTTTTATAAAAATTTTGCATAATAAATCTCCAACCAATTTGATAGAATTTTAGTAACATTTTAAGATTTGTTGGGTTAATTTTGTGGAACAAACGTTGACATTATTTTTTTACTGTTAATTAAATCCGAAAGTTGAAGGGGAGCTTTGGCGCACCAGTTGAGGTGTTGTCATGTGACCTTGAGGTCATGGGTTTGAGTCCTGGAAGCAGCCTCTTGCAAAATGCATGGTAAGGTTTGCCTACATTTCACCCTTGTGGTGGGACCCTTCCTTGGACCCTCGCTGCGTGGGGATGACTTTATGCACCGGGCTGCCCTTTTCTTC
This sequence comes from Platanthera guangdongensis, assembly GCA_039583875.1. Classification (NCBI taxonomy): domain Eukaryota; kingdom Viridiplantae; phylum Streptophyta; class Magnoliopsida; order Asparagales; family Orchidaceae; genus Platanthera; species Platanthera guangdongensis. The sequence continues at coordinate 36,752,928 of CM077157.1, read as the reverse complement.
CTTTCAATTAAATCCGAAAGTTAACTTTAAGTAATACAGGAACATAAAACAGTTGGGCTTCTTTCATCCATAGTTAAATTTATCAGGAACATTATTCATATCTCTGCACTTATTTTTGTTTTTGGCAACTGAATTTGCTCTGTTGTCAGGGTTTGCTAATTAGGAATGGTAATGTTAGAATAAACTAAATGGGTTCATTTAATAAGTTTGTGAAAAATGTTTTGATTGATTATCATCCTAAAACATAAAGCCTCAATTTTTTTCATATGGGCTTGTGTAATGACGTTTTTATCGAACTAACCTTTTCTCCTTTCATGCCACTCAAATAAATTATGCCCATCTTCCTTTTTAGCAAATTTTGTTGACAGAGTTTTCAATTTCTGTGCGTTTGGATATTATTTAAAAATTAATCTTTGTAGTGCCATCTTGTTGAGTTTGCAGATAGGTATAACATGGCCCTCGTTTGCCATAGATGGCGTTATTTGGCATGCCATCCTCGGCATTGGCTGCGGATAGAAAGGTCAATCAAGAGCTTGGCCGAGCCAGGAGTTTATTTGACTCTCGAGGCCGCAATTTCTGATGCACGGTTAGTTATTTTAATTTGATGCGAGAATATGGTCAGAAAGGATGGCATTCATGCTGGTGTCTATTTTGTCTGATAAAGCCCCGGTGATACTATTCTTATCGCCTCTGGTGGGAATCACATTGTGGGTAACATTCAGATTACGAAGCCTCTTTGCCTAGTAAGTTCTCCTTTTGAACTTCAATGGAGTTTGCTGCATTACCTGAATTTTTTTTGTATGTGTAGAGATCTAGTGTTCTTATGTAACTTATTTGCATGCTCTCCTTTCTTTTGTTCAGATGGGTGGGGGTAAACTTCCGGACGATACCATATTGACCTGTTTGCGTGGCTCTGAGAGGTTTGTTCTATAATCTAGCTCATGTTATATGATCATGTGATGGGATTGTTTGTTTCATTAATATCTATTATTATGGAAAGTGCTGTTATAACATATAAACTGATGTCAGATGTTTAATCCATTGAATAATATCAAGAACGAAAATTGATAATCACCAATGATTTTTTTCGTTAACATTATGTTCTTGGAGATTGAAGATAACATTAAGCCAAACACACTAAATTGGATGGATAACATTGTAATTAATTAGCATTGTTATCTAAATGTTGCTGTTATATATTAAACAAATAGCAGTAGCACAGTATGTTATGTAATGAGGGAAAACAGTCCACCTGAACGGGAATTAAAATGCCGCAAAAGAAAATAATCAGGGACATATTTATGTGGTTTGATAAAGAACAATTATTTCTGCAACCAAATGGAGATTAGATGTTCCATGTACATATACAAGATATGCTCTGAATATGTTCCCAATATCACCATTTTCTTCACTCATCTCACAAACACAGAAATATGTTAGATTAATTTCTTCCCAGTAAGAGATGCCGAACATGACTGGATTCGATGCCAACAACCAAATCTACTCGAGACCAAGGTTGTCAGAGTACAAGAGATCTGCATCTGAAATGCTTTATGAAGACTGTTTTCTTGACATTAACATAGTGGTATTTTACGAGGCTAAATGAGATTTTGAATGTCATAGGTTTAAAATAGAAATGATATAAAAACTCTTTTATTCATTAATATAATTTAATACTACTGGTCTACTACTGTACGGTTATAACTTATAAGTTCGTAAATAGTATCAAAAGTATGTACTTGTAGATAAAATAAAATGGTTCATAGACTCTTGTCATTGAGCGTAATCAGCAAAACACCCAAAATCTCGCATCATTAAGGCAAAGAAAGATAAAAGCCTACAAAGAAGAATCAGGAACCTGGTCGATGAATAAATTGTAGTTAATTGATGGAGCATGGGTCAACGAAGACAACCGTCGTGAATATGCATAGAATAAGTGGTCGAAGATCACATATGACAAGCAGATTAATAGTGACAATTACAAAAGAGGACAAAAATTCCTTAGACGTAGTTTATGACATGTTTCCAGAGTAAATTGCTGCTTTCTGAAATAAACAAACACTCAATCTTCTTCTGAAAAGTATAACTCATGGCGATGACAATCGACTATGGATTTATAATTTTCAGAATTTGATATTCGTATGCAATTCTCTTTAATATTTAATATGAACTTGCGCATCAAAAGAAATACGTTTAGAGGATGACAGTCAAGCAAGTGTGGTATGGAATCCATAGACAAACTCAAAAGAAGATTTGTTAGTAGAGCGTTGAAGGCGTGATACCGGGTTCGTGTTTTAGGTGGATGGTAAACTCTTGAAATACGCAACCCATTTGGCGTGTATTTCACTTTAAGAGTTCAAATACTTCAATGCCTCGCGGTCCGTATTCAACACAAACTCGTGCTGAATCAAGTAGTGTCTCCAATGGCACGGAGCCTGAACGATAGCGCAGAACTCTAAGTGGAATACCTTGTCTTTATTTCACTTAACTTCTCACTAAAAAATGTTATAGGTCGACCCTCCTGAGTCCTGACTCAGTATTGCGCCTATGCCTATAATGGATGCATCACAATCAACCTCAACAATTTTATTAAAATCTGGCAACACTAAAACTAGTGCACTAATGAGTTTCTCGTTAATTAATAGGAATGCGCGCTCTGCCTCCTCAATCCAAATAAATAGTCATTTTTTAAACAATCAGTGATAGCCTGACATGTGCGATCAGTGTACTAAAATTTTGAATGAAATGTCGATAAAAAGATGTCAGCCCATGAAATTCTCAATCCTGAGTAATTATCCTACGGCTAGGCCATGATTCTATCACTTTTACCTTCTCTCTATCAACTTTAATGACCTCAGATGAAATAATATATCCTAAAATTGTTAGGTTGTCTGTTATAAAAGTGCACTTCTTCAAGTTGACATATAATTTATTAGCAGCATGATCTCTAACACTTAAACAACAACAAACAACAACACTCAAGCCTTTATCCCCCTATAGTGGGGTGGCTATATGGATCCCTTGTCGCCATTGTGCCCTATCTTGTGTCATAATCTCACTAATGCTTAAATACATCATGTATTTCCTTATAGTTTCATTCCAAGCCTTCATTGGTCTACCCCTCCATCGTTTAACATGCCTAGTGACTAGACTCTCACAACGCCTAACAGGTGCCTCTAATAGCCTCCTTTGTATGTGCCCAAACCATCTTAGTCGAGCTTCTCGCATCTTCTCTGCAATTGGTGCTACTCCTGTCTTATCCCTGATATATTCATTCCTAATTCTATGCAGTCTCATCTCCGCGACTCCCATTTTTGCTCATGTACACAATTCACTACCCAACACTCAGAACTATAGTGCATCGCTGGTCTAATCGCAGTACGGTAGAACTTGCCCTTAAGTTTTAATAGTACTTTACGATCACACAAGATCCTTGTCGCGCCTCTCCACTTTAACCAATCCACTTGGATTCTATGTGTCACATCTTTATCAATACATCCGCCTTTTTGAATTATCGATTCAAGATATTTAAAACATTCACTACGGGAAATATCTTGATCACCCAACTTAATAACAAAGTCATCCGTCCTTGCGCTAAATTTAAGCTCCATATACTCTGTCTTTGCCCTGCTCAACCTAAAACCCTTCTTTTCCAAAATGTCTCGCCAAGATTCAAATTTTGCGTTTACACCCTCGCGCATCTCATCAACCAAAATGATATCATCCGCAAATAATAAGCATAAAGGTATTGCTTGTTGGATATGTCCGATGAGCTCATCTAAGATAAGGGTAAAGAGATAAGGGCTTAAAGCTGAACATTGATGTAAACCAACATTGAAGGGAATTCCTGTGTTAATCCTCCAGATGTCCTCACCCTTGTCACTGAATTTGTATGCTTGTCTTTGATTACGTCAATGTATGATACATTTACACCTTTCTTTTTTAAGACTCTCCATAAGATCTATCTTGGAACTCTATCATAGCCTTCTCAAGGTCGATAAACAGCATATGCAAATCTTGTTTTCTTTTTCGGTAGTTGTCAATGAGTCTCCTCAAGAGATGTATAGCTTCCATAGTCGACCGCCCTGACATGAATCCAAATTGATTCTCTGAGATGTTAGTCTTTCTTCTTTTTCTTATTTCTATTACTCGTTCTCATAATTTCATGGTATGACTCATCAATTTAATTTCTCTGTAATTGACACAATTTTGTATATCTCCTTTGTTCTTATACAAAGGTACCAAAATACTTTCTCTCTATTGGTCTGACATCATCTTTGACTTCAATATCTTATTGAAAAAACATGTAAGCCACAAAATTCCTTCATTCCCTAGATATTTACATACTTCGATGGGTATATATCATATGGTCCAACTACCTTTTCATTTTTCATCTTCTTTAGAGCATTATTTACCTCTGATAATTGAATTTTACGAAAAAACGTTATGTTCTTATACTCCTCCTATTTACTTAAATTTTTCAAGTTTAATTCATTATCTTTTGTTTTGTTATATAGTTGATAAAAGTATATTTTTCATCGCTCTTTAATATCCACATTATCTGTGAAAACTGTATCTGTTTCATCCTTTATGCATTTTACTTTGCTTAAATCTTGTCTTTTTTTCTCTAACTCGAGCAATTTATATATGTCACGCTCTCCATCTTTGATATCTAGTAGCTTATAAAATTCTTCATAAGCTTGATTTCTTGTTTTACTTACTGTATTTTTAGCTTCGTTTTTTGTGACTTTATACCTCGGGTTAAGTTTTCATCATTTTTACAAGCGTAGAGTGATTTATAGCTGACCCTCTTTGCCCTCACTTTATCTTGCACTTCCTCTTTCCACCACCAAGATTCTTTATTTGGGGGCGCACGACATTTTGATACTCTAAGCACGTTCTTTTCAGATGTTCTTAAATGTGAAACATAACTTCTCATGAGACACTGAGATTATCATAAGGGTCATCAACTAGTTGTTTCATAACTGTTGTCTTGAAAGCAACCTGTCTTTCCATCTTCAAGTTCCACCACTAAATTTTTGGAGACATTTTTGTTCTTGTTTTAAATTTATTATATTTAATTATATGTCTAACACTACTAACTTATGTTGTGTTGTCAAACTTTCTCCTACTATGACTTTGCAATTCTTACAAATCATTTTATCTATTTTGCGAGTCATAAAATAATCAATTTGTGACTTATTTAGTCCGCTTTTAAACGTAATTAAATGTTCTTCGCTTTTCATGAAAAGCGTATTTGTCACAATTAGCTCATGTGCTATAACAAAGTCTAAAATGGTTCGGTCTTATTCATTTCTTTTTCCATATCCAAATCCTACATGAACGACTGTATGATCTACATTTTCCATCCTTTTATGTCCATTTAAGTCTCTTCATATGAAAATTTTCTCTCTTTGTGAGATTTCTCTTACTAAATCATTTAAGTCTTCCCAAATTGTACTTTAATAGCTTCACTTAATTCTACTTGTGTCGCTTAAGCTCTGATCACATTAATAGTTTTCTTTCTTATGACCAATATAAGAGTTATGATTTTATCATCTTTTCTACTTACTCCAACAATTTCATCCCTCCAAGTAGTATCCGCAATAATACCGACTTCACTGCTTGTTTTATTTTTTTCCTGTGTACCATAATTTAAAACATGAATTATCTAAAAATTTAGCTTTCTCATCCACCATCTAGTCTCTTGCAGACATAAAATATTTATCTTTCTATTAATCATCGTATCCACTACTTCCATCGTTTTCCCTGTAAGCGTGCCTATATTCCAACTTCTGAACCTAAGTCGGTCACAATTCCTACAACATACTTCCCTATGACGTCTAATATGGGAGGAATTTTGCCTTTTTAACAATACACTCAAGTCCTCTTGGAGGTGCAGCGGTCCTTGCCATGACGCCGCATTCGGACCATACGACGAGGACTCTTGCATATTTAACACTACACCAAAGTTCTGGAGATGTAGCGGCCTTTGCCAAGACGCCGCATTCAGACCTTGTGACACGTTCCTTAGGGGGAACAACCTAGCTTTTACACAATTTCTCAAATGATCCATATTTATAAGGGTGACTAAATTTTACGCTGACTGTCTACCTACCACAACTCTCACCATTTTTCATCTGAGCTTGGGACCGGCATAGGCAGGTTTAGCATGATATTTGACACTTGCCTAAGATAAATCGGGTGTTGATCAAATCAATAGTTTAAATCATAATATAATCAAAATGATCGCTACACGGAGTTCAATTAGTCGTCGAAGCACCTGATTCATCACTCTCGTAAATGTGTTGGGTGCATTGGATAGACCAAAAGACATCACCTACCACTCATATAAACTCTTTCTCATCTTAAAATAGACTTCCCATCCCCGGGTCAGATTTGGATCTGATGGTACACACTCTTCAAATATCTTTGAAAATAGGCTAAACTCACTAAGCATATCAAGCATGTCGTCCAATCGGGGGATCAAAAAGTGATATTTGATAGTGATTTTATTAATCGCTCGACTATCGACACACATGCACCATTTCCCATATTTTTTGGGAACTACTAATGCGGGAATGACGCGAGGGCTTATGCTCTTCCTACTGACCTTTTGATATTAGATCATTCACCTGTCAGTGGATTTACTCATGATCTCTCAGACTAATACGATAGTGTGGTAGATGAGGTACGCTAACTCCTCACATTAAGTCAATACAGTGCTCGATTTCTCTCATCGGAGGGAGCTGATCAGGCAACTCCAACATAATGTCAGAGAACTCGTCAGTAAGAGGTCGCACTGCATTAGGGATGTCTATCGTGGTGGGGATAGAGTCAATATCAAATACCATATAAACTACATCACTATCATTCGTCTTCTGAAATTGCGGGTCAGTCAGTAACATAGTGGCGGAGGGGAATGATATAATAGAGACAATGTTGGAGGGGTGTGAAGAACTCTTTGGAGCTCTAAAAACAAGGTTATTCTTCTAGAGGAGAAGAACAATCTTGCGCTCATTGTGATCATATGAGTGAGAATTCTTTACACCGTCATGCAGAACGTGCTTATCATATTGCCAAGGTCGTCTTAGTAGGATGTGGCAGGCCGATCTGAACCGACCCGAGTTGCACCCCTAATCATTATGTTGGAGTCCTTAAGTGTAAATGATCATTATGCTGGAGGCCGTAAGTTTAGTGATCATTATGTTGGAGTCTTGTATTCTCTCATTTGGAGAGTCTTTGAGGCAACCAACCATTAAGGGCAACCAACCATTAAGACGAAGCACAAGCTTGTTTTACGACTGTATCCTATTTTTCTATTCTAGTATAATCGTCCATCTTTTTGTTCATAATAGTTGGTCCAGCTTGCTGCTCTCCACCCTCCAGGAATCATCCATCATGACGTAACTTTTCTCCCATGTGATCGGTGCATGCCAGATTCAATGGGATGGTCATTGTCTTGTCTATATCTTTGTGATGGCAAGCGAGCTTCATCATCAGATCTTTTCATGCCCATATATTCCCCCATCTTGCGACAGTGGACAAACTCTCTCAAACAATAACCCATGTTCCCCTACCTAGAGCTTCTTCAATTGCAGCATTCTCCTTACTTTGACCTGCTTTTGTTGACAGTACTGCAAACCATATCAGTCAGTGTCTTCATGATAGTAATACTTCCGTTTTACACAACCGTGCCAACATTCTGCTCAATTCAACCCAGATAGCAACTCTGCATCTACCTCTCTTCAGGATGACACTATTCTCGCCTTTACAACAGCCTCGACTTGCCTCCTTAATCCTACGACTCCATCCACATACCTTTATTACCAACTCCCCATATAGACGCACCCTCAGCTTCTTTACAGCCTTGGTACACTACGACCCCGCTCTGCTATGTTGAATCGGAATCCTAATTTCCCAGGTTGACTCGATAGTAAGACATCGTCAAATTCCCCACCCCATCCCCCTGGACATTTCTGCTTCACCAGACATTACTCTTTCCCTACCTAATAAGTCCCCCATATCCAAATACCTAGCTTTCCTCCATGTTATTCCCTTCACCATTCCCGACCAACCCTTCTCATCTTTTCCAATACAATAACACTGCAGCTTTCCTCTTTCACATGCCAAGCCGTTGACAATATCTCAGGTTGAGGCCCCTAACGCACCATCTCCCCTTTTCTAGTTCACTGGTCCTTTCATTCCATTGATAGAATGGCATGCCTCCCGTCCTGTATAATCCCCCCCACCCACACACACACACACACACTAACTTATAAGCACGTCTGATGTAGGGTAGGCTATGGGGGTGCACAAAACCAAGGCTACTAGGGGGTGTAGATGTGACACACAAACCCTAGTCTAAATGCAATGCAACCGTCGGTGACGACGACAATTAATTTTGAGCAATGAAAATATTAACACCACGCAAGATAATTATAGAACAAAAGACAAGCATTCAATTTAGCAAAATTTAAATGGCTTTCCTCCGCTCGGAGGGCTGAGATTAAGCGCGCGACAAATAATTCCCACCTGCAAATTATATTTGTATCGCAACAAAGTTCTACAGGTATGAGTCCAAGTAAAGCACAATAAATAATCCAATAATAATGTCAAATCACATAAACCGATACAACAAAAGGCTCATCAAAGTAGCGAGTTGATCAAGACACTGAAGATTTTGGATCCGGAGGCGTAGATCGGCGATCGAAGGTGGAACCGGCTGCGTAGAAATGATGGTGGTGGCTGTCCTCGGTGATAGGTGGTGATATCGGATAAGAAATGTGTAGATCCGGCCACGTACGAGTAAATCCGGGCCGGGAAAGGGTAGATCTGCTGTTTTGGGTTGGATCCTGGCTAGGGAGTGGAGAACTGGTGGTGGAAATAACGGATCAGGGCTTAAATTCTCAGATCGGGACTGATATAGAGAAATAGGATTGAGAGGAGTGGATCCACGGGAGGAGGGGCGGCGGTTTTGGTAGTCGGTGGGGATTAGGGAAGGGCGGTGGTTGTGGGCTTAAGAGAGGCCAACGGCTAGGGATTTGGGAGGGAAAGGGCTCGGCCTGGAGTGGGGGTGTGCTGGGAGGCCGGCGGCTTGACAAGGGAGGTGGCGGGGTGCGGCTGGAGGAGAACAGGGCTGGCGGCCTGCAGCAGGCAGCCGGGGTGCAGGGGGGATGTTGGCGGTGGTAGAGGGGTTTGTGGAGGGTGCGGCTAGGGCTTTTAGAGGGGGAAGATGAAGGCTATAGATGGGTATTACCTTGAGGAGTTTGAGCACCTAGGAGTCGTCACCTGGTTCCACGGCGTCGGCACCGGGAGTGATCGCTGGAATCCGGAAAGAAGAGTTTCCAAAATTCTGCAATGCCTCCATTCAGCCCCTAACACCTCTATTTATAATAATAAGAAGACTAGGGCATCTCAATCAACGGCTATGATTGGCCGGTGGGAAAAATACATAAATACAACAATAATAAACTGAAATATATGAAGTAATATATGATCTTGACTCACGACGCGGATCCGGACACATTCGCGGAGTCAGATTGGCGATCCGGTTAAGTCCTACGCGAATACACGAACGTGGGTCCCGTCTTGCGGCGAACCCCTCCTGGTGCACGATCTGATGGATCCCCATCAACATCCAGCACTCCTTCCCCTCTAAAGTTAAAACCCCAATCCTTTAAAAATCCTTTCCAAACCATTCAGGACAACCCAAGCAGACCCCTATTCCCCAAATTGATGCAACATGCCCCCCAATTATTCTTAATCACACTTATTTGGGCCACACTTCACTCTCAATTCCCCCCCCCCCCCAACCAATTTATAGGCATATCATTCCCCCCACAATTGCACCATATCTGATCTATTTTGTCATGGCATCTGATCTCCATCAACTGTCCTCTATTGCCTAATATATGCTCTATTTTATGCCTGCTCATCCCGTGGACACCATCAACTGCACTCTATTTGAAGAGATGATTTTTTACTTCTAGAATTCTGGGAAGATCCAGGTAAATGGGTCCACTTTCCGTTACAACTTTAGGTCATTGTTGGGCACGACTTTTTCATTCTTGGGGGCAAGCCAATTTTTTTAGCAGTGAGGAGTATTACCAAGGGGCTAGGTCCTCGTTGCATGGAGATGCTCACAATACCGGGGCCAGCTATCGTTCGGTCGACATCAAGGCCATGAGCACTTTTGCATGTGTTTTCCTTTCCCGTTGACCACGTAGGAGTATGGCGTCCCACATAAGCTCCCTCGCTACACCTTGAGGATTAGGCCGATTTTCAAGCCATTGTATTGATAAGTATACACTTCCCTCGGATGGAGATGACTTAGAGTGGTCTCTTGAAAGCTTATCGTCTATTATTAATATTGTATTTAGTATTCATCTTTTTTGTCATCTTTTTGAATGCCTCCCTTCTATATAAGGAGGCCATAGGTGCGGTGCAGCGAGCATTATCTTGGAGTATTTTGTTTTCTTTCATTTTGGCAATTTTTTGGAGGGAATGAACCGTTTAAGAACTAAGGGTGCGAGTTGGCCTCATTATTTTATCATGTTTTTTCTATTCTAGTGCAATCATTAGTAACTGATCAATTGTTCAATTATAATCAGAATCAAGTAGAAATACATGATACACTCTAAATACTACCTTCCTATGTCACCAGCGTCTTTTTCTTCTCATAAACAGAGGAATAAAACATATTAATTTATTTCCAGATAGATGCATTAACACCTATGGGTTCAATGTCCACGGTTGAAGAGATAATGTTCATTGTCGAACACAAAACAGCCGCCGCATTTCTCAGTACAACATAATGTAACCAGTTAATGTTTGACCCTTGCTTGGACAATCTGGTTGTGTCAATCCGATCTTACTCGCTCCTGTCTCCGCCGCTCTATTGAGTGCATTTTCATTTTGCTTGGACCATCAATCTTAAAATGACAAGAAGAAACTTCTCTAAAATTTGAGGACAGTCTTGACCACTTGAATTATTTACAGCAACAATGACCCTACTGCAATTTTTGGACATTCGCGAACAGATCGACGAACCTTCACCACTAGCGGCCTATGGACGGCGAGAAGAGGCTTGGTTGAATAAACTTGTCTTGCAATTTTGATTCAACTGTCCAAACTGTGAGATTTTAAACTGAGAAAATTTCACATTTGTCAATGCACAAAACTACTTGCATACATTTACGAGCGCTAATTCTCCGATTCTAACATATAGATAAGAAAGGGCTGGTGTAGTTCAAAATTAATTCATTTTGAGTTTCAATTGTGCCCTTCAAACGCACAATCAAACAATTTAATTGAAATCGGACCTCAATTTTAATTCCAGAACTCGTTTTCTATCCAACCAAATGGACAGAACTGTGTCCGTTTGGACATGATCGGGGACTTGAGAATTGGAATTGGAGATTCAATTCTAATGAAAATAAACCTTCAATTCTAATTTCAAGGCCCAAATTCTGTCCAAATGAACGGGCTTCAAAGGTCTTGCAGCCGGAATTGAGATGAAATGTTTCATTTCTACTTCATAATATGTTGCTTCATAGTGGATGAGAGTGAAATGGAATTGTAGCATCAGAGTCTATTAAAAAATAGTCGCAACATGGAGGTAGCACTATGAATTGGACATTCAGCCAGATTAAGGCTCTGTTTGGTATGGAGTCCGCGGCTGGAAACCCAGTAAACGCCGCCGGAGTTCAGGACTGGAGGGGGATGGCTACGGCTGGGAACGGTGCCGTTTCTCCGTTCCTCAGAGGGAGAGCAGGAGCAAACGCCGCCGTGCGCGCGGGAGAGGTATTTGTTTTCCCGCCTTGCGGCGGCGGATGCTCCCGCACCGGCGTCCCGCCACCCATCCAAACAGAGCCTAAATATAATTAACCGATGCCCTCCTTAGTAGAAGGAAGATATTCTAACATGTCCAAACATGCTATTGAGTCATCTATGCGTGTAAACATAGAATCAAACAACTCCTGTGAAATTACGAACCGTGAATTCCTATTCATCTCCCAGTTTTTTTTCTGACTCCGTCTACAGTGCTTTCGAGTTCCTCTCCACATGCAAAGTCGCAAACCTCACCGTGAGAGCGGAACTGGGCTGTTGTTTGCTCCACAGAAGCGGGAGACTCATAGTCGAAGCCTGTATTCTTCAGTGCGAGGAGAATCCGCTCGATTATTTATCATTCCCCATAGTCAGCACAGCACCTGGATGCACTCCATTTGCACAGCTGCCATTGAAGGAAGGCGAAGGCTTTTCCAGCAGTGCCCGAACCGACTCCGTCGTGGTCTCGAATACCAGAATCGAGGGTGGAGCGAAGGCGGTGTCGACGAATGGCAACTTGGTGCTGCAGCACGTTCGGGCGATGTATGCCAGGACTTCCATCTTCTTCTGGTTTGAAGTCGGCGAAAAGGTGCGGGTCTCTCTTTAGAGTTTCCGTACGTTCGATTCTCTCCCACTGATTTCAGTGTTTTAGCAATGAGAAAACATTGTCTCTGTTGTCTGAAGACCGTGCACGCGCACGCACGCTGCTCAAAAGAAATAGCATAGCCGAGCGAATGTGAGCGAAGGCGGGCCGTTACACTATTATGAGCGCATTTGCTGATAATTTTCGGACGACTAAGGCAATATTTTGTCTTTAGCAACATAGAATTTGTGTAGTGGAAGCATTTAATTTAAACAGTCATTAGTGTAATTGCTAGTGCTTAAAGCTAAGTATGGATGTGCAGAGCAATGCTTCATACATTTTGCTAAAGTTATGATATATTGCATCTCTTATGCTACATATCCTAATTACAATGTTGAAATTTGTGTTAGCTTCATACATTTTGATTTGGCATTTGCTTCACTGAACTGTTCGGGAGGCGACTTTCTAAATGCGGATTTGTATTCACTGAATCTATGTATGTATAATGATAATGTTTTGTAATTGGGTATCACAACATAACATAATTAGAAATCATGGGCTCCCTGCAGTAAAAAGTTCTGAATAATGTAAGCATGTGCTGTATGCTGTATGCAGCTCTTTTGTTCTTGTTTTATTCACTACGACCGCATGAACTGCATTAAGGTCTGGTTCATGCGGTCGTAACCGCTTGACCGGTGAAAATAAGTCCCCCCAAATGGAACCTAAGTATCAAGGCCTGTTTGGTTACAAGCACATGAATCAAAATATATACTAATAATTTAAGATATGTATACTTTGTTTGTTAGTTCTTTTGTTTTCACATTAATTAATAATTATATTTAAATATTTTTTAAAAATATTTCTTGAATTCAATTTTTTTAAAAATCACATTTTCGTATCCGTTTTGTATCATATCTCGTATTTTGTCCTCATCCATGTGCTACGTATATCACCCTTCCACACTCAGATAGTCTGTTGCGAAGAAACTTTTTAAGGTTGATGGGGACAATCTTTAGGCGATGCAAACCAACTATGCTCTTTGGGGTTCTCGTGGGCGACTCACTCATTTTTCCTCTTTTACACATCCTGTTTGGGAACCGCCACAAAATGGTTGGTTTAAGCTCAAGTTTGATGGTGCAGTAAAATGCAGTTCAGGCTGGGCGGGTGTTGGTTGGGTGGTTATGAACCGCTATGGTGTTGTCCTTTTAACCGTGGTATTCGATTTCAATGCCTCTTTGTTCAAAATACATGGTTACGTGTTGTGAAGAAAGGACCGCGTCGTGTCATCTTAGGCTGCGTTTAGCGCAATTTATCGCGACTTATCTGTTCCAGTGTGATTGCACAAAAATATCATTGTCATGCCAAAATCTTATGCATCAAACTAGTTTCTTTTTTTTGTAACATTTGTGATACCAAACATACATTTTATGTCAATGACATATTTGTCCAACCTCACCGTAACAAATAAACCACGATATGTTGTGTCAAACAGAGCCTTAATAGAAAATATATAGTTCTAAAATATTTAAGATTGCGCACAACTTGTTAAACCTCAATTGCAATCTGTTCTCAAAAGAGCTCTTTATACACAAGCTTAAACAAACTAGCGCTTCATTATGAAAAATGTTAATGCAAATCTAGTGGAAATTTCCTCCTATCCCACCCACTTTCAATCTCCCTCTTTCTAATGTCTGAATCATGATTCAGCAAAAACCATCACATACATATCCGAGGCGTATCATAAGAATTTCTTCTCGCTGCAACCAAACCCAGAAAAATATCATGAGCAGCTCGCGGCAAAATGCACGCGATTTATCAAACAAAAGAAGAACATTGAAATGCTCTTCAGTCACAGCCGCAGAAAGTTCGAAATAGGTTCCCAGCCAAGCAGCCATGGTTTCTTGTTCTCCGGCAGAGCGAAGTTGAGCTCAAACATTTCTTTGGTGGCGCTTCCACCTTCGCAGAACCCCACCAGCCGGGCCACGATATCCGCACTGTCATCGACATGCGCACGGTCATTTGGGTCGCTCCACAGCTTGTTTGCAAGCTGAAGTTTCCTTTGCTTCCCTTCCAAGGGTACTTGCCATTTGATATACAGTCTCTCGCGCTCCTCCTCCGTCAGTCTGGAGTTCATTCTTTTGGAGAGGAATTCTCTCTCTTGCCTCAGTGCCTTGATGCTGAATAATATATATATAAGCAATTAGATTATTAGTTTAGGAGTTCATGTTTAATCTGTAGTTTGTTATATATATATATATATATAGGGTTATTTACCGGAATATCCCCTCAAAGCTCAAAGTTTGCATAATTACAGCTTGCACCCTTTAACTTTTAAAATTACAAAAACCCCGCCCCAACCCCGCCCCCCCCCCCCCCCCCCCCCCCCCCCCCACCCCCCCCCCCCCCCCACCCACACACACACACCTCAATGTTTGCATTTCATAACATCTATGCATGAAAGTACTCCCTTGAAGTAATTCTTCAGGGGAGATATTTTTGTGCATGGATATTATGAAGTGTAAACATTGAAGGGGGTAACTGTAATTTCAAAAGTTAGAAGGGTGCAAGCTGTAATTACACAAACTTCAAGGAGAGGTCAGGGGAGATATTTTTGTGCATGGATATTATGAAGTGTAAACATTGAAGGGGGTAACTGTAATTTCAAAAGTTAGAAGGGTGCAAGCTGTAATTACACAAACTTCAAGGAGAGGTCCGGGTAAATAACTCTCTCTCTCTCTATATATATATACACATATAGACATACATATATACATACATATATGTGTGTGGGTGGTGGGTGGCTGGGTGTGTGTGTGTGCGGGGGGGGGGGGGGGGGGGGGGGGGGGGAGTACCAAAACTTCCTCTGAAAGTTAGCATAACTACAGGTTGCATTTCTCTTACTTTTGAAATCACAAAAAAAATGTGTAAGCTTGCATTTCATAACACCATGCACAAAAATATCCACGAAGTTTACATTTCATAACACCCATGCACAAAAATATCCACCTGGAGTAAATTTTCAGGGAGACCCTTTTATGCATGGATGTTACGAAATATAAACTTACAAGGGAGGTTTTTGTAATTTCAGAAGAGAGGTGCAACTTGTAACTTAGCAAACATAGAGGAGGTCCCGGTAAATGGACCGATATATGTGAGGATAGTAGTTAAAATGGAGAAGTGGCTCGGTGTGAGGTTTTTTTTATTTTTAACAGCAACTAGAGCAGTGTCATTGTAAAGATCAGAGTATTAGGCAGCACAAAATTCATTCAAATCTAGATTGAGGGTGATAAGAACATAAATGCCAACGGATATGTTATCAAACTAATATTCATAAATTTAAGAATTATATTCGAATATCATTTTGGTGAGATCTATCAATGCTAAATACAATCTAGACGAGGTGTATGTGGAACAACCTACATGTTTCGTTGATTCTAACTTTCATGATCATGTCTATCTGTTATTTAAAGCTTTTTATGGTTTGAAACAAGCTCCTCGAGCTTGGTACGAGACGCTGTCTAACTTTCTTCTTGAGAACAAGTTCACAAGAGTAAAGATAGATAAGACATTATTTCTTAGGGATGGACACTAGCTCTTGTATAAACCCATGGAGGAGTGAACTACAGTGCGATTTCTCTTTAAATATAGACTGTTTTATATGAATTGAAAGCTCGAAAAGGGTGTATAGGAAAGAGAAGGTTCTCAGATGTAGCATGGATCAAAACAAACAGGCATTTGGTAACGAAGAGACATTTATATAACTCATTATTTGATGTTGCACTATCCAGGCGATGTCAAGCGAACTTATGGGACTCTTACAGACCTTTTACTGAGCAATAGCAATTATCACCTTCTGGGCAATTCTAACATAGTTTCAAACAGTTTATATGTTTTTTTCTGTGGCTACATTTTATGCAATGCAGCTACAATCTCATGTTCTATAAGAAAAGATAAAGTTTAATGATGATGGTGTTTGAGTGTCCATATTTCATGAATCGTAAATTTGAGTTCAAAAATGACTAGAAAGCAGAAAAGAACTCTAATCTCACCTTGAAGAAGCAGGAACTGATGAATCATCGCCGGCATGTGCGGGACTAGCATTGCCAATGGAGGAAAAGTGCTGCTGCAGCCAAGTCAGTCTTCTAAGCTCCACCTCGACATAAATCTGATCTGCTGGATCACCTCTAAATAACAAGTAAAACTGTGTTCTATGAATTATTGACACATGGCAAAGCTGCCATAATTGAATGATCAGCTGCATTTGCTCTTGGAAAATGAAATGCCAGCTGTTTGGTGATTTGAGAAGATCAGCAGCATTCTCATCAGCCTCTGATGTGTATCCTGCGGCTTCGTTCGCTTCTAGTTCCAGAACCTAATCACATCAACAAAATCTACTAATTCAATTCTGAAGTAAATTTTTATTGAATTTCACTCAAAAATAGGATCTGGCCTTTGACTTGAATCAAATGTGAATTAAACTTAACAAGACGACTAAGGAGCCAATTCTGGGTGAGATAGAACCTAATTAACTGGACTGGATCAGATTGAGCTAGCAAAAGAAAGATTGGAAAAGCATATGCATATTATTTAGTATAAATTCATTTATGCACATATTTATACTATTAATTAACCAAACTTCCCCCGGAAGTTTGCATAATTACAGATTGCACCCTCTATTTTTTTGAAATTATAAAAACATTCCCTCGGAGTTTACATTTCACAACATGCATGCAAAAAATACCCCCCTGAAATTCCCATCTAGGGGGATATTTTTATACATGCATGTTATGAAATGTAAACTTACATGATAGGATTTTGTAATTTCACAAGATAAATGGGTGCAACATGTAATTGTGCAAACTTGCAGGGGATGCCCTAATAAACGGCACTATATTTATACAACTATAAAAAATCTTTATTTAATGGCAATATTTTGGGTTTCCGACCGAACTTCCTCCGGTTGATGTACTTCCGCCAAATGTTGTGCACGTGGACACCATACTCCTGGCACTCGTGTACGCACTTGTGTTAATGTATGTGTACATATATTTAAATATTTGTAAACCTATTTAAGTATGATTGTGCATGTGTATCTAGGACTTATAAGATTAAAATTGATCGAAAATGATCAATTATTTGCTCAAATCAAAGTACACGAGACATATTTAGGCAGCTCAATTGAGATTGGATTTGGCTAAGCTATAACTAACTGGCATTTGCTCTGCTAGACATTAGATTGAATAACAATGAGCTGACCTTGAGACAGGATCCAATGAGCTCAATATCAGATCAATAACAGCCTAGTATCAATGTATTATGTAATGACTAAATCATTGAACATATAAATTTACATTGGGATATAAACATACCTGGCAAACTAAAAGCTGCTTCTGGTATTGCAATTTTGCAACTCTTTCTTTAAGCTCAGTAACATAGGCTTTTATGCTCCTGACATTCTCCTCCGCGGCATTCTGGAACATCTTCTGCATCTTTTTCATGTTCACTGAACTCGAGCGCTGATAGCCTGGCGTGCCCTCCTTCGATAAGACATCTCCGCCATCCTCACTCTTGGATGGTGTGGCCATTTCAGAACCAGAAAAATTGTCATTGGACGCCAAATCATTTTCTGGAACTTTGTTTTCGATGTCAGACTCCAGCACCTTCCTAGATGATGAAAGAGGAGAACAAGGGGTTCTTATGAATTGTGGTCGGTTGACATTTCCACTGGAGGACAGCGGAAGCATTTTTCGCCTCTTCGATGTAGTCTTGATTGACTTCGAAGCGGCCTCGCTGTTAAAATTAATGCTGGGAAGAGACATCACCAGCCTGTCCAATGATTTTTGAACATTTTCCAACCGTTCCTCGAGATTCGCAATTGTGTTTCCCTGTGAATGGAGTCGGGTGATCTCTTCTTTCAGGTTGGCGCCCACCCTCTGGTTGCTGACATCTCTAATGTCGATTTCTGTCGTTAGAGATTTAACAGATCTCACCTCCTTTATTTCGGCTTGGAGTTTGGCAATGGTTTCTGCAGCATCTTGGTTCCCGAGTTTATGGCAGGCTACCTCTTTCTGCAGGACTTCCAGAGCACGGTTCGCTTCCTCGCCGAGTTGCACCTGCAACTGCTCGAGTTTACGTATTTCGTGCACGAGCATGGATGGTACAGTTGATGACTGCCTCAAAGGGTTTCTTGATTGACCAGAGAAGGTCAAACATTTGATGACCCGGCGAGGTGATGATTCAAGCGGGTTCTTCCCCTACAACACGCACAGAAGTTAAGATTAGAAGCAGAGGAGCCAAAAAATGATGGCAAAATCCCAGTGAAAGACTCAGTAGGAGTCCCCATAGAAACTCCCACATTTCTTACACTCTGGTCATGCTCCATTTTTCTTCTAAGTTCCTCTAACTGGGACTTGACAGTATCTCTTTCCCGCTTCAACTCTTGCATTTCCATTTCCATCTGTTGATAAAAATAAAAATTATCTCATAGCTAATAATTAATCACGTAAATTGGACCACATGAACAATTTGACATTACCTTTACACTTTGATTGGTAGTTTAATTCGAAGTGACTTTATTTTGATTCAAAGATTAAAATCAGAAATGAAGGAATTAGGAAGAAGTTTCCCCCTACAATCCTACATAAAGAATTTCATCTCTCCTAAAACAAGATTGATATAACAATTTTCTAATAATTCCCAAACTACCATTGCTTAAATAAAAACAAAAGTTTAGGTCTCAATTTAAGTTTAAATCTCTGAAGTTTACATCTTTATGAAGGATTTCATCTCTCCTAAAACCAGTGAAATAGGATACAACTATTTTTAATAGTGCCCAAACTACCATTGGTCAAATGAAAAACAATAGTTTAAATCATAGTTTTTCAGTTTTTCTCCATATAGATTAATCAGTGATCAAATAGATTTATTTGATATGAATATTTATATTAATTATCTACAAAAATAATTAATTACACAAAAAAACTAAACAATAATACAATTTGAAGCATTTAATACTAGAATGGTTTATATGTCAAATTAATTATTTCCTCCTTTCTTTCTCTCTCTAAACCTCTAGCTAAGGAAAAAAATTATTTCTCTCTTTTCCCCAATATAAATATTTTTTTTCTAACTTCGGACTTTGCTAGAAACAAGCTACAGAAACATTACAGCATCCAATCATATGGTGATGAATAAAAAATATCTGAAAAACTGCAGGACTGTAAATATAACTTGATTTGTATTCCGTTAAACCTTCTTAATTTTGATTTCCTTCTCCAAAATAATGGCTTCTGAGCTTGAGGTCGCAGAAGGCTCTGGAGTTCGAAGCTCTGCTTCAAGTCTAGCAACCTCTTTCTGCAGCTGCTTCACCAATTGTTTGTCCGATACAACCTGATCAAATAACACAAGGTCATACAAGAACAAGGACACAATTGCATGTGGATCTAGAGCAATGATTGCAAAATATATACCATAGCACTAACAAAAATGAAATTAGACAGGCAATAAAACAATTGTTCATAACAAAGTCTAGTGGTAGAAATAAGGATGTTTGCATGGATGTGGCAAAAAAAGCAAAATATAAACTAAGAATGATGTGACATCTATAGAATTGTGGCAACGAAAAATAAACTTGGATGGCCTAATCATTTATAATGAAAGGTAGATAGACATGAAAAAAAGGATTACAAAGTAGAAGTCATAGACCTAAGATAACATGGAAAAATTCAAAATGATTTGCGATTAATGACTATAACCTCAGGCTCTTAACACTCAACAGGAACGAACAAAAAATTGATAAGTCATAAAGATGACTAAAATAGTTGGGAAAAGACTAATGATGATTACGGGCCTTACGGCGATGAACTAAATATCGTGCTCACCATGTTAACCTGTGCGGCATTCATAACTTCCTTCGCGCAAGACGCAAAGGAAAGTGTGATGCGAGATTGCTCTACATGGCTAAGTGCGGGACTCATGGTACATATTATTGCAGTCCGGGCATTCCCTCCGAGGGATAGTTGCAATATACGTGTCAGCTTGGACTGCCTGTATGGTACATGGCCAGCTCTCTTCCCATCACTAAAAGCAATAAAATAGATGATGTCAAGATACAGATATAGAATGCTCAAACTATCTAAAATCTGAAAAATTGAGAACAACGAAATACAACAACACAACGACACTCAAGCCTTTATCCCACTATAGTGTGACCTATCTTGTCATAATCTCACTAATGCCTAAGTACATCATGTCTTTCCTTACAATTTCATTCCAAGTCTTTATTGGTCTACCCCTCCCTCATTTAACATGCCTAAGGACTAGACTCTCACAGTGCCTAACAAGTGCCTCTAATGGTCTCCTTTGTACGTTTTCAAACCATCTTAGTCGAGCTTCTCGCATCTTCTCTGCAATTGGTGCTACTCCTTGTCTTATCTCTGATACATTCATTCCTAATTTTATCCAGTCTCATGTGTCCACACATCCATCTAAGCATTCTCATCTCCGCAACTCCCATTTTTTGATCATGTACACAATTCACTACCCAACACTCAAAACCATAAGCATTGATGGTCTAATTGCAGTACGGTAAAATTTGTCGTGAAGTTTTAATGGTACTTTACGATCACACAAGATCTTTGACGTGCCTCTCCACTTCAACCAACCTGCTTGGATTCTATGTGTCACATCTTTATCAATACTTCTATCTTTTTGAACTATCGATTGAAGATATTTAAAACACTCACTACGAGAAATATTTTGATCACCCAACTTAATAATGAAGTCATTCATCCTTCTTGCACTGCTAAATTTAAACTCCATATACTCCGTCTTTGCCCTGCGCAGTTGGATACTTTTATTCACAAATTTATACATCATGAGCTGGAGCTCACTTTTTTTTTTGCTTTATTATATCATTGTTTTCAACTGTTCATTGTAAAATTGAGAACAATGAAATAATAAACCAAAAAAAAAAGTGAACTCCAGCTCATGATGTATAAATGTGCGAATAAAAGCATCCAACTGAAAAAAAATTTTACAAGCGCACTGGTATTCTCTGAGTTATTCACAGAGAGAAAATACGAACTCTTAAACTGATTAGAATAGTTTTAAGAAATTTTCCAAAAGCTATCAGAGTGGATCAAACAAGTTGAATGTATAATAATTATTTATTTTTACTTGTAACTTCACGTGGTATGCCACAAGTTAAGGTTGCACACGTCAACGAGACGCCGTGGCGAGTCCACACGCGGAGGAAGATGATGATGGGCCCGTGTGGAGGAGAGACCGAAGACGCGCCTATGGCATGATTATCTTATTTGTATTCTGTTATGTTGTACCCTTTATTTTGACACTGTCCCTTCGTTATCCGCACTCCGTACCTATAAGGGGTTGTGTTGTACTTTTTTTCATTATCTTTGGATGTATGAGATTTAGGGTTGCTCCTTAACTTTTCCGCTCGATCCTTTCTCCTCTCTCACCACCGTCGACCCTCCCCCTTTCTCCTCTCTCACCACCGTGGACGAACTCTTAACTTTTCCGCTCGATCCTTTCTGTCGCATCTCGCGGGCATTTCCGCCAAATTCCGTTGGCGCATGCGTTTCCCCTAAATCCTGTCGGCGTGCGCGTTTCCGCCTGCATCGCGTCTTTCCGCCGTCCTCGCGTTCGTCCACCTGCTGCGTTCGTCGGTCACCAACCAAGGCAGACAGCCGCTCCGCCCGGATCCGCCTTTCAGGTGCTCCGGACCACCTTCTGCTCTGCCTAGATCTGCTCCCTTCCAGTCGTTGTCCGCCGACCCCAGTCCATGGCTCCCAACTCTCGCTCTGCTGGTGGTTTTCCTCTGGATGCGGCCGCTGAAGCCCTAAGCCACCGCTTGGAGGCTTAAGAGCAACTCGTCGCCTCCATGCATGCCTCTCTCCTTGCCCTCCACTCTAAGATTGACTCACTCCAAGCGTCGATTGTCGCCATTTCCACTGCGTCTGGCTCCGGCCGCCGCCGTTTCTACTGTGTCTGTCTTCCGGCCTACCCGCGGACGGTGGCTCTCACCTCGGCACTGGGCCACCGTCCATTCCCTCCGGGACCACTCCTCTGTCCATTCAGGGTCGGTTTGCCCTCTCCCTCGACATTCCCTCTTTTGTTGGCATTGACCCGATGGGTTGGATCGCCAAAGCGGACCAATATTTCGAGCTCAACGACACACTGGAGCACGACAAGGTGTCTACAACTGTGGTTGAACTAGACGGCTCGGCCCTCCACTGGTCTCTGTGGCACTGCCAATCAAACATGTGCCTCTCCTGGCCCGAGCTCAAGCAGGAGATGATCCAGCGGTATGACACCCGCTACTCCGGCTCCTCCGCTAACAAGCGTCTTTGCGGCGTCCTCCAGATAGTTGACTTGGACGACTATATTGATAAGTTTGTCGTCCAGGTCTCCCGCGTCTCCTGACAACCACCCGATCATTACTTGGGCTTCTTCATGCAGGGTATACTGCCACATATCCGCTCTCGTCTCCGCACGCACCACCCCCACACAGTCTCCAACGCACTGGACTTGGCAAGTCAGGTGGAAGCCGACCCCCCCCCCCCCCCCGCCACCTGCTCCTACGACCGACCACCACAAGCCTCAACCTCCTTGGAGACCACCAGTCACGGCTCTTCCACTGCGGTCGCCGCCTTAGGGAAACCGGCTCGACCGCCCACCGGCCCCCCAGTGCCTTTCGAATAGTTATTACAATGAGCTTTGTAGAAAAGGTCTATGTTTTTGGTGCCACAAACCCTACTCCCACAACCATGAGTGCTCCATGAAGGAGTTCCACATCATCATCGGCGACGTCGACACTGATATTACCCTAGACAACATTGAGTCCCTAGAGCTCTCAGCGGAGGATACCTCTTTCGGCCCCGCCACGGCTACATTCCACTGTCTGGAGTTATCATGTGCTTCGGTGGGCGGGATCTCCGACAAGCACACCATGCAGCTCTCGGGCACGCTACGGGATCCCTGATCATCATCATGGTGGACAGCGGTGCAACCGCGCAAGCCACAACCTCACCTCTGAGTGTTTGTTGCAGCAGCTCCGTCTTCCCCTGATTCCCTCTCCGGATTTTGCGGTCCACCTGGGCGATGAACGACGCTGACCAACTCAGGGCTATTGCACCATCGTGTCTCTCTCTGTGGGGGATTGTTCCGCAACCGCAAACTTCTACGCATTCGGGCTATGTGGTAATGACGTCATTTTGGGGGTGGCTTGGCTCCGTACGCTTGGCGATGTACACGTCAATTTGGCGACTATGCTCATCCAGTACCTCCACGGGGACCATCCATGACGCCTCGACGGTGTCTCTGCTCTCCAATCTCCCTCTGCACGATCCAGCGGACCATGGACGTCGGCCTCTCCGCGAGGCTATGATCCCTGTCATGACCGTCAGATGTGTCTTTCCCTTCCCCGACAGACCACCCAAAGCTTTCCACTGTTCTCTCCGACGTCATCCAGCCTCCGGCAGGATTGCCACAAGTTTGGCCGGCCAACGACGCAAATTCCCTCCAACGTAGGACCATAGCAGTCTCGGCGCAGCCATTCCGTTATGACCATAGGCGAAAGGATGAGCTCAAGCATCTGGTGCAGGGGATGCTTATGAGGGGCCTTACCCGTTTTGGTGTAAGAGCGTTTTCTGGTCCGGAAGAAAGATGACAGTTAGCGTCGTACTACCCAGTCGAGCTACTTGATCGCCGCTACCACGTTCAGGGGGACTCTTGCTCGCAGAAGGTCCTTGTTGTTGGGTATTACCGTCTGGAGTCTGAAACTATAGGGTTGCCCCGGGATCACTTCTACCGCAAGTCTTCTGACTACTGCCTTGGGAACAAGACATTTTTCAGAAGACGACATTGTTACGGTTGCGCATGCCGATGAGACACGCACACGCTGATGAGATGTCGTGGCAAGTCCACACGCGGAGGAAGATGATGACGGGCCCGTCTAGAGGAGGAGAGACCGAAGACGCGTCTATGACATAATTATCTTATTTGTAACATGTTATGTTGTACGCTTTATTTTGGCACTGTCCCTTCGTTATCCGCACCTTGCACCTATAAGAAGTTGTGTTGTACTTTTTTCATTATCTTTGATGCATGAGGGTTAGGGTTGCTCCCTAACTTCTTCGCACGATTCCTCCTTCTCCCTCACCACTGCCGACCATCCCCTTTGTCGGATTCCTATCCGAGAATATATCATCACATGTCACATGTTGGTTGTTTGTCCGAGTATATAAGGACTTAGGTCTATGGTATGTTAACCTAATGTTGAATCCAATTATTTCAACTCTTCTCAACTTGGTATCAGGCGTGCACCTGATTCTGCCCTGATCCGTCTCGCTGCTCACTCCAGTGCTCCCGATCATAACTCGCCATCCCCGAGCCCCTCACATCTGCTAGTCGCACTCCTTCCAAGCCTTTAGTCGCAGCTTCCCCTTCCAGACGGCTAGCTGCAACTTCCCTTTCCAGACTGCTAGTTGCAGCTTACCCTTCAAGGCCGTTGGCCATAGCTCCTTCCTCATTTGCGGTTTCTCACCGGCCCATGGATCATCCAACTTCTCTCGCCCATCCAGCGGGCGTGTGTTGTCTCCCGCCATTTTGTCCTAGATGACAACCGCTAGAGACATTGTGATCACATCATATAGGGCCCTCATTGGGGAATCGATCTAAGAGAGGTTCATAGGATGTGATGTTTCTTTGTACTATTTTTTCAATTAATTATCTTTAGTGTGGTGTCATGTCCTCGCCCATGGGTAACTCTTTAGGTATCTCGTCTACTCCTCGGATTATCCATTTGCATGTAACCCTGTCAGAGCCACGAGCAATCAAGATTGCTGAAGATAATTATAATGGCATTGGATGACACAAATTATCCTGAATGGCCTAGGGCAGTTTAGTATGGCAACTCAACATGCTATCCACAATCACCAGTTGTACGAGCATATTGATGGAATTGTTGTTGAACCACCACAGACTGATACCTCATGGAAAACGGGATACGGATAATTCATTGGTTGTCTTATGGTTACTCCACTCTTCCATGTCCCCTCTGGTATGCCTCGTTATATGCTATTGCTCATGGATTCTTCCCAAGAAATCTGAACTCAAGCCCGCCAGACTTACTAGCATATTGGTAGCTCGACGTAAATATATGAGCAGATTTGTTATGCCCTGAAGCTTAAACAAGGACCCATGTATGTCTTGTCCACTATTCTGAATTTGAACGTCTCTATCAAGAACTGGATTACTTCAATACCTTTATTTCAGTATGCACTGCAGATGTCATCAACCTTCAGAACGACAAAGATCATTTTGGGGTGCATGACTTTCTTATGGGCCTCAACAAGAAATTGAATATTGTCTGCTTACATGTTTTCCATTGCGAGTCATTTCCCTCACTTCGGGAAGCATTCAACATTATCCTAAGTAATGAGAATTGTGTCGCCTCTCTTTTGATCCCACTGCGCAAACAGATCACTCTAATCTTGTTGGGATTGTATGTGGTTCACTCAATCACACTCCAATGTGTAGCATTATGGCCATTATAGGAGAAAAGCCAATACTTAGGAGACCTGATATCATTTGCATCCCCATCTTGCTCTCCCTAATTGAGGGATGGGTGGTTGTGGAGGTGGACGACAGTTTGGTACTCGCTCAGAGTACTCTGCCCATGCCAGTGAAGTTTATGAAGACATTCTTCCCTAAGGGGGTCTTTCTACTGAGGAGATGGAGGCATTTAATTGCATGTTGTGTTCTTACTCAGATTTTGCGGTTGTCGGATTCTATTGTTTCCTTTGCCGCATTGGATATCTCAAGTGCACATATCGCGTATACATCTCAATCTTAGTGAAGCACGGACTCTGAGGCTACCGATCATATGACCCGATCTTCATCAGATTTTACCTCTTACACTCCTCCCTCTGATCATGCTAAATTCATTTCGGTTAATGGCTCTTTTTACTTTATTGCTGGCAGAGGAACAATTCCTTATTATTCTGCCCTTTTTCTCTCTTCTGCATTGCATGTATCATCGTATCCCCGCAATCTTCAATCCATTAATCATTTAACTAATTTGTTAAATTGCTCGGATCCCTTTTTTTTAATGACATTTGTGTCTTTTAGTATCTGGCCACGAAGCGGTATATTGGTACGGGTTAGAATGTCGGCGGACTGTATTTGTTGGACCAACAGTTGAGCCCCAATGCTCTCTCCACCACCAGTGCTCCTACCCTTCTTGACATCTGAGGTTGGCATAAGCGTCTTGGGCACCCCTCCCCACTTTATCTTACCAAATTTTTTTAGCACTATTAACTTCTATCTATTTTTGAATTTATGAAAACTCTAAACCTCTCCTCTTGGAGGGATGCATTTGTAATGCAAGTTAACTAGAAGGGGGTGTCTTGTAATGTTATAAACTCAAAGGGGAGGTATTTGTAATTTTAGAAAGTAGAGGGGAGGTCCATGTAATTATGCAAAGTCTCAGGCGATGTCTCAGACTCCTAGTAATTAAACAACTAGTAACATTGTAAACTCAAGAGGGTAGCTTTTTATAAACATCTAACCTCAGCTTTCTGATAACAGTTGCTAGTGTCAGTAAGCTAAGATTTATATGGCAACCTTCTTTCAGCCTAGTACCCTCGGCATTAGTTTGAGATGCCCGTTCACTACCAGCAAGATCAACGAAGTTCTGCAAGAAGCTAATAGTAAGCATGCAAAAACAAATTAAAAAAATGAAGATGGTTATAAAAAATATGAGGTGCATACTTACCAAATTGGCAACATAAGACTTTATACAACCAGAATTTTCACGGAGGCTGCTCTCAATTGTCTGTAAGATCCAACCATGCAACAGTTGGTAACTGCTGTTATGCTGTATACTAGCAAGCAAAACTCAAACTTACCAGCCTAATTATTTGATGAGATCTTGAGCTAGCATCATTCAAGGAAGTTTCCCCAACATGCCTCTGAGCTGAATAACATAAAAAAGAATTAATTCATCACAAGGGGCAAAATTATATGTTCAGTAAAATGTTCCAAGTCTTGATAGTTACCTTCACAGATACCTATGAGTTGTCGTAAATGTTCTCTGTTTCTTACCGTTTCCTCCTCTAGTTTCTCGACAATGGTTCCTTTCTGCAAAAAAAATAAAATAAAAGAAGAGGTTTCAAGAGGGAAATGAAGTCATATTGAACATACCGATATGAGAAATGCAGTCTTAATTGATATAGTAATGACTCATTATATTTACCTCAGGGTCATCTAAAAGCCTGAGAGGGCCAGAATCTGGCCTTAACAGGTCTTTCACAACCTCGTTATAAATCTCCAATGCAGAAATCTTAATAATAAATTCCCCATCTCTGGTCTGAAAAAGAAAATCAGGACAAAGTGATCCGAACAGTATATTTCACAATACGCGAGATAAAACTAACAGTTTGGACGACAATTCTGCGGTGAATTCATACATTTTCTATATGTTTGTAGATGTCATTCACGGCATTCTCAGTAATCTTTCTCATGGTATATGTCTTACCACTACTAGTCTGTCCATAGGCAAAAATTGTAGCTACATAGAATGCAGAAACAAGTTAATCCACTTTATGTATTTTAAGAAGTGCCATATATGTCTATAAGAGCAGGAATGCATCAGTGAAGACTATCATGCACATATATTCAACAGAAGTAAATACCATTGATTCCTGTCAATGCTGACAAGGAAACTTCTTTAGCTCCTTCTTCATACACAACCTCAGATGGACATGTAGGGCCAAATACTTTGTCTGAAAGGAGAAAGATAATGAACACACATGAAAAAATGACCAATATTGGAACTTCTAATTATAATTTTACCAGTACTTCTAACAATAAAATAAACCAGTGTCAAGTAAAAATAATAATGTCATTCAAAACATGGTCATACCAAAAGTATATTGAGCTGAACTCGACCGGTCCTGTGAATATGGCTTCAAGACAATTGTATGGTCATCAATGCATTCCCAGGCAACTAGATCTTTTAGGGATTGCTCCTTTTTGCTAAGGGGCCTCAGCCGTATTGTAACTAGTATCTTCTCCTTCTTTCCCCTTGAACCTCCTGGGGTAGATACTGGAGTTTTATCAATCATGGAACCCGGAGTGCTGGGTGTAACAGATTCCATCTGTTATTAACAAAAAAGTCGTTTAAAGACAGTATAGTTTACTAAGGAGTGGTCCCCACTGATCATAAAGTTATAGGCTTTTTTGAGTTCCCTGTGAAAAAACAATGTTGAGCGTGAGAACTGTATCTTAGGAGCACACTAGAAAACATGGGCAAGTTTATTCGATCATAGAACCAGAAATCATTAAAACCATGACCAGTTAGAAAACCACAAGTTAAGTGATCAAGATAAGAAATCAAAATACAGCACAAAAAGGAAAGGCAAAAATACAAAATCAGGCCCTGAACTTTGAGTGTTTGTTAAAATTAGTCCCTAAATTTCTAAATAGTTAAAATTAGTCTCTAAACTATTAAAACCAAACAATTTTATTCCCAAAGCCAGTTTTTGTTACCAGAGTTAGCCGGTTTGCGTTAAAAGACGGGATTGCTATAGTAAGGGGGTATGGGTGCTAACCGATGAGCTCCATGTATTGATCCAATATCTCCACCGGTGACGGTCCGGCGAAGATGTAAAAATCCAGAACTCCTCCAGTTAACTTATAAGTAATAGAGCTACCACTATAGATCATGTCCATCGTTGCTATTAAGAAGCAACACGACGTGAGCCTTCTTCCCCCCACATCCATGTAGATCGGGTGTGACACATACAGATTCACATCCAGAATCATGGATGAAGAGTTGGCATTCCACAACGTAAGCTTCTCTCCGGATACCAACCGGAATGACTTCCGGGTGTGCTCGCTAATGGCGTATAGGTTTGCTCTGTCGACGGGCAGCCACGACAAGATCTCCAGGTAGCGATTTTTGAACACTGCACATTCTTCGTCAGTTCTGAAGAAGATCTCGCCGGATGAGCAGCAGTTGACGGTGAAGTCGACGGGAGAGGAGTTGGTAAGAACGAGAGCAAGGTCTGAGTTGGGTGGGGAGAGGACAGTGTGCCCCATGACTACAGCAAAACTGCCTTTTAACTGAAATCAGCTAACTCTATTAAGGGAAATCGGCTAACTCTATTAACGGAAATCGGTTAACTCTACTAATGGAAACTGGCCTCGAGACTAAAATTGTTTGATTTTAATAGTTTAGGGACTTATTTTAACTATTTAGAAGTTTATAAACTGATTTTAAAAAGCATCCAAAATTTTAGACTGCTTTTTATTTTTTTTTCCAAAAGGAAACCATAAAAAGAGGCAAAACAAGGCAAAAAGATTTAACTCAAAAGATGGAAACAAATCAGTACATTTCCAGCATAGAATAAATATGGCTCAAAGGAAAAAAGAAGCTAAAAGAAACTAGACTAATAGGGATTAAAGAGCGCAAAAGGATTTCAGTGTTCATAATAGACAAGCTCTAGCACGGACTCAAATTTACAGAATAAAAATGATTCAATGGAAAAACAAGATAAGCTAAAAGGAAATAGGCTAATGGGACTTACTGGGTGCAAAAGGATTTCAGTGTTAATAATAGGCAAGCTCTAACACAGACTCCGAATTTGGGCGAGATCAGATGATGAAATCAGAAATTAAGAGGGATTACAATCTTTTTCATACCACTCTATCCAAGGATTTCAATAGATAATAAGGGACAAATCAATTGGAGTTCCTTTTTGAGTGATTATATGTGCAAATTAATTATGACTACGCGCAAACTAAGATTATGTGCAAACCAACAAAATTTAAGTGCAAACTAACTTCTTAGCTATTGACTTGCAAGCAATCAAAGAGGTTGCGCATGCTGGGTGTAACACTTCACAACAAAAACGGGTAAACTAGCTAGACAGCAGTTACACATCCTAATCTACAGTTGCCTCACTGTAATGACAGAGAATGTCTTTTCCTTATGGCAGAGAGTTTAAGTGTGGGTAAGCCCTTTGTCTCCACTATCGATCTACTGCTCAACATATTAAACATAACATCAAACATGCAAGCAGATCGGCAAAGAGACCGAAAACAAGAAAACAAATTGGAAACATATCGGAATGGAAGAGGGCTTCACTGGCGTAAAATCGTGTGGGAGAAGTGAAAACATATCGGAATAGAAGATCGTCGGCATACCTGAGGGGGAATGTCGCGTGTGGGTGCGTTCATTTCGTAGGTTTTGAGAGACGGGAATTGGTTTTGGACGAAAATCTACGGCGCAGAGGAATTGGTTTTGGCCGAAAACCAATTCATGTGTTCGTTTGCAGGAAGATTTTCAGTCACAGGAATTGAATATTTCAGTATTACTATTCGGTTGCAGGATGGAATTTAGAGACAGACATTGACAGGAATGTATCAGTCAAACACTGCAAACAAATTATTGAGCATATTTGGGCAATCCAACACATGGCGCTAAGGAAACTATGAAGCAGCATAGCTGTAGAGGAGCGTAATCTGGCTATTGATGCAGAATCAGCAACAAAATATTCAAACATCCAATCCCACATGAGCTTATTATAATGAACAGATGGCACTAAACATCACGTCTCCTCCTAAACATTATGAATTTATTATAATGAACAGATGACACCAAACCTCCCAAGTCAGAAAATAAGAAGCCTCCCATTGCAAACAGCCACTACAGCAGATTTTATAAAAACATATAAGCTCCAAACATTGCAAACAGATTAATGATACCACCCAAACATTGCAAACAGATTTGAAAGTCTTTTCTAAGGGTAATTAAACACCTATAGTGGGGGTGAATAGGTTTGTTTTGAGTCTTTAAAATCTTTTCAAGTTAGACCTTGATGTGTGTTTAGGTTAGATGTTAGCTTTCAAGAACACAGAAAACACAAGATTAATAGTGGTTCTCCTATCTATGGTACATCTATTTTCCCCCTTCACCTATCTAGCAGCGTGCTAGATTCGGCTAACTTTTCTTCTATACTTAGCTCCTTGAACTTACACCTCAGATCCCTCAGAATCTTACAACTCAAAGTGAGCATCACTCCTAAAGCTCAGACTATTTCCAGTCCTACCTCAGATCCACTCTTGGACCCTACCTCAGATCCACACCAGGACCCTATCTCAGATCCACTCCAGGACCCTACAGCTCAGAGTTCACCACTCCTACAACTCAGTCTTTAGAAATTAGGCTTACAACTCAGATCTCAGAGAGATCCTACTGATTTGAAAAATGATTTGAGTGAAATGACTCCAGAGAAAAATCTTTGAGTCATCTGTCTTGGCTATGTTGTAAACAGTCTTTCTTAACAACAAGAAAATGCTTCTTCAGATTTGAATCAGCTTGTGTTGTGTAGAACTGCTGCAGAGCTCTGCTTCTTCTACAAGCTTGAGACGATTTGTTATTTTGTGTTGCAGGCTTGAAGATGAACGGAAAATTATTTAGATCTGCTAGCTGACTTTTGCGAGAGTTAGTTTTTGAGAGATTTGCAAAAAGATCTTCGTGAAAAGCTTGGGAAAAGTCTCTTTGAAAAAAGCACCGTCTACCATTTTATATTTCGGCAACTGTAACGGCTATCTCCTTCTTTGGTAAGCGGCATGGTCGGCTACAATGGCGGATCCATTTCAGGATATCATTGCCCGAACAATATAGCAGACTTTGTCTTTTAGCGAGACATTTGCGTCGATTTTAATTTAAGGATGACGACAGCACATTTGACTCGGCGGGCATGGGGTTGAGTGCATTGAAGACTCCCCGTGAAGAAATCCAAATGACCCACCATGGATCATTTGTGTTTGGTGCTCCAGCACCCACTCTCAAGTGTAATGCAGTGGCCTCCACCCAAGGTCTTTCATCAAAGAATAAGGCTGTGAACAAGACTGCAAATAAGCCTCACTTGGCTATTTTTGATGTCATCAACACCTTGTCAGCTGCAAAGCAGACACTTGTGGTTGTCAATCAGAATAAACCAAGAGAACCAACTGGCAGACTAAATTTCAGCCAGATTTGAGATTTGCGTCGATTTGAATTTAAGGATGACGACAGCACATTTGACTCGGCGGGCATGGGGTTGAGTGCATTGAAGACTCCCCGTGAAGAAATCCAAATGACCCACCATGGATCATTTGTGTTTGGTGCTCCAGCACCCACTCTCAAGTGTAATGCAGTGGCCTCCACCCAAGGTCTTTCATCAAAGAATAAGGCTGTGAACAAGACTGCAAATAAGCCTCACTTGGCTATTTTTGATGTCATCAACACCTTGTCAGCTGTAAAGCAGACACTTGTGGTTGTCAATCAGAATAAACCAAGAGAACCAACTGGCAGACTAACTTTCAGCCAGATTCTAGCTGAAAGAAATAGGAAGAGGGTTGTTGCCTACACTCTAAACAGAAAAAGTATGATGGATCA
Source organism: Platanthera guangdongensis (assembly GCA_039583875.1). Classification (NCBI taxonomy): domain Eukaryota; kingdom Viridiplantae; phylum Streptophyta; class Magnoliopsida; order Asparagales; family Orchidaceae; genus Platanthera; species Platanthera guangdongensis. The sequence continues at coordinate 36,720,046 of CM077157.1, read as the reverse complement.
CACACATCAAGGGTTGTTCAGAAGATGAGATATAATATTCATGAGCGCTGGTGTTGTGGCAAAGTGGGACACTGTCCCACTTTGCCATTGAATGTTGGCACAACCTTAATGTGCCTAGTGCAAAAAGAAATCTTCCTGTTAGTGCTGTTGCAGGGATAAAAGTTCAAGTTTATGCTAACAAGGACCAATGACCCAAATCTTTTTGGGTACCTAAGGTAAACTAAATCTGTGATTGCAGGTTAGTCCAAGTACTCATCAAATGCCTATATGGTACTTGAACAGTGGTTGTTCCAGACACATGACCGGAACAAGGAGCCATCTGAAAGACTTCACTCCGGTGAGCAATGGACCCAAAGTTATTTTTGGTGGTTCAAACAGAGCAGTTACTAAAGGTTATGGTATGATCATCAATGACATAGTCTTCATCACAAAAATAGCTTATATAGAAGGATTGCAAAACAATCTGATTAGCATAAGCCAACTCTGTGATATTGGTTATGTTCATTATCCTCCACAAGGAGAAGTGGCTAATCAAATGGTCAAGTGACCAAGAGATCATTATGTCAGACACTAGGAGTGGAAATATTTATTGTTTAAATTTCCTGTGTATAGATTCAAATACTCCTGTGTGTCTAGCAGCAAATGAGAAAGACTCTTATTGTGTACAATGACACAAGAGGTTTGCTCACTTGAACTACAAGACAATCAGCAAGCTCTTCAGTAAAGAGTTGGTCAGAAATGAACCCAATATGAAATGCACTAAAGACGGCATTTGTTATGCATGTCAAAAGGGCAAACAGACAAAGCCTTCTTTTAAAAGCATTGGGCCCAAAGATTCTAAGAAGTGTCTCTACTCCTGCATATGTACTTATTTGGTCCAATATCAATTCATAGTCTGGTTGGAAAGTCTATACTTTTGTGATAGTTGATGACTTTTCCAGATTTGCATGGGTGTTCTTTCTTATGAAAAAGTCTACAATCTTTGATAGTTTTGTGACTTTTATCAAGCAGATTCACAATGAAAAGGGTTGTACTGTGGTCAAAATCAGAAGTGACCATCACACAGAGTTTCAATCTGAAAGCATGACAGAGTTCTGCAAAGAGCAATGGATCTTTTAAGAGTTTTCTACTCAAAGAACACCCCAATAAAATGACATTTCTGAGAGGAAAAATAAAACTCTCATAGAGGCTGAGAGGACTTTGCTTAGTGACACTTCTCTCCCAGAATATTTCTAGGCTGAGACAGTGAACACTGTTTGTCATATCCAGAATAGGATCTCTATCAACAAGTACCACAAGAATACTCCATATGAGATTATAAAAGGCAGAAAACCAAATCTGTCCTATTTCAGAATCTTTGGAAGCAAGTGCTTTGTGTAAAATAATGGAAAGTCCTACCTGACAAAGTTTACTGCAAAATCCTATGAGGAAATTATTGTTGGGTATAGCAACCACGACAAAGCTTATAGGGTCTACAATTTGAAAAATCAGGTTGTAGAAGAGTTTATTAATGTAGTGTTTGATGAAACTTCTATGATTTACAGTGAACTGCCTAGCTCATCTAGAACTATAGGTGCATAATTGAGGATGGACAAGCTGAACATTAATGGCACACCTCCTGTTGAACAAGAAAAGGATGAGAGTGTGGTCATTCCAGAAGAAGCTCCAGGTGGATTAGAAATAGAAGATGATCTTCAGGCCCCTGAAGTTGAAGTTCAAGATGATGAAGAAAGGATGCAGTAACTGTCAGACACTTAAGAGATTATCTCAGAAATCTAATTATTAGGGATGCAAGCCAGGGTGTAACAACAAGTAGCAGAAGCCATAATATTGCAATGTATTCAAGTTTTCTGTCACAGATTGAACCCAAGAAATTTGAAGAAGTCAACATACACTCATTTTGGATTGTGGCTATGCAAGAAGAATTGAAACAGTTCAAAATATACAATGTATGGAAGCTGCTTCCCAGACTTCATGGACATACCATCACAGAAACAAAATAGATTTATAGAAACAAGCTTGTCCATCAGTAACAGTCCAACAAAACATTGCAATGTTTCGGAAGCTGGTTCCCAAATACTGCAATGTTTGGTTGGGCTGTTGCTGATGGAAAACTGTCGATGAAAAGTTGCTGATAGAAAAAATGTTGATTTGAAAAACAGAATTTTGTTAAAAAATTGTTTGGGTGAAACGGAGTTTTGAAAAAATTATTTAGAAACAAAAATGAGTTTGGGGTTAAATTTTTTTTGGACTTTAATTACAACAAATCAACACCAAATACTTAAAAAAGATAATTCAAGCCAGCAGGAGCCGGGAATATCTATGTAAAACAACAAAAAATAATTAGATCCAACAGAAGCATCCGGGGAACTACTGTTTCTTGAAAGAAAGCCTGAAAAAAATCAAAATAGCATTAAAAAAAGATTCGTGCATTGGTGCAACTACATATTGAACGAAAAGATAACGTCGGTTAGAAGAAGCTTTATGTACCTTGGCCTTGGGGATCTGATCTGTTTTAGGGCCGCGGTACCAGATTAGGGATTCGGCTTTGACGCACGAAAGGGCAACGACGCACCTCCGCGTCGACTGTGAGCATGGAGAACAAGGATCGGCGGCCGGAGAAGAGCAGGGAAAACGAAGATCGACGGCGGGATCAGAGCATGGAGAAGAAGATCGGCGCGATGTCGGGGTCGGGGTAGGTTTTGCGGAAGAAGAGAGCGCGGCTTTTGCAGTTCAAACTCCAGCTCAACCTTAACAAAGTTCGAGAGTAGAAATGATATATACTTTATTATTCTAAATTCATTCTGTATATATAATAATTATTTTAAAAACATTCGTGAACTGATGGTTAATATTCAGCACACAAGGCGCTTATTTCAAATTTAGCCTGCGGATAACAACTCAATTATTTAGAGGATGATGACCAATTCAATCCAATTGAGCCAATTAGCTCTTCAATCGAATATAAATTTGATATAGAATGTTGAGATTCACATTCCGATTCGTTCGAATATTCGGTGTCGGATCCGAATTCAGATTTCACATGAAATGTTGTATTCGAATTTGAAAATAGATTCGAATTTAAATTTTACAATATTTAATTTTATATAATTGTTGCGGCCAACTCAACGTCCCGGTCAGACCGATTTAACTTAGACCGTCTTAGTCAGGGAGCGGTCGAGCGTGCAAACAGTCACAGAGAAAGAAAAACTGGCAAGACAATTTTTTTGACGTGCAAAACCTGTCAACTGGATGAAAAACCACGTGGCCGGATCTGTGCCGACAAACCTCCACTAGATCTGAGCGTTGTTATAGGGCTTTTCCAAGAACTCGAGGGCGACAGGCCGCCACTCGTTACAATTATCGGGGAGCGAGAGAAGAGCTCGGAGGGTGACAAGCCACTGTTCACAGAGCTGACTATTTTTTGTGTTGTGGGGAGCAATGTGCCCGTTGTATTCTGGAGTCCTCTGGTAGTTCTTGGAGGCAGGAGCGACTTGTTGCGCTTGTTCTTATGTTTGGGGCTTGGAAGCTCGTGCGACGCACTTGGCGCGTCCTATTCACTGTGGATCTTCTCTTGTTGTACTTAGAGGGGATGTGAATTGATGACGCTTTGTGGGCTCGTTGCTGAGCTGTGGGCGCTAAACCCTTGCAGCGGTTTTGAGAGTGAAACACACAGATGTGGACTTGGAGCGGACTTGATGGCAAAGCGCTTGCTGGTGGAGAGCACACGGTGCGCTCGTTAGAGGAGAACGCATTGAGCGCTTGTCAAAGGAGAGCACGCTGAGCTCTTGTTGGCAGAGAGCGCTCAGGGCGCTTGCTGGAGGAGAGCACGCAGAGCGCTAGATGGTAAAGAGAACGCAAGGCGCTTGCTGGAGGAGAGCGCGCAGGGCGCTTATTGCGGAGTGCTTGCTCGTAGAGAGCACGCATGGCGCTTGTTGGAGGAGAGCGCGCAAGGCGTTTGTTGGAGGAGAGCGCGTAGGGCGTTTGCTGGAGGAGAGTGTGCAAGGCGTTTGTTGGAGGAGAGCGCGCAGGGCACTTATTGGAGGAGAGAGCGCGGAGCACTTATTTGCGGAGCCCTTGCTGGTAGAGAGCGCGTAAGGCGCTTGTTAGATGAGGGCGCGCAGGACGCTTGCTGGTGGAGAGAGCGCAGGACACTTATTGGAGGAGAGCGCGTGGAGCGCCTGCTAGTAGAGAGCGCACTGGGCGCTTGTTGGAGGAGAGCGTGTGGGGTGCTTGTTGGAGGAGAGTGTGCGGGGAGCTTGTCAGAGGAGAGCGCACGGCGTGCTTACTGGAGGGGAGCGCGTGGAGCGCGCAAGGAAGCGGCGTGCGCGAGAGGGCGCGAGAGTGTGCAAGGAAGAGACGCGCGCAAGAGCACGCATGGAAGAGACTAGTGTGGGAGCGCGCAAGGAAGCGACGAGCGTGATAGCGCACAAGGGTGCATAGCGCACGAGTGCGTGCTAGGAGGCGGAGCGCGCGGGGGCGAGCAAGGAAGAGATGCGCTCGAGAGCGCACAAGGAGGTGGAGCACACAAGAGCGCACGAGGAAGAGAAGCGGTGGAGAGAGAAATTTTGTAGGATAAGAAGAGAGAAATTCCATAGTAGGATTTTCGGGCGGAGAAGAGAAGATGAAGATCTTCGAAAGAGACTTCGATGAAGAAGGAGATTTTGATGGAATGCTTGAAGATCTTCGAAGGGAGAGAAAGAAATGAAGAAGATGGAGGAAGAAGAGAGAAAATCCGTAGGAGGATTTTCTAGTTAAGGAGAGAATGCGAAAAAAGGAGGAACAGAGGTCCTATTTATAGGCTTCATGTGTGGTTATGACGGTTATGCGGCTATTCATAATCCATAACCACCATGATCATTATTTATAGGCTGATTTCATGACGCATTATGCACATATTATTTTATAATTTTACCAGATGCAGCTCAATTCTATTTTTGTCTACGTACTTCCCCTACTACGGGATGTCATGTGGGTGGTTACTGTAACACCTCCATCTGTTACATGACATATAATAGAAGGTCCAGTCGGGGCCCCACACTATATGCCACAAACAGACGGCGAGGTTACAGGTTAATATCAAAGACCAAACCATGCATCCTAACTCAGAGAATTCTAGCGGAAGCATTAGGGGTTAAATTTGAACTCAGCTATCATGAATGTCCACTATATATAAATAACCACATTTATATATCTACAAGGAATGTTTACAAAATACACAAAATGTTTGGCCTTAAGGCCTTATAAGTTTTTTTCATACGTGCGGATTACATACATCGGCACGCAGGCCAGCCATACATGAAAATCACCAAACATTTCATTCTTTGGCCTTCGAGGGCCAGCATAGCAGCCGCAGCAGTGGCAATTGTAACACCCCAAGTCTCGAGGATGACTGGGCTGAGGAGAGTGGGTAACACGGCCTGGGACACAGGCGTGTCTCCAAGCCGTGTCCTACTCAGTATGAGGTACACTGTAACACCCCCTATCCATCGCATAGCATATAACAGTAGGTCCGACCGGGGCAACAAGGGTTTTTGCCCGCAATGGAAACCATCCTGTCAATAACTAACGTCTTACACCGAGTACATTTTAGCGGAAGCAATTTAAAAGTTACATATTAAGAACCCAGCCAACAACATGAATGTCCACTACATAAACCCAACAGGAATGAACGTACAAATACACAAGTACTTGGCCTTATAGCCTTACAATAGTTTACTCAAATATAAGTGTCTTTCAAACCTCGGCACGCACGCCGGTCATACATGAGAATAAAAGAAAACACTCAAAATTAGGCCTTCGAGGGCCGGCTCAGCAACAAGGGTTTTTGCCCGCTATTTGCCACTCGGCTCCGCAGCACCTGCAAACAACAATCCACCGAAGCGGTGGCAAACAAAAGCAACGGTTAGCTAAGCTGACCAAATTATAACAATCCCACCACTAAACTCGGGACGGCGATGCTCCTTCCCTGCACTATTAGCATAACCATATAATAGAGAATTTACACATCATCACAGGCGTAGGCTCGCACGACCACACACCCAGTGCTCTCAGGGCACATTCTCGGCAAACCAGGTCAAAGTTCGCGGTCTCACCACCGCCCCTTGGACGGTAATTTCTCGTAAGCATTTGAGTCTTTCCGACAGAAGTCACGTCAATTGAAGACATCGACAGCCTAAGATTCGCCCTATATGCCATCGGTAGGCCTCTAAAACCGAACCACATAGAGCGGGTACACTTCCACTCAACCCACTGCTTACCTCGCCACGACAATTTAAGTCATCGGTGCGGGTCAAGCTTCCTCGAATCCCGAGTATCGAACATACCGTATTACATAACACAGTTATGTATAATTTAGCTCTCAGGCCACCAAGATGGCAGAACCACGTTTCTACCCAGTTTTCCTGGTGCACCTTGAGGTTAGTCTCTAAGGCTCCTTGTTGCAAACTACCGCGTAGAAAACCCAAAAAACAACCATCGGCGCGGAGTCTTCTCCGGCCATTCATGCAATGCAACATCACCGATCCAGACCAACTTGTCCGGGTAGGCTTCACACATCATGCATATGTCCGTTTATCGATTACGGACTCTACATGCAAAATAACGGGAACTATTCATGTCTACCCGAAGGAAAACCTCACACTCACCGCAAACTCGCGAGAGCAGGCTTCCTATACAAAAGGAAAGAGGACTTCACATGTCCAAGATGAGAGTCGTTACCCTAGCATTCCTCTTCGGCGCCATGAAGATCTATGCGGATGAAAAGCACCGCAATGTCCTCGCCTCCGTAGATTCGAACTCGGCATGCGATTTGGGGCTCTGAAGCTCCACCGACGGCCAGATCTCTCCTCCTTCTTCTTCCTTGCTCTTCCATCTCTCTAGAACTCTTAGAAAGGGAAAACACAAATAGAATGAGGGTTTTAAAACCCTATTCCTGGGTTAAACCCTGCCAGGATAAGCTAGGACCCTTAGATCTCAAAGGAAGGAAACAGGCGGCCATGATTCGCATTTAAAATCCAAAATCTGGGCCGAACACGGCTTGTGACACGTCCGTGTCCAAGGCCGTGTGCCCCATTCGACGCCAAAACCATCGCATCCTGAAAAGTACACGGGCTCTCGACACGCACGTGTCAGGATTGACACGCCCGTATCATCCAGTACACGCCCGTGTAGCTGGGCGTGTTCCTCCATCGACACACGACCAACACCAACCCGAGGAGAACACGGGTATTCGACACGCCCGTGTCGAATTTGACACACCTATGTCAGACCCGAACACGCCTGGGCTCTAGCCAGCGTTTATCCCCCGACACAACTCGGCTAACTACCCGAGTAGGACACGGCCTGGAACACGCCCGTGTCTCAGGTCGTGTTCGTTGTTCGATGATCGTCGACTGCAATTTCGTCGACCACACGGCCTTCGTCGAACCCGAGCACGACACGGCCCTAGGACACGGGCGCCCTGGGACACGCCCGTGTCCTAGGCCGTGTGACCTCTACCAAGTTCGAAACTTGGCTCAAAACGCCATCTGTCCCTCTTTTGAGTTTTGGGGCGTTACAGCTCTTTCCCTCTTAAAAGAATTTCATCCTGAAATTACAGAAAGGAAAGATATACACAAAACTTAAACGGTACCTGAGTGGAATAACTCTGGATACTCCTCAAGCATGATCTGCTCTCGCTCCCACGAGAGCTCCTCTCGACCGCAGTTGTCCCAACGGACCTTGACCATCCTGATGTCTTTGTTACGCAGTCACTTGACTTCCGAGTCCTCAATGCGAACGGGCTTGACCTTCGTAGTCAACTCATTATCGACCGGCACTTGATCGACCGCAATCACTTGTGAAGGCTCTTGCACCGCCTTCCGCAACACCGATATGTGGAATACGTCGTGTATACCACCCAATTCCGCCGATAGCTTTAACTGATAAGCTGCTTCGCCAATCCGCTCCAGAACCTCAAACGGTCCAAGGTACCTCGAGCTTAGCTTCTTCAAGCGTCGTACCCGTGAGACACCCTTGAACGGCTTAATCTTCAAGTACACCCAGTCGCCAACAGCGAACTACACGTTCCTATGCTTGGCGTTATAGTACTTAGCTTGTCAGTCCTGAGCGATTAGCAATCTTTCTCGAATGGTTCGTACCAACGAGGTTACATCTTCCACTTCTTGTCGCTTGTATAGCTTCGACTCACCCGTTTTTAACCAAGACAATGGCGTTTGACATCTTCTACCATAAAGGGCCTCGAAGGGCGTCATCTGAATGCTCGCCTGGTAGCTATTGTTGTAAGCGAATTCACCCAAGTACAGGTGATCTTCCCACTGCTTCCCGAAATCCAGGACACACATGTGAAGCATGTCTTACATCGTCCTGTTGACCCTTTCGATCTGACCATCCGTCTGTGGATGAAAGGCTGTGCTGAAACTTAGTTTTTTTCCCAACATCTGTTGCACCAACCTCCAGTCATTGGGCGTGAACCGCCCATCACGGTCACTCACGATGTTGTGGGGCACACCGTGAAGCCGGATAATATTATCCACATATAACTTTGTCAATTTCTCCACAGAATCATCCTTCCTATGTGGAATGAAGTGCGACATTTTCTTCAAACGATCTACGACCACCCAGATGGTGTCGTTTCCCTTCTGCGACCTTGGCAACCCATGCACAAAGTCTATAGTAATGTCGTCGAACTTCCATTCCGGAATAGGCAAGGACTTCAAGAAACCTCCAGGCTTCTAGCACTCCACCTTCACTAAAGCGCATGTTTGACACTTCGCCACGTACAGTGCCACATCCTTCTTAAGTCCTGGCCACCAGAACAATTTCTTCATATCACGGTACATCTTCGTGCTCCCCGGGTGAATCGAATACTTTGTATGATGAGCCTCGTACAAAAATTCCACCCGTAATTTGCCCACATTCGGGACGCACAAACGACTGTCCTTTCATAACAATCCATCCACAATCTCAAATTGGGAATTTGACTCATCCAAAGCCTCAATCATGATTTGCTTCATGTGGCCATCCAAATCCAGAGCCTGCCGAATCTGATCAGCCAGGTCACACTGAACTTCAGCCTAGTTCAATAGCGCTTCGGCACTAGTCTGCTTGTCTACACAAGAGGTCTCCAACGCCTCCAACTCCCGAACCAAACGCTCGTCATGAACTGACAGCCAGTTAGCTTGAGCTGGGGCCCTGCGACTCAACGCATCTGCAACCGCATTGCCTTTCCCAGGCATATAATGAATCTTGAATGTGTAGTCCCCCAGGAACTCCATCCATCTCCGTTGTCGCATGTTCAGATCCTTCTGATCCAACAAGTACTTCAGGCTCTTGTGATCGGTATAGATATAGACCTTCACCCCGTATAAGTAATGCATCCACAGCTTCAGGGCAAATATCACGGCCACTAACTCCAAGTCATGGACCAGATAATTCCTCTCATGCACCTTTAGCTGATGCGAGCCATAGGCTATCACACTTTCATGCTGCAGTAGGGCACAACCCAATCCACTGCCCCGAAGCATCGTTGTAGATTTCAAAGCCTTTGCTCTGACTCCGCGAACTCAGTACATGTGCCGTGGTCAACCGACTCTTCAACTCCTCAAAAGCTCGTGCGCACTCCGGCGTCGAAACAAACTTCTGTTATTTCCTTGTCAGAGTCGTGATGGGTAACGCTATCCGCGAGAAGTTCTCCATGAAGCGCCTGTAATAGCCGGCAAGCCCCAGAAAACTCCAGACTTCCGCTACCGTAGACAGTACAGCCCACTCTCGTATAACAATAATCTTTGCCGGATCCATCGTAATTCCATCTCCACTGACTATGTAACCAAGGAACGCTACTGAGGATAACCAAAACTCGCATTTGAAGAACTTGGCATATAGTTGATTCCTCCTCAGCGTCTCCAACACCAAAAGCATATGCTTAAAGTGATCCTCCTCACTCTACGAGTACACCAATATATCGTCGATGAAGACGATCACAAAGTGGTCTAGGGACTCCCTGAAAGTCCTGTTTATCAGATCCATAAATACTGACGGCGCATTAATCAGCCCAAACGGCATCACCGTAAACTCATAATGCATGTATCTCGTACTAAAAGTTGTCTTGGGGATATCGCTTTCTCTTATCCTCAGCTGATAATACCCGGACTTAAGATCCAATTTCGAGTATACCGTTGACCCAACTAACTAATCGAACAGATCATCAATTCTTGGGATCGGGTACTTGTTCTTCTCCATCAACTTGTTCTGCTCTCGATAATCAATACAGAGCCGCAAACTTTCGTCCTTCTTCTTCACAAAAAGGACCGGTGCGCTCCAAGGCGACGAACTTGGACGCGCATAACCCTGTTCCAAAAGTTCTTGAAGTTGTACCTTCAGCTCCGCCATCTCCTTAGGCGCTAGCCGATACGGAGAGTGTGACACAGGTTTCGCACCTGGCACTAGCTCGATGGTGAAATCTATCTTCCGCTGAGGTGGGGCTCCAAGGAGATCACCAGGGAACACATCAGGGTATTCAAATACCACTGGGATGTTGTCCAAAGTAGGCTTAGGCTTCGAAGCCTCCACTAGCGTGAAGAACAGCTCTGCACCAGCACGAACCGTCTTAACCACCTGAAGAGCAGACATCAAAGTCTTTCTCGAATCTTTCAAGCCCGCAAACATCGTCTCACGACAAGTTCCCAACTTAACCTCCTTGCGATTGCAATCAATATATGTTTGCTGCTCCAAGAGCCAGTCCATACCAAATATCACGTCGAACTCCATCATCGACAGTAACGACGCTTGCAAATCGAACTCCTGACTCCCAATACGAATCTTTACGCCACAAACTCTATCAGCGCGCATCGAATACCCATTCGGCAACAACACATCCAGTTTGTCCTTTGTCATCGAAGAAGGTACTCTGATGCACGATATAAATGCTTCAGACAAAAAGGAGTGCGAAACTCCCGTATTAAAGAGTTCTCTCGCCGGATTATCACAAATCAAAATAAAGCCTATACAAGCAGTGGTAAGGTAACATGCGCAAGGTAACAAGTATTTAAAACTAACTTGCTATAAATTTAAACTGTACCTGTCACCATATCTGCTTGCTTGATGGCCTCCTGCTGGCCAAGATGTTAGACTCTAGGTTGAGCCGGAGCATAATGGGATGCGGCAGACTCCACCGCCTTGCCCTTCTCCTCATAGGTTGCTCCCGGCCTCCTCTCGGACTTGGGACGTCCGCTTCGACAATCTCGTCCATAGTTTCCCGGCTTTTCGCAATTATAGCATGCGCCCGAGATTCGGATTGTAGTCGCCCCAGATGCACCAGAAGAAGGGGTTGGACCCGAAGTCCTAACCTTTTTATTCCACTTACGGAACACAGATTTTGAGGAGTTCGACACTTTGAACTCCGACCCCCTTTGTAGTATAGTATTTCTTCGCTTGCACATTCCTCAAATCCTTCTCCAAAGACCGGGCCGTATTGACCAGGGTCAAGAAGCCCTGCGTCATAGGCCCCGAGAGCAGTAGCCTTAGGTCATCCCTCAGACCTTCATAGAATCGGTTTGTCTTACACTCCTCATCAGCGAAAGTAGAGCTAGCGTACCGACCCAACCGTGTAAATTCATGGAGATACTCGTCCACGCTACTCTCTCCTTGCGACAACCTCTGGAATTCATTCTCTAATGCAATCCTCTAAGCCGAGGGAAGGTACCTTGCCAAGAAGAGTCTCGAAAATTCCTCCATCGAGACGTCTGTGAGTTTTCCCCTCAGATGATGTAGCTCTAGACCTTCCCACCACAGCCTTGCATCTCCGTCCAAAAGGAACGTAGCTATGGTGGTCATCTGTCACTCTTCCGTTTCAGTAGCTGTCAATACTCTCTTTACTCGAGAGATCCAATCCTCAGCTTGGGATGGGGTTCCCGTCCCCAAGAATACCGGAGGATTAAAGTCCATAACATGTTTGAGCTGTCAATACTCTCTTTACTCGGAAGAGTGAGTGGTGGAGCAGTAGTGGTTGGTGTGGGAAGTGTTATTGGGTGTGGCGTGGAGGAAGAGAAGAACATTTCATGTTCAAGGAAGGAAACATGACGGGAAATGCGGATGCGACGAGTCATTGGGTCATAGCAACGATATCATTTGTGGTGTGGACTGAGACACAAGTGGACGCAACGAGATGAGCGAGCAGAGAGTTTCATGCGCTCAGGACCAGGAAGAAGCACAAAGCAGGTGCACTGAAATGTACGGAGAGGTGCGTAGGTTGGTGGGAGAGAGTATATTCGTTCATACGGAGTGACCTCTGAGATATCTGAGGAGGGAGTGATGTTGATAAGGTGGACCATGGTGAGAACAGCTTCGGCCCAGAGGGAATGAGGAGCAGAGGCTGAGATGAGAAGGGCACAGGCAGTATCGATGATGTGACGATGTTTCCTTTCAACGACCCCATTTTGTTCGTGGGTGTGCGGACATGACTGCTGATGGAGGGTGTCGTGAGATTGGAGGAGGTCGTGCATGGTGGAAGAGAGAAACTCCTAAGCGCAGTCAGAACGAAACATTTTAATACGACGCTCGAACCGAGTATGAATCATTGTGGTGAACGTGTGATACACAGTGGGTATTTCAGAGTGATGTCGTAGTAAATAAACTCAGACGTAGCGAGAGAAGTCATCAGTAAAGCTAACATAATAAAGATATCCAGAATGAGAGGCAATGGGGGTCGGGCCCCAAATATCAGAATGCACTAAATCAAAAGGAGTTGTGGTTTGAGAAGCACTGCTGGGAAATGGTAGAGCAAGGTGCTTTGTCAAACGACAACCCGTACAGACAGAGAGGGGGGAAGAAGAGACATGACCCAAAGCTCCGGAGCGGATAACACTTCGAAGTCGGTCACTAGATAAATGACCTAAACATCTGTGTTACAAGTCAGGATCAAAGGTAACAGAAAAAATAGAAGGTGATGAAGATACTCCAGCTGATATAAGCCACCACTCCAATGGCCCCGTCCAATCCTTTGAGCCGTCCGTGAATCCTGCACAACACAATTAGAGGAGGAAAATAAAACAGTTAGGCCAAGATCACAAAGAGAACTAGCAGAAATGAGGTTCATGTGGAGACGAGGGGCATGATGGATGTTGGAGAGGGTAAGGTGACCAGAGGGAACAAAGGTTAGGATGATCGAGCAGACTACATAATGGGGACAAAACCCCCGTCAGCAGTGGTGACCTGAAGGTGAGTGGGGTTGGAGGTATAGTTGGTGAGAGATTTTGAATCGTTGGTAAGGAGGCAGGAGGCCCCAGAATCAAAATACCAAGGCTTAGTTGGTGGAACCCAAACAATAGTAGTACTAGGAGCGACAGACAGGCTGTGGGCTGCAGCGGTGGCGCGTTGAAGCAGGGGTGACTGAAGGAGTAATTCCTTGAGACGTTGAAGTCGATCTGTAGCAGCTGCAGTGGTGGGATTTGAACTTTGGCCACGACCACGTCCCCGACCACGATTATTACGGCGGTTGTCTTCTAGATGTGGGGGATGAGTGGGGCATTCGAATAACTTCATGTGACCTACCTTTTTATAGTTGTTGCAGGTAATGGTGCCATCCCGTAGTCGAACTGCAAGAACTGTGTCGATCCCAGGAGGAGGCAGAGGATCCATAGGAGGACGAAGGCGAGTCTCCTCATCAAGTAGGGCAATCAGGGCTTCATCCAAAGCAGGGAGAGGAACTCGATGAAGTATTTGAGCTGCTAGAAGAGCAAACTCGGGTCGCAGGGCAGCAAGGAACAGATGGAGATGACCCTCGGAAATATGGCAGTGAAACTCCAAGGAGCGAGCACACCCGCGGGGTAAAGGGACCATGGAATCCAACTCATTCCAGAAGGTGCTCATCATGGTGAAGAAATCTTTAATGGACCGCCCTTTCTGGCGTGCAGACTGAGAATCGCAGATGAGACGATGACGACGAGCTCCACTGCGGGGAACAAAGCGATCCTGAAGATATTCCCACATAGCCCGGGCAGAGGAGAGGCGACCAATGGAGGTGAGGAGCGGGCGAGAGACAGACTCCAGGATGTAAGCCTGAATGTCCTGATCGTGACGTCGCCAAAGGTTAGTGTCATCAGGAGTGGTATTTGATGACTACTAATTTAGTCATCATTTAGGGTTATTATCCTATTAGATACTTCATTAAATTAGCGTATTTATTCTTTGTTCCTATAACATTTCGTAAAAGTAAATATTTTGTACGTTCTAACGTAAATATGCTTTATTTTGTATGAATACGGCAGGCCTGGGGGGAATTCATGGTTAAAATCCCGCTGTCACGGCAAGGTTTGTATGCAAGTCAAATTCTTCGGCTTTGATTCTACGGCGACCCATACAAGCTACTATTTATATATATATAAGTTTCCCACCACCACCGTGTCGACCTCCTCCCTGCAGCCACCTCAACGGCAACCACCAGCAGCTCCGGCCAGCAGCGCCTCCAAGCAGCCCGGTCCACCACTCGTACAAAGCTCCACCACCAAGCTCTGAAATACAGCGCCACCACCGCACACCACCCTTGCATGAAGGAGCTCCGGCCAGCAGATCCACCTCCAAGAAACTCGGCCGCCGCCTCATCGCGACCACCTCAACTTCAACAGCACCTCCAGCCGAGCTCAACTCCAAACTCCGGCCACCTCAACCATGCAATGTCATCACAACTCCAAGCAAGCAGCCCGACTTCCAGCAAACGCCACGTCATCTATCTCCTCCAAACTCGCCTCCAGCCTGGCTGGACCTCCCGCTGCTCCTGTCGTTTCGCCCGATGAAAATGCCACCTTCAATGAACACGGATTCTATACACAGGTAGACGTGCACATAAAGACCGGTCGGGACCGGTTCCGTTGGGACCGGACCGGTCGGTACCGGTCCGGTCCCGGACCGGTCCTGTGGTCCCTGGCAGTCCCCCATTTAAGGGTAAAAACCGGTCCCGGACCGGGACCGGTTCCGGGACCGGTCGGGACCGAAAAGAGCTCAGCTCGACGATTTTCGTCGAGCTCAGATCGACGATTTTCGTCGAGCTCAGCTCGACGAAATCGTCGACCAGAGCTCGACGATCGTCGAGCTCTGCTCGACGATTTTGTCGAGCTGTTCAGTTGGAGGCTCTAACGACTCTTTTAAAAGAGCCGTTAACGGCTCTTTTAATGAGAGCCGTTTGGCTCTTTTTTTTAATTAATTTTATTAATTAAAAAAATATAAATTTTTTTTAATTTATATCTTATAAACCTCCCCCCCCCCCTCTCTTACTCTCTCTCTCTCTCTCTCTTTCAGTATCTCTCTCACTCTCTCTCACTCATATTCGTGTTAAATGGTTTCCTCCTCCTCCATGTCGGCGTCCTCCTCAGCGTCCGTCGATCATGAGATCATTGAGCACCGACATAAAGCTGCGGTATGGGATAACTTCGATAAAGTGCGGATTGGCGGCGAAATTAAGGCGAAGTGCAAACTTTGCGCGAAGCTTATGGCCGCTAACAGTAGCAACACAACGCTCGCCCGACACAACAAATCGTGTCTTTCCAAACAAGCCCCGTCGGAGGCCAACCAAGCTCAAATTTCGACGACCGGACACATTTGGACGTATGACCAAGCTCGACAACGGGAGCGACAAATGGAGAATGTCATCAAAAGCGGACTTCCGTTCAACCACTACGACAACGACGAAATGACGTCTTACATACACAAAGCACTCCAACCAAAATATCAACAGGTAAGTCGTACTACAACTCGACGTGATGCTTTACAAGCTTACCTGCAATCAAAATTATATTTACAAAATTATTTTGAAACATTCGACGGTCGAGTTAGTTTAACGAGCGACGTTTGGACTAGCGGTTTAGTTGACGGACTTTCTTATATTTGCATAACTTGTCACTGGGTCGATCCCGATAGTTGGGAATTAAATAAACGTATAATTTGTTTTGAAGGTTTTGAATATCCGCACACCGGTAAAGCTATTTATCAGGTGATTATTAAGTGTATTAAAGATTTTAAAATAAAAGATAAAATTTAAAGTATTTCGTTTAATAACGCCTCGAATAATAATATGACTATTAAATATTTGATTAATGATCTGAAACCTATGTTAGATGGTATTTTTTTCATACACGTTGCGTATGTCACGTTCTTAATTTAATTGTGCAAGATAGTTTAACTTTAATGAAAAATCATGTTATTAAAATACGTACTATGTTACGAGTTATTTATAGTTCAAAACGACAAAAACAAGATTTCAAAAAACTTGTTATAGCACAGGGTAAAAAATTTTTGGGTCCATCTTATGATATGCCGGTACGATGGAATTCCACGTACAAAATGTTAAAGCGGCTTTTGTCACAAAAATCGTTATTGATAGAATTTTATAATAGTGTAGAAAAATCACATGATTTAGATGCGTCAAATTGGTCTATAATCGAAGATTATGTAAATTTATTAGAAAGTTTTTTTCGGACAACAACTATTTTATCTGGAGTTTATTATCCTACTAGCTCGCTTGTTATTAAAATTTTTTTATTAATTACTGAAACGTTTAAAACTTACAAAATTAACCTAATGTGGCGTCCGTTAATATATTATTAATGGAGGAAAAGTTTTTAAAATATTATACGCATATGTCACCTATGTTTTCTTGTGCTGCGACTTTAAACCTTTTAATGAGTGTAGACGGGGTTGAAAATTTTATAGAGGAAATTAATCGAAATTTAGAGTTAAACGAATCTTTTAGTGATTTTCACAACGTTAGTGTTTCAAAATTTAATTCTGATTTTACTCGCCTATATAATTATTACGATCAACTATATGGATTGCGACCTCGCGAGGAGTCCACCGCCCCTCGAATAAAAGATATTTTAAAAAATAGATTTTTAGAATTAGCTTTGAATAAAAAACAACGAACTTCGAGTACTTTAAACGAATTAGGTTTATATAGCAAAACACAGTTTCAAGATTTTATGACCGCGTACGAAATATAAAATTTTGATATTTTAAAATGGTGGAAATTTAAATCTAATAATTATCCTATTTTGGCCTTAATGGCCCGTGATTTACTAACCATCCAAGCTAGTACGGTAGCTTCAGAGTTTGCGTTTTCTTTGAGTGGCAGGATTCTGAACGAGCGAAGGAGCCGTTTGACCGAAAAATCTTTGGAGATTTACATTTGCTACAAGGACCATTTGGACGCTTTGAGGAGGAGACAACACGTCTCGTCAATTGAAGACAGTGAGTCTGAAGTTGAAGAGTAGCTTAATAACTTAAATCTGGGGAGCGCCGCAGAATAAAGACATTGAAGTTGAACACGAGTTCAAAATCAAAAGCGACTCCGGAGTCGAAGACGAGTCGAAGACTCAACTCCAAATTTTGAATTTGTATTTTGTATTATAATTTTAAATTTAATAAAAATGTTTGTATTTTGATTTTGTATTATAATTTGTAATTTGTATTTTGATATTGTAATTTTATTTCAAATTTAATAAAAAAATTTATTTACTTTGCAATTTTGCATTTCATATTATTACATGTTATTTAATTAAATTATTACAAATGAAATATAATAATATATAATAAAAAAATTAAAATAATTAATTTAATTAACCGGTCCCGGTCTGGGACCGGTTAGGACCGGTCCTTCCAGTCCCAGGCGGTCCCGGTTTTCAAAGGAAAAACCGGTCCGGATCGGGACCGGTTTGTGTAGGACCGGTCCGGGACCGGTGTCCCAAAGGACCGGTCCTGCCCAGGACCGGTCCCGGACCGGGACCGGGATCTTTATGTGCACCCCTATGCACATGTGTGTATAAAAAAAGTTATACACACCCTTTTTGACGGTTGGGATCTACAATACACCATTTTCAACGTTTGAGATCTAAACTAATTATGCACACCCATTTATATATACATCTTATAAATATATATGATGATATACATTTTATAAATATATGTGGTGGATTTAGAGTGGATCCGTTATGTGTCAGCATCCAAAAAGGGTGTGTATAGAAAAAGTTATACACAGGTGTGTATAAAAATCATATTCATCTTGAACGCTCCAGCCAACTCCTCCTAACGCCAAATATTTATGCTATATATTTGAGGTTGATGGGACAGATCGGGGGCAGAGAGACTGAACCAATTAGAAAAAAATCGATATATATTGGAAGAGAGTTTAAAGTCTGGAGAGGGATTGGAGAAAAAAAATCAAGAGCACTATTCATTTGGAGTAGTTTTATGGGTGTTTATATTGACAACTCAGCTTTGGCTATTGGCAGCCCGACAAAATAATAAAAACCACACATAATATGTCCGCTAATAGCAGCCTAAAACACGGAACACACGTCTTTTGAAAAAAAGGTCTGCTATATGATATTTTAGAAAAAGTGTTCCACATGAAAGTTGTACATCTCGACGAGATCTACAACTTTTATGTTAAACACTTTTTTCTAAAAATAGTTCTGTTATATGACATTTTTAGAAAAAGTGTTTAACATAAAATTTGTAGATCTCGTCGAGATCTACAACTTTTATGTTAAACACTTTCACTAAAAAAGTCTTTTTAAAACTTAATTTTTGGGCTGTCAATATCCATCAAGCTGTCAATAGCCATTTTGGGCTGCTATTATCTCTGGGCTGCCAATAAACATATAGGGGCTGCCAATATAAACGCCCTAGTTTATTATTGTATGAAATTTTGTACGTCTTTCTCATTTCAACTCAAATTCCGTCAACTTGTAACCACACACTCTTATAATTTCTCGTAATCTCTCCTTTTTATAGCAATAATATTTCATTTTCTCTTAAAATATTATTCGTATTTCAATTTTGCTTTGTATCTCGTTTGTTCTTTTTCATGATGCCGCATTTTTATTGTAACGATTTTGTCATCTCCATGAGTAACTAATTTCTGTAGTGCTCGGTTGCGATGATCTGGAGATAAGTTAATTTTTGCTATGATTTTAGTTTTGCTTTTCTCAATTTGTAGAACGCTTAAGATTTACCGTTGATTAATCCATTGAGACTATATATTTTATATAGTTTTTGCTCTTTAGTTGGCCGAGAGGCTCGTAAGGCGAATCGATCACTCATTGGTAAAAAGAGTAGAATGCAACCCTCGAGAGAGGACGACGTAACTCTTCCGTATTGGAGTAAAATCCAATAGCGAGGTTCACAACCTAAAGTAAGTCTTAGGCAATGCGATTTGAGAACGAAAGTTCGGCTGATACACCTAAGCTTAGTTGAATCTAATCTTCGAAAGAAGGGTGTTCATGCTTCGGGAATCTCCACGGTCAAAGCCTCTTCAACAAGAGAATTGCACTCTATTTTCATTTCAATATTTTCAATTTTCGAGGTGATTCAAAGATCGGGTACTAGCTCTTAAACCATCAAATTAAGTCCGTTAATATTTCTAGTTTTTGCTTTTCGCAACCCAAACCCCAAATTTTAATTGATAAGATAATAGCGATCTTTCGAAGTAGAATTACTCAATCATCCCGAGTCTAATACGACCTTGGTTTTCATAAACTTATACTACTTTCGATACGACACTTGTTGTTATCGTTTGCTGGCATAGTTTCGCGCAATCATTGGTGGCGTCGGTGGAGCTTGAAACAAGAGAGCTTGCAGAGGTGGTGATAGTAGAGCTTGTAGAGGTGGTAACAGTAGAGCTTGCAGAGGTGGGGGGAGCATCGATAATGTGATCCGGGAATTTTGCAATGTGAGGCACAAATATTTTTTTAAATGAAACAACAAGATAATGTAAATTTTTTGACATTGCAAATTCATACAAAACTGCATTTAATTCACCAAATCAGAAAATACAAAATTACACAAGTAAATTACATTTGTGTACGACGAGTCTTCATTTTTTGAAAACGATCGATAACATCATCGTCACGGACTTTCAAAAATGCATCTCTCTCAATAAAAGTAACTAAACAATCATTCAACATTTGATCGCTCATACTGTTGCGTAACTTGTTCTTGACGTAGTTAGTGCCCGAGAACACTCTTTCTACACTTGCAGTATGTTGAAACCGAATATCGGTCTCCTGTGCAGTTCACCCTTGGGGAAGGGGTGGTCTCGCGCCTACTTCACTCCTGCAAGTAAAACAACAAAGAAAACAAGGAAAGACCGACCCAAGGGCTCGGCGGGAGGTCCCACCGCACACCCGGAAGATCTCAGAGCGCTTCCCCTCCTTAGCCAGAGGCCGAGCTAAGGTACCCTCAGAAAGCACTTGAAAAACTAGAGCAGGAATGCATAGGAAGCATCCTTTCTGGGGTACCCCTTGGGTCCTATTTATAGTTTTTGGAATCTGAACTGTCAATAACCAAAAGAACTGACCTGAAATTATAAGAAAACCCTTGGATGGGTCTGCCAACAGCCAAACTCCGCTGTTTTGAAGGGCTACAGGCAGACCAGCGGGGGTAAAACAGTAAAGAGCACCTCATTCATCCAGGCGAGCTGGGGGGCTTGACCACCTCGGCAGGTCCTGCTCGCCTGCTGCTGCCGAGTTCCGTTGCGAGGGCGCGAGCTGGGACTAGCTCGGCGAATGCCGAGCTTGGGGTCGGTGAATACTGATCTCCGGTCGACGAATGTCGATCTCTGGTCGACGAATGTCGATCTCTGGTCGACGAATGCCGATCTCTGGTCAACGAATGCCGAGCTCGGGCTCGGCTCTTCTGCTGTCGAGCTCGCCTACCGCATTCAGGCCGATCTGTCTGGTTCCCGACGACCTTGCTCGCCGGACACGGGGTTGTACATAATCCCCGCTCTTTTTGAGCTTGGCAAAGCTCGGAAAGAAACATCCGACCCCGAGTGTGCGGCGAGCGCGGGTTGGCGAGTTGGAGGGAATCTTTGGGTGGGGTCCACCTGCGGCTATATATATGCACCTGCTCACCTGCCTGACTCTTGCCCTTCCCTTCGCTCTAACGCTGCCAAGATGTCGCTTCCCAAGGAGATCCAAGAGCGCTTAGATCGAGCTCGCCAGGCTTCCGCAGCTCGCGTAGCCGCCCTGACGGCGGTTCCTACCACTGTACCTCAAATCGATTTTGCCGAGCCCGACTCTAAGAGGTCGAAGTCATTCCCTCAGGCGGTCGAGCCCATTTACCACGACCTGAGGGCCACCCTGGAGCGCGAGACCGGCTCTTCCACTCGGACAATTCTGGAGAAGGATAGAGAGGTTGTCGTAGTCGGCGATGACCCGGATGGTCAACTTGACGACCTGGGGGGTGCCAGGCTGCGAGAGCCCATACCGCGTGGCGAGGCGACTCCTGTGGACTCGCGGTTCATGGCACCGGATAACCGTCCCCAGGACCCGCCTCTTCTCTTTGGGATCCTGCCGGTGAGTTCGCAGAGGCCGAGCTCGCCGGTGCGCGCCTCCTCTCCCCAGCCAACTGACGTGGTCGCGGGGGCGGATCTGGGAACCATTCCAACCCCGGGATTCGAGCTCCTGTCGCCGGGGACTCGCGGCCCAGGTTGCAGAAAGTATCTGAGGTTCATCCCTCCCCGCATCTCCTTTGAGCTGCCGAGCTTGTCAGGTCCATCTTGCTTAGATTCTTGCTCCATTTGAGTTTTTCCTGTGTTCCTCTTCTTGCTGACGCTTGTCCTCACAGCTCTCCCCAGCCAATCTGCTGCCGAGGAAACTTCGTTGGCAGCCCACTACTCTCCCCTCCCTTCCCCAAGCTCGTTGGACTCTTACCTGGGTCCCGAGGTGGATCAAGGCGAGCTGACGAGGATGGAGGTCAAGCTCCTCAAGAAGCTGGTGTGCGGGCTGCGCGAGGTGCCGGGGGCCAACGAGACGCTACAATGCGACTACGCGCATCTCGCCGACGAGGTGCGAAGCGTCCAGGCTGGCGAGCTGATGTCTCCCTCCCGGCTCTTGGACGAGATCGACGATGGCCTCTCCGTGGCGTAGAGGAATTGGGGAAGGATCCGCGAGCTGCTCCGCGCGCGGCAGCTTGGGGGGCGGGGGTCGCGAGGTCGGGGTAGGTAAGAGGGCGGCTCCTATGGCGAGCTGACCGGTACTCGCATCCTGGCGCTCCCCCTGCTCGCACGCCCCGCCCATTTATTCCTGAACTTGATCTGTAATAAGTCGTGCCAGTTTTTCCCTTCTTTTTTTGTACTTTGTTTGTTGTGCTCTGTATATCCGCGAGTGCTTCCCCAGGAGACCTCGTATGGATAGGTTCCGCGAGCAGGATAGTCATGTGTATGCGCCCGTGAGAGTACGTTTTGAGCGCTCGCCGAGTTCCAGGCGATTCGGGAGCGGGCTGCTCTCTGCCCTTGTCACGTCACCTTGACTCGCCCGCGAGCCATCCAGGTTGAACTTAGAAAGCAGATTTTCTTCCAAGTAAACTAGGCTAAGGGGTGAAGTGCCCCGGCCTGGCTCGCCTTCCTTCAGCGAGGCCCGGGCTCGCCACCTCTTTGCTGATGCCGAGTTGGCGTTGGCGAGTCCAAACTCGCCTGCGCAGAATCCTCTTGATGATGCCGAGCTGGGGTTGGTGAGTCCGAGTTCGCCTGTACAGAACCACTTGCCCCTTATCCCTTGGCCTTTGAAACTTCTTGATCTTTACCTGGCAATTTCAAAGCCGATACCACCGAGTGACTTCCAGCCCTGTCAGCTAGGTGAGAGCCCGACAGTGGGATCTGCTCGAGGCCAAGGATGACTCCGAGTGACTTCCTGCCCTGCCAGCTAGGTGAGAGCCTGACAGCGGGATCTGCTCGGGGTCCACTATCAATACCATCGAGTGACTTCCAGCCCTGTCAGTAAGGTGAGAGCCTGACAGCGGGATCTGCTCGAGGCCAAGGATGATACCGAGTGACTTCTTTCCCTGCCAGCTAGGTGAGAGCCTGACAGCGGGATCTGCTCGGGGTCCACTATCAATACCATCGAGTGACTTCCAGCCCTGTCAGCTAGGTGAAAGCCTGACAGCGGGATCTGCTCGAGGCCAAGGATGACACTGAATGACTTCCTGCCTTGCCAGCTTGGTGAGAGCCTGACAGTGGGATCTGCTCGGGGTCTACTATTAATACCATCGAGTGACTTCCAGCCCTGTCAGCTAGGTGAAAGCCTGACAGCGGGATCTGCTCGAGGCCAAGGATGACACCGAGTGACTTTCTGTCCTGTCAGCTAGGTGAGAGCCTGACAGCGGGATCTGCTTGGGGTCCACTATCAATACCATCGAGTGACTTACAACCCTGTCAGCTAGGTGAGAGCCTGACAGCGGGATCTGCTCGAGGCCAAGTATGACACCGAGTGACTTCCTGCCCTGCCAGCTAGGTGAGAACCTGACAGCGGGATCTGCTCGGGGTCCAGACACATTCCATTTCTCCATGCCGGCTAGCTGTGACAGTACTTGAAGTGTTAAAGAATTTTATTATCATAAAGGTATCGCTTACATGTTTTAGGGGAAAAAAACGTTTTAAGTCGTCACCACTCCAGGTGAGACTCAGGGTCTCACCCTCTACATTTTGGAGTTGGTAACCTCCCGATTTTAAAGCCTCTTTTACAATAAACGGTCCCTCCCAGCTGGGGTTGAGCTTCCCTACGGAGGCCGACCTCCCTGCTGCATCCACCTTCTTCAGCACCAAGTTCCCTTCCACGAACTGTTTGACCCTAACATGCTTGTCAAAATACTTGGTCATTCTCCTTTTCACCTCTTCCTGCCGGATGGCGGAAAGGTCCCTCAGCTCTTCCACCCTGTCAAGGGAGAGCCTCAGCTCTTCCTCGTTCTTGGCCTACCACTCTCCCTCACCTTCCTTGGCTGCAATAACTCGAGGTGTTTGGACTTTAAACTCCACGGGGAGCACTACCTCGCACCCATGAGAGAGCTTGAAGGGGGTCTCTCCCGTAGCCATGTTGGGGGTGGTTCTTAGGTCCCAAAGGACCGCGGGAAGCTGCTCCACCCAGCTCCCCTTCAAATTCTCCACTTTCTTCTTGAGGAGGTTGACGATGATCTTGTTTGCGGCCTCCACCTGCCCGTTGCTCCTGCGGTGATGGATCGAGGAGAATCTGAGGTCGATCCCAAGCTGTTCGCAGAAACTATTGAACTCAGCGCTGGCGAACTGGGGCCCGTTGTCCGTGACGATGGCTTGGGGCAGCCCGTGGCGGCAGATGATCTCCCCCCCAAACGAAGTTCCTGATTACCTAGGAGGTCACCTTGGCCAGCGCCTTCACTTCCAACCAGTTGGAGAAGTAATCGATCATCACTAGGAGGAACCTCCTCTGCCCACTGGCCTGGGGGAATGACCCAACCAAATCCATTCCCCAAATGGAGAAGGGCCAGGGGGTCGTGATACTCTTGAGTCACTGGGCCGGTTGCAGCTGGAGGGGGGCAAACAGCTGGCACTTATGCCACCTTCTTGTGAACTCTGTTGCATCATGGCCCAGGGTGGGCCAGAAGTATCCCTGCCTTACTATCCTTCCCTCCAAGGTTCGACTCCCGGAGTGACTCCCACATTCCCGAGAGTGGACCTCCTCTAAGATTCCTTGTACTTTGCCCTCGGCCACGCAGCGAGCCAGCATCCCCGAGAGGGTCTTCCTGTA
Source organism: Platanthera guangdongensis (assembly GCA_039583875.1). Taxonomy (NCBI): domain Eukaryota; kingdom Viridiplantae; phylum Streptophyta; class Magnoliopsida; order Asparagales; family Orchidaceae; genus Platanthera; species Platanthera guangdongensis. The sequence continues at coordinate 36,695,498 of CM077157.1, read as the reverse complement.
TAGCTGCCCGTCCTGTAGGAGGTAGTACGCCGACTTGTGCCTTAGCTTCTTCTTATCTGCCCCCTCCGGATACTCTCCCATGGAGAGAAAAGTTACAACTGGGTCCATCTAGGAAGTCTGTTGATCGATCTCCATGAGCTCCCCCTCTTCGATGGAGGGGCGGAACAGGTCGGTGATGGTACCCCCCACCTGGGGACCGTGCTTTGCTAGTTGGTCGGCCTGTTCGTTTTCTTCCCTGGGCACGTGTCGGATGGAGAAGGTTTGAAAAGTGCCTATAACCCCCTTCACTTTAGCTAAGTACAATCGCAGGGTAGGCTCCCTTACCTCAAACTCCCCGTTGATTTGGGAAGCTACCACCATTGAGTCGGTGAGGACCTCCACGTCCAACACCCCCAGCTCCCTGGCTAGGCGCAGCCCTGCTATCACGACTTCGTATTCGGCTTGGTTGTTGGTGATGGGAAAGTGCACCACCACCGTTTGCTCAATTCTAGTTCCCTGATGGCTCTCTAGGATCACCCCCACTCTTAGGGAATGCCTCCCCTAGGTGCCGTCTACCTTCACCTTCCAAGGAGCCGGACGGGTGAGCTCTTCCTTCGTCACTTCAATCACATAGTCTGCCAAGAAGTCGGCCATCGTTTGAGCTTTGATCGAGATCCGCGGAACGAATAAGTCGTCAAACTCACTCAACTCCACCGACCACTTGGTCAGCCTGCCTGAATGTGTGGAAACCACCCGTCACCACACATCTTCCCAAAACCCCGAGGTGATGGTAAGGGGGTACGGGGGTACATAAACACCAAGGACCACCCGCTGCAGGCAATGTGGGACTAATCCAACCACGGGATGGCGGGGATATTCCGCCACACGGGGGGCCCACCGGGGTCAACACCCAGACCTGGAACGCGATGGGGAAGCCCAAATATGCGGTCCCACACACACCCAATCCCGCTGGACCTTGGTCCTCAACACACCCCCGCAGCGGGATGGCTCTGATACCATGTTAGAAAGTAGCGAAAAGAAGCGAAAAGTAGAGAACAAGCGGATAAGCTTTTGAATAATTGAAACTTTATTATCCAAAAAAAGATAACTATTACAAAGGTATGTCCTCCCTTATATAGAATGGAGGAGAGATGAGATAATACAAATAAGAGATGTGGGACTAAAAATTTACAAGCTAAGCGGACTGTACAAGTAAACCGCACAAGCCGCGCGGTTAGACAGAAGGACTAACCGCACGGCTACAACAAGAGAAGCAGAGAGGTCGCCTGTGAAGATCGCTAGACCGCCCGGTTTACAAGCCGGTGAGTCAAACCGCCAGACCGCGCGGTCTTCAACCCGCCAAGACAGACCGCCCGGTCACCAACTTTAACACTCCCCCTCAAGCTGGAGCATATATATCAATCATGCCCAGCTTGTCGCAAACATGCAGAAACGAGGCGGAAACTGGCTTGGTGAAGATGTCAGCCAGCTCTTTATCAGACGTGACAAACGGAGTGCAAATTTGTTCTTTTAAAATCTCTTCACGAATGAAATGGCAGTCAACCTCAATGTGCTTTGTTCTTTCATGGAATACCGGATTTTTGGAGATGTATATGGCGGCCTTGTTATCACAGAACATAGGTAGAGGATGGTTGTATACCTCTCCTAAATCTAGCATGAGAGCCCACAACCATTTCAACTCACAAGTGGTTGACGCCATACTGCGATACTCAGCTTCTGCACTGGACCTGGAGACAACAGACTGCTTCTTGCTCTTCCAGCTCACCAGATTGCCCCCAACAAAGGTGCAAAAACCTGAGGTTGACTTGCGATCCCCTTTGTCATCGGCATAACTTGCATCTGAGTAGGCTTCAATCCTCAGATGACCATTCTTCTGAAAAAGTAATCCTTTCCCAGGTGATGCTTTGACATACTCCAAGATCCGCAAGACGGACTGTAGATGACACTCCCTAGGCGCTTGCATGAATTGACTCACCTTGCCCACAGCATAGGAAATGTCGGGTCTGGTCACTGTGAGATATATGAGCTTACCAACCAGATGCCTGTACCGCGAACTATCTGAAAGAGGAGGCGAATCATCTGTCCAGGTTTTGTCCTCCCCAGTAGCCATGGGGCATCGGGCAGGTTTTGCTCCAGTTAATCTTGCCTCTTTTAAAAGATCAAGGGCATACTTACGCTGAGAGAGAACTAAGGAGTCGGGCTTCCGAGAGAGTTTGATCCCCAGAAAGTACTTTGGAGAGCCCATATCTTTAGTGATCAGATGTTGGCGAAGATGTCGCTTTGTCAGGGCTACCCCTTCCTGGTCATCGCCAGTGAGAAGAATATCATCGACGTACACAACAAGAACAACCAGCCCAGAAGGAGTTTTGCGAATAAAGAGAGAGTGATCAGCAGAGCTTCGCACAAAACCGACAGCTGCCACAATGCCGCTGAACTTGTCAAACCAAGCTCGAGGACTCTGCTTGAGGCCATAAATTGCCTTCTGCAGCCGGCATACTCGTGTCTCCCCCTGAGCAACATACCCAGGAGGTTACTCCATGTAAACGGCCTCATGAAGATCACCATAAAGGAAGGCATTCTTGACGTCCAGCTGAGAAATCGGCCAATCCCGATTGATGGCCACAGAGAGAAGAACCCGGATAGTGCTGAGACGAGCCACAGGGGAGAAGGTGTCAAAGTAATCAACCCCATAGGTTTGAGTAAAGCCCTTAGCAATAAGGCGAGCCTTATACCGATCCACAGTGCCGTCTGGGCTAAATTTGACCACAAAGACCCAGCGACAGCCAACAACATCAGTACCAAAGGGAGGAGGAACGAGAGTCCAGGTACCCCGCTCAGTGAGGGTCGCCATTTCCTCATCCATGGCCATCTTCCAGTGAGGAATAGCAAGGGCCTCCTGATAGGAGCGGGGTGTGGCAGTGGCAGAGATAGCCAGTGCAAATGCCCTGCGAGAAGGGGTAAGACGATCATAGGAAACAACAGCAGCAAGAGAGTGTAGGGTACACGTCCGCACCCCTTTGCGAAGAGCTATAGGAAGATCCAGGTCAGCCGGGCCCGCGGCATCCGGAGCATCCGTGGTAGAGAAAGCTGGCCCGGGAGAAGAGAGCGACGACAGCGGAGATGAGGGAGAGGGTGGTGGAGAAGGGAGAGAGAGAGGTGGAGGAAGAGGAGGGGGTGGAGACGGTGTAGTAGGAGGTGAGGGAACGAAGGGAACGGCAGGAGAATTAGAAGCGGGGAGAAGAGGAGAGGAGTCATCCGAGAAGTAGGAGGTATTCTCGAAGAAGGTGACATCAACAGAGACGAACTGCTTGCGAAGGACGGTATCAAAGCAACAGTAGCCTTTCTGAGTGGTGGAGTACCCCAGAAAGACACATTTGGTGGAGCGAGGGGAGAGCTTATCACGGGTGGCAGAAGGGGTATGCACAAAGGCAGTGCATCCAAAGATTTGGAGATGAAGAGGAAACGGCTCCTTGCCCGGATACAAAATGGAGAACGGGGTTTGGCCGTGGAGAACCATGGAGGGAATGCGATTGATGAGGTAGAAGGCAAGGAGAACAGCATAGCCCCAATAGGAGCGAGGAACATGCATCTGGGTCATCAAGGTGCGAGCGACATCGAGGAGGTGACAGTTTTTGCGTTCGGCCACACCATTTTGTTGTGAAGTATAGACACAACTAGTTTGATGAAGAATCCCATTTTGCATGCAGAATGTAGAGAAGTCACGACTGAGATATTCTTGGGCATTATCAGAGCGAAAAACTTGGATAGAAACACCAAACTGAGTTTTGACCATGAGATAGAAGGATGTCCAGACAGAGAATAATTCGGAGCGATCTTTTAATAGATACACCCACGTACATCGCGAGAAATCATCAATGAACGTGACAAAATAGGAACTACCCCGACCAATGGTAAGTGTAGGAGAAGGACCCCAGATATCGGAGTGGATAAGATTAAACGGACGGGTAGAGCTACGAACGTGCTTTGGAGGGAAGGAGGAGCGGTGATGCTTGCCAAGCTGACAGGCCTCACAGTTGAGCGGAGGACTCTGAGGAGGAAGGTGGGGCAGAAGTTGACGAAGAAGACGGGGAGGATCATGACCAAGGCGGAGATGCCATTGGAGAAGATCTGTGGAGGTGGAGGAGAAGGTGGAAAAAGCAGAAATGTTGTCCAGGAAGTATAAGCCGCCACTCTCAGTCCCAGTAGCAATCGTCCGTTGGGAGTCCGGATCCTGAAAAGAGCAAGAAGTAGAAGTAAATGTGACGGAACACTGTAATTGCTTGCAAAGAGAGGTAACAGATAATAAGTTGCACGGGAACTGGGGCACATATAGAGTATCCGCCAAGTGAAGAGACGGAGTGACATGAACTATCCCTGTTCCATAGACCGGTGATGAAGAGCCGTCAGCGAGAATAACCGGGGGCAAGCGAGCATGTTTTTCTAGGAGAGAGAAACACGGGAGATGGCCGGTCATATGATTCGTAGCACCAGTGTCGATCAGCCATTTGCCCTGAGTAGCAACGTGTGCACGACCAGAAGACGTGACAACCGAGGCGAACGGCTTGGAGGAGGATATGAAAGCCATGAAGGGAGGAAGAAGAAACTGCAGCGGTCTCGGTGTCAGCACACCAGCGGCAAGAAGGGCCACGACCAAGTTGCAGAGCACAAGCCGCGCGACTGAATCAGGAGGTCGCGACGACTAACAAGCAGGAGCGGCTAAAGGAAGAAAGGCAGAGAGGCCGCTCAAACAAGGGAGAAACCGCGCGAACAGAGAGAAAGTCACAGGGAGAGGAAAGGAGAGCAACCCGCGTGAAACCGTAGCGGGTTAAAGGGAAGAAGTCGCGCGAGCACGAGCGGCTAGGAAGCAGAACAAAGCACAGCGGGGAAGAGGTCGCGCGGACTGAAAAGGCCGAGCGAACAGAAGAAAGGAGAAGAGCAGGTGACCGCGACCAAGATGCAGGTGAGATAGGAACAACCCGCACGGTCAGGCAGATCACAGCAGCAAACCGCGAGTATAGAGACAAGCGGAAAAGGGAAAAGCAGAAGCGGACAGGGAGAAGAAGTCCGCAGCGGGTAGAGACAAGGCCGCAACGACGAGGAAGTCGGAGAGGCAAGAAAGAACAAGGAGCGCGGCGACAAGGAAACAAGTCGCTGCGACGAATAGCAGTAGGAGAAGAGAACCAAGAAGAAGCAAGCCGCGCGAACAGGGCAGCGGACAGAAACAAGCCGCGCGGATAGAAACAAGCCGCGCGGACAGAAGAGAAGGCAAGCCGCGAATCAAGTCGCAGAGCGCGGAAAACAAGCCGCGAACAACAGAGAGCGCACAGAATCAGGAGGAAATGACCGTGTGCTCTGATACCATGTGGAAACCACCCGTCACCACACATCTTCCCAAAACCCCGAGGTGATGGTAAGGGGGTACGGGGGTACATAAACACCAAGGACCACCCGCTGCAGGCAATGTGGGACTAATGCAACCACGGGATGGTGGGGATATTCCGCCACACGGGGGGCTCACCGGGGTCAACACCCAGACCTGGAACGTGATGGGGAAGCCCAAATATGCGGTCCCACACACACCCAATCCCGCTGGACCTTGGTCCTCAACAGAATGCTCCACCCCCTCAAAGATGTTGCGGAGGGGATGGTCAGTCACCACTCGGATCGAGTGTGCCTGGAAGTAAGGTCGCAGCCTTCGGGCTGAGATGATCAGAGCGAAAGCCAGCTTCTCTAGAATCGGGTACCAGAGCTCGGCCTTCCTCAGGACCCGGCTCATGTAATAAATGGGGAGCTGCCTCTTCGCTTCTTCACGAACTAGGACGGAGCTCAAGGCCTCCACCCCGACTCCGAGATATAAAAACAGGTCCTCCCCCTCCTTCGGCCCTTGGAGCAGTGGAGCCTGAGTCAACTGCATCTTGAGGGCCCGGAATGCCTCCTTGGTCCATTTGAACTTCTGACTACTCCTCAATGTTCTGAAGAAGGGGGAGCACTTCTCCCCTGCTCGGGAGAGGAACCTACTCAACCATGCCAGCTTCCCCGTTAGCCGCTGGACCTCCTTAGCATTCCGTGGCGACCCCAGCTCTAAGATAGCCTTGACCTTATCTGGATTCGGCTCGACCCCCGCAGGGGTGAGGAGGTGCCCCAAGAACTTTCCCCTGCTAACCCCGAAGACGCATTTCAGAGGGTTTAACCGCATCTTTTACCTGCGCAGGGTGGCAAAGGTCTCCTCTAGGTCCTGGAGGTGGGAGCCCACATCCTGACTCTTGATCATGAGGTCATCCACGTACACCTCCAAATTCCTCCCCTTCTGCTCCTTGAAGACCCTATCCATCATCTTTTGGTAGGTCGCCCCTGCATTCTTTAGCCCGAAGGCATCATCTTGTAACAATAACATCCATCCTCGGTGATGAACGAGACATCCTTGATGTCCGAGGGGTGCATCATGATTTGATGATAACCTAAAAAAGCATCTAGAAAACTCATTACAGAAAAAACCGACGGTTGAGTCAACCAGCACGTCGATTCGAGGCAAAGGATAACAGTCCTTAGGACAAGCTTTATTAAATAAAGAAAAATCGATACACATCCTCCACCGGCCGTCTCCCTTTTTGACCATGACCACATTGGAGACCCAGCTGGGGTATTGGATCTCGGACACGAAGCCGGCCTTGAGGAGCTTTGCCACCTCCTCTCTAATGGGCTTTGCCAGCTTGTCCGCAGTGGACCTCTTCTTCTGCTGAACGGGGCGTGTTCCCGGGTCCAGATTGAGGCGGTGGCAGGCCACATCCGCGTCAACCCCCGACATCTCCGCGGCGTCCCAAGCGAAGATGTCCACATTCTTCTGGATGCATTCCAGCATCCTGCCTTGGTCCTCTGGGGTCAACCCTCCGCTGACGCGGACCTTCTCCACCCTGCCTCCACGGGTGAGCACCTCTAACTCTACCACCTCTTTCGCAGCCTCTAGCCTGGACTGCTCCCCCCATTCTTCAGCATCCCTCTCTTCCAAGATCGGGATCTCCACCACCTCTTCTCCCTCGGCCATCACTTCGGCCACCTCCTCCAGGTCTCCTCCTGCCGCCTCCTCTGCGCACTTTTCCATTTCCAGCTCCTCCCTCCCTACTTCCTGCTCAGTCTCCTCCATCCTTCGCCCCATCTCCTCGGCTCCCTCCTGCCAAGAGATGGTGTTTACAGCAGTGACATAGCATTCCCGTGCCACCTTTGGGTCCCCCCTGACCCTGACCTGGATCCCCTCAGCGTTGAACTTCAAGCACTGATGGAAAGATGAGGGGACGCAGCGGAAGGCGCTGATAAGGGGTCTCCCGAAGATGGCGCTATAACTACTGGGGGCGTCCACGATGACGAATCTGCAATTTCTGGACTGACCCCCCCCGGGTGACATGGAGGTCGACTCCTCCCTCCACTTCCTTCCTCTCCCCCGAAAACCCGAACAAGGGTCCGTCCGAGGCCAGCACCCTCTTCGCCTCTACCTTCATCGCGTCGAACGCCTTTTTGAAGACGATGTTGACGGAGCTCCCGTTGTCCACGAGGATCCGAGAGACGGTGAAATTCTTGATGGCTGCCTTGATGACCAGCGCATCACAGAATGGATCCTCGTGATCTGGCATGTCGCTCCTAGAGAAGGTGATCCTCTCCTCCGGGGGTGGGGTCTGGGATGTGGAGGCAACACTTCGACAGTACATGGTGTGGAGGCTCGGCTTGCGGGAAGCCTCAACCCCCCCCCCCCCCCCCCCCCCCCCCCCCCCGTGGATCACTCTGATCCCTCCTCGGGTTCCAACATCCACCCGGTCTTCGCAACGGTCCTCCTCCGCCCCAGGCAGGACCTCCTCAATCCTCACTTCTTATCGCCCCTACTGCTGCTCCCTATTTCCCCTCATCTCAAGGAATTCCGGGCACGTGGCTGTTGCGTGCCCCTCTTCTTGATGGAAGTCGCAATAGGGCAACTCTACCCTAACTTCTCTCCTCCTCCTCCTTATTATCCTCCTCCTCGCCCCCAAGGTTATGGCCATAGACTCCTCTTGATCGGGGAGCCGGGGCCTCTAGGCCTACCTCCAGCCCGGGGGGTGGAACTGATCTTGCCCCCTTTGATAGCGATCCCTTCCGTGGTATCCCCTTTGTGGCCCTGCCCCTGCCACTCAGGCCTCCAGCCCAGTCGACGGTCGGGCTCCTGACGCCCCCACCTCGGCTGCTGCTGCCACTGGAGCTGCTCTGCTCCCTCTGCCGGGGCTCTCCTCTCCTTTCCTCCTGTCCTCTTCCTCCCTTCGACTCCTTCTCCTCCTATGTGGCCCACCTGGCCAGCTTCTATGCAAACTCTGGGTTTGACGCCTCCCTGTCAACTTCTCTTGCCGCCCTCTCCATCAGCTCCTCGTAGGAGAGGGGGGGAACTCTCTTCAGCTCCATTCTGAAGAACCCCTACTGCAGGCCCAGGGTAAAGGCCATCATCAAACTATGGCCTGACATCTCCTGGACCTGAGTAACCTCCTCCTGAAATCGATCCACGTAGCTCCCCAATGTCTCGTTCACCCCCTGCTTGATGTGGAATGGGGACTCTGACTCCTTCTTCCTCTTCTTCGAGGTAGTGAACCTCAGCATGAACCCCCGGCGCAGGTCCTCGAAGCAGTAGATGGAGCTGGCCGGTAGCTGATGGAACCACTCCCTTGTCTTCTCCCTGAGGGTGATAGCGAAGAGTCGGCACTTGAACCCGTCCGACATCTGTCGGATGGAGACTACGTCCTCGAACCACTGAACATGCTGGACCGGGTCTCCCTTCCCGGTGTAGTAGGACATCTCGAGTTCCCTGAACCCATCTGGAACTGGGGCTGAAGTGACCAACTCGCTGAAGGGGCTTCCTCCTCCCACTGGACGAGATGGCGAGTCTCGCGAGCCCAGCTCGCTACACCGGCCTCGGCCTGCCGAGCTAGGGAAGAGCTCGCGCCCGAGGAGCTCGCACCCCCGGCCTTCCTCGGCCACTTCCTTCCCAGCTCGCCTGCCGGGTGCGTCCTCGCCCAAAGAGGGGGCAGCCGCGATCTGGACTGCTGGAGTCGAGCACTCGGCCAGCGTGCCGAGTGCGAACTTGACGAGGCTCAGCACCTCATTCCTGAAATCTTCAAACATTCCCACCATGGCGAGAGGCGGGGGGGGGGGGGGGGGGGGGGGGGCGGCGAGTTCGGCCTGTCGGATCCCTGTCTTGTCATCGAACTCGCTGAAGCTTTTCTGCACTGACCACGCTCCACGCTCACCGCACAAAAATATTGAAACCGAAACTCGGTCTCCTGTGGAGTTCACCCTTGGGGAAGGGGTGGTCTCGCGCCTACTTCACTCCTGCAAGTAAAACAACAAAGAAAACAAGGAAAGACCGACCCAAGGGCTCGGCGGGGAGGTCCCACCGCACACCCGGAAGATCTCAAAGTGCTTCCCCTCCTTAGCCAGAGGTCGAGCTAAGGTACCCTCAGAAAGAACTTGAAAAACTGGAGCAGGAATGCATAGGAAGCATCCTTTCTGGGGTACCCCTTGAGTCCTATTTATAGTTTTTGGAATCTGAACTGCTAATAACCAAAAGAACTGACCTGAAATTACCAGAAAACCCTTGGTTGGGTCTGCCAACAGCCAAACTCCGTTGTTTTGAAGGGCTACAGGCAGACCAGCGGGGGTAAAACAGTAAAGAGTACCTCATTCATCCAGGCGAGCTGGGGGGCTTGACCACCTCGGCAGGTCCTGCTCGCCTGCTGCTGCCGAGTTCCGTTGCGAGGGCGCGAGCTGGGACTAGCTCGGCGAATGCCGAGCTCGGGGTCGACGAATACTGATCTCCGGTCGACGAATGCCGATCTCTGGTCGACGAATGCCGATCTCTGGTCGACGAATGTCGATCTCTGCTCGACGAATGCCGAGCTCGGGCTCGGCTCTTCTGCTGCCGAGCTCGCCTACCGCCTTCAGGCCGATCTGTCTGGTTCCTGACGACCTTGCTCGCCGGACACGGGGTTGTACACAGTAGCCACCAGAAGAATTAATGCAAACTTCAAAAGATTGTAGATCGGTTGATAAACAATATGTTTACCAGTTTCAACAAGCTTCGTTGAGAGATGACCAAGATCCTTCAAATCAAAAAATCTCTCATCGCTTCTCATGTCGGCAATGAAGTTGTCGAGCTGAAAATCTAAATTAAACATCTCCAAACTTGAAAAATCATTAGGATAAAACTCCACAAGTCTTATCACTTTTTGCTTGTCAAAACTATCAAACGAGTTAATTGGATTTAAGCAAGTCATATAATGAAGCAACTTCATGCTCACTTCATCAAACCGATTGTTATGCTCTTGTAGTTGTAGATCAACGACTTTTAACAATATTTGTACTCGATAATGTTGCAAATTTGTGTAGTCTTCAACAAACCGTCTTGATCTTCCTCGAGGTATATACTGATCATCCATATTGGGAATATGAATCTTATATTTTCCGCAAAAAAGCAAGATCTTATTTAATAATGTGTCTCATCCATCATCTCTTGAGCTTTGCAACTGTTTTTTTTTTGTAAAATTAACAAAAGACATTGCATTAAGAATGTCTTGATCCGTTCTTTGAAGAGCTATATTTAACTCATGAGTGTATCCAAATATAGTGGTCATTACGTAAAGCATTAACACAAAGTCAAATGATTCCAATGCAAACAACACACCCTATGCCTTCACTCGATCATTTGCTTTACTCTTCGCAATTGTCAAAAGTGTAGCCACCATATCAGGATATAATGAAATAATATGCATTAATGTTCTGTGATGTGATCCCCAACGAGTGTCTCCAGGCCGACTCAAACGAAGCTCTTGATTCAAACCTGATCTAATTTTCAATTCACCATCTTCTAGTGCCCTGACAACCTTTTGAACTTGACTTTCTATAAGCATTTCATGTCGCTTACAAGACACTTCAATCACATTTAATATATATATATATATGTACCGCTCTACGCTACTTGGAAAAGCGGAATCTCGAAGTTGGGAATGCGGAACAGCGGAATCGGGAACCGACTAACCCGAAATCGTTGTTCAAAAAAAAATTTGGGGGGGGGGGGGGGGCACCGGTCTGGCCGAACCAAGCCTAATCAAACTTTCCAAAAAATTTGGGGGGCACGTGTCCTTGTGGCCCCCCTGTAGATCCGCCCATGGTGATCCCAGAGATCACGAGTGGAGAGGGCGGCTTCGACAGTAAGGACCCAATCCGACCAGTCGCTGGTGGTAGCCAGTTGGAAGGAAGTAGCTTTCAGCAGTGACGAGATCAAAGAGGTGGTCATGATGCCGGATAGGAGAGCGCGAGCAGGAGGACAGGCGACCTGCAGGTGCGGGTAGGCAGACTGACGACAGGTGGACTGACGGCAACAACAAGGATTGGCCTGGGGACGGGTCTGCGGGCAGACGGATAGGCCGTGCAGGTCACAACGGCTTGGCAGGCTGGGCGGGCAGGCGACCTGCAGATCAGGTCGCAGTGGCTTGGCAGACCGGGCGGGTAGGCAGCCTGCAGATCAGGGTGCAGCAGCAAGGCGGGCGAGCTGCGGCTTGCGGTCTGACGAACATGCGGAGGAGCAGGTCGCTGAGGAGCTGGTCGCAGCGGCAAGGGCGTGGGTTGCCGGGTTGTCGCGGCTGAGCGAACAACGGACAAGGGCTGGCGCGGGGAGAGCGAACATGATGTCGTTGAGGACAGAGCAGCAAAGATCGGTGTGCTGGAGCGGACAGAGTGCGGGCAGAGCGGCAAGGAACAAAGTTGTCGGGTTCTGGAGCAGGTCGCAGATAGGCGTGGCGGGTGCGGCGGCTTGTCAGAAGCATAATGCGGGTAGAGTGGACAAAGCGTGAAGCAAGTACGAGCGCGAAAAATTAGGAACCTAGCTCTGATACCATGTTTGAATAACAAAAGCCTGTGTATTCATATGTAAAAGGACCCTTGGGGTCTACATATAAGAGAAGAGGAGGAGAGAGCACCACAGGCGGTGTGGAACTAATCTTAAAAGCAATAAAGAATATTAAATACATTTATTATTAACAAAATGCTTGAATTTATTTAGGTGAGGTCGGGCGGGCGTTCACGAACGACGGTTCATGACCACTGTGTTCACGATCGTCATCACCACGCCAAACAAAGTCTTAAATTTCCTAAGTAGAAATAGAAGAAATGGAATGTATTGTCTGAAATTCTAATTGGATATTTAGAAATCCAATTAGATTTTCGAGGGAAATGGAGAGACGAAGTCTCCGTTTGGCGAAAAATATTTAGGTACATGTAACGTACAATGATTATAATGTCATCGTGTAGGAGCAGATTCCGTTGTATGATTCGTGATTCAACGGTATAAATTATTTGCGAATATATATGATCATATTTTTGTATGTAATACAGTCATATAGAAAAGTGATGATATTTTAGATCAACCATGAACGAAAATTCGTATTGCTTGACTCGTTGGTAGCCATATTTGCTGCCTGCTTCTCCCAAAAAGCTGAGCCAAACACTTCTCATGCTCTTTTTGGTTGATTATTACCAAAATCACTTAAAATCAAATTATTTAAATCAAATTATGTTCAATCATAATTATTGTCTGAAATGAATTGAACATCTATGAAAAATAATTAGAAAATTAAAACAATATTCTAATAATTAGATAGAAACCTTATAATTCCTTCAAAAATGATTGCTAAGTTTGAGATTAAATGATTTCTCATTATACATTTATAGGATGAATATATAATTTCAATCATCCTACAATAAAAGTGCTTCTTGAAAAATTATGAAGAAAAATAATAAGTATAAAATAAAGTTAGCACTAATTTTCCTCTGTGTCAGATCGTCACTTGCCATGCTTGATTAAGGCTCCGTTCATGCGATCGTGACCGCTTGACCGCTGAAAATAAGTCCTCTCAAACGAAGCTTAAGACTTCGTTTGGGAGATTTTTTTTCGCTAGTAAAGCGGTTACGACTACATGAATCAGACCTTAATTAAGGTCTGGTTCCTGCAGTCATAACCCTTCACCGGTGAAAATAAGTCTCCCCCCCCCCAAACGAAGCCTAAATTGAGCTATAAGATTCGTGAACCTACGATGAAGATTATGAGCGAAAATACAGTCATACTTTTGAAGTTGAAATACGGCCGGGTTTTAGATCAATCACAAAAAATGGACGATCAAATGCTCGCGTGCACGATTGTTCACGGTGTATTACTCGTACCAAAAAAATTACTACTACAACATTACCCCACTTCTACTATATGCTCTTTCCAATGGTAGTAAGAGTATATTTCTTGGCATCCTTTTGGCAGTAGGGTGCAGTAGGATACTCTCCAGTGCTGAGGTTTTCGGACGGCGGACCTCACTCGCGTTATTTGGAGAGTGGGCCCGCGCGTGCACTTCTACTTTCGGAGGCGAGATCGGGCAGTAGGTCGTGTTTAGGGCATCTGTGTTTAGGGCCTGTTTTGCTCTATTCCGGTTTTAAATTGGACCCTTTCAAAAGAAATATTGGAGGTACTCTGATCAAGTTCAGAAGGGAGCCTCCATTCTAGTTTTAAACCGGGATGAAGTCAAAACGGAAATTCTAAAAACGTCACTAAAACCTCAATTCGTTTTGAACAGAAATGAAGGAAAACGGGTTGCCAAACATAGCCTTAGGAGCAAAAATATCATTTTGTTGTCAACTCACAAGATGCAAAATGAATCCATTTATGCTAGGAAAGTGTTTGTTATCTATAATAATATTAAATAAAAGAGTTGCAGCCTTGCAGGGTTATTGTTCATGCTCATTTATGCAACCCAAAATGACCATTTTGAACTTACCGTCGTGCTCGTGTGCGGACGCGCGCAGCTTCGTGGTCTGGGATCTGTGATCATTGCTCCTAGTCGGCAACCGGAGATTACCGATCGGTAGGCCCAAGCTACCCCCACACAGCCATGCCTAGTTGACGATCAGCGCTCTGGACTACTAGTTGTCGATCGGCGTAATGGGGTTGGATTGGGGACATACTTTAATGTATTTAAATGTGATGCGAGCAGTCTGGCACTTGGGACGCAAGTAATGGGGTTTGGTTGCCCCTATACATTGCATGCTAGAGAAGGTGAGCTGTATGAGTACTGTCGCGAGGGGCACACGGGTGCCCTGTGCAAGACTGCTTAATTCATAAGTGACAGATGTTTGAAAATAGATCCAATTCACATTGCTGATAAATGTCTTTCAATGTATTGATTTTGTAGGGAGGTGACGAATCTGAGCCTCATGCTTCACCATGAATTTCTTGTGTGACTTTCTTCAATGGAAGTAGAGTGGAGTCTCTTCATGCTCAACCAAAATCATTTGATGAGTTGAGAAAGGCTCTCTTGTTTATCCCCGACTCCGGTTTCTTCTTCATTAAGTTGTACATCTTTTGAAATTACAAGTCTTTTGGATTGGGGATTATAAAGCCGATACACACTTTGTTATGTTCATTATATCCTATGAACATTAATTTTTCTGCTTTCTCGTGTAATTTTCCTTCTCTTTCTTTCAAGGCAAATGATACGTATCCAAAAGTTTTAAAATGCGCTACCGTCAACTTTCATTTGTACAAAGATTCATATGGTGTAGATGAAGGTAGTTATCTAGTTAACTATGGTGGGTCGCCATTGCAGCCAAGGGGCGGCTGCCCGGGCCGCCCCTCCCTCGGCCGCCAACGCGGCCCAGTGGACGGCCGCACGGACTGCCCCCTCGCTCGACCGCCGACGTGGCCTAGGGGGCTGTCGCCCGGGGCCCCCCCCCCCCCCACTCGCTCGACCGCGGGGGCGCGCACCAGGGGGCGACCCACCCAGCCGCCCCCTCGCTCGACCGTCGGCGCGGCACAGGGGGACCGCCCGGGCCGCCCCCTCGCTCGACCGCAGGCACGGCCGAGGGGGACGACCGCCCGGGCCGCCCCCTCGCTCGGCCGCCCGCGCGGCCCAGCGGGCCACCCCCTCCCTCGGCCGCCGGCGCGGCCGCCCAGGCCGCCGCCTCGCTCGACCGCCGGAGCGGACAAGGGGGCGACCGATCCGGCCGCCACCTCGCTCGACCGCCGGCGCGACCCACGGGGCGGGGGCTGCCCCTCGCTCGGCCGCCCGCGAGGCAACGACGGTCGCCCCTCCATCGGCCGCCAGCGCGGCCCAGGGGCGGCTGCCCGGGCCGCCCCCTCGCTCGGCCGCGCAGCCCGGGCCGCCCCCTCCCTCGGCCGCTAGCGCGCGGCCCAAGGGAGAGGCTGGGGGCCCTCCCCGGCCGCCGTCGGCTGTCCTCCCCTCGCCGGCGAACTTGGCTGCAAGTTCACCGGCCGCCCGTGGAGTTCCGCTCCCGCCGCCCGATCAATGGGGGGGGGGCGTTCTCAATCGTCTGATTCACGCGTAACCACACACTAACCACTGAGTTAGTGAGGGGATTTAATTAATAATTTATGATTTATTTAAATGGTCTCCAAATAGCGAAATACGTGCATTTAAATTACACTAAAAATAATCATGATGGTGGTTATGGTGTGCGAATAGCCGTGTAACCACCATAACCATCACCCGGAGCCTATAAAAGGATCCTCAGGCCTCTTCATTTCTGACATTTTTTCCTTCGAGTCTTCTTCTATCTCAGATTGTAGCTCTGTCGAATTCCTCCTACGAGCAGCACCCGAGCTGCATCTGAGTCACGAGTGAGTCAAGCCGAAGCCACCCGACGATGCGAAGTCTCTCAAGTTCCAAGTGGCCCCCGCAACCGCAAGTCCAGGTGCTCTGCTCCACGTCCAGAATCAGCATTCCGCTAACCGAAGACCACAAGCGCGAAGCGCAATTTGTAACAACTCCCCGTGCGGCGTCTTGTCGCCCTCGTGTGTCAAGTGTTCTCTCACCCCCAAAGCTGTAACGAGATGTGGCATGTCACCCTCGACTTCACAAACAAAATGTAACAACCAGAGAATGGTGGAATTTGATCAGCACAGATCTAGTCATGTGGCTTTTTACCCAGTTGAGGGATTTTTCAATCGTTAAAACAGTTTGTGTACAATCGACCTACTCTATTGACTGTGTGCGCGCTCGACCGTTCTGAGAGCTAAGACGGTCCAGGTTATTCCGGTCCAACCGGGACGTCGAGTTAGACCGTAACAATTTGGCATCGTTTATGAGAAACGAGTTTCCAACATCCTCAGAAGACTGTACTCTCGGCATAGCAGTACTCAAGATAGAACTTTCAACCTGACAGTTTTCAAGGGGCAGCTTCAATGACAAAAAGAAGTGCAAGGACAGCTGAAGCATCTGTCCTAGGAGGGCGCATCCAGCCAGCCACCTCCTGAATCGACAAAATTGCCCAAGTGGCTACCGTAGGCAAGCTAGAGGACATGTTCACTAAACACGCCTCCCAAATCAACGAACTCCAAGCCATAATGCTCGACATATGTCAAGAAGTAAAATAGTCCTCCGCACCACCGTTCGTGTAGGTGGAGTCACCCCCACCAGAAGAACTCTTCGCCACGACCAAGACGCCCCCTACAAAGAGTACGATATATAAAAGGAGTTCTCAAGTACCAGAAGTTCCCCCACTCCGGCAACACTAACCTGAAGCACGCAAGATTGCTACCTCGGTAGCCGACAGTACAAGGGGGCATCAGAAACTCGACAAATAACAGACCTCAGAAGAGAAAACAAGAAAGCAAATCGCACCAGAAGCATAAGAGGAACTGCAAGCACTGCGCAGGCACATGCCCAATAAAGAAGCCACACCGATACCGAGAACTCGCGAGACGAAATGCCCCTCAGAACAAGATTTTCCAAGCGATTTGTAATCACCCAGCATTGCTCAAGCCCAAGTCATTCGCCCAAGCTTGAGGAGATTCAAATATTGCCAATATAACCAGGGGCCTGGGCACAGCACAGACGAATGCAATCATCTGAAGGAGGAGATTCAACGACTCTCCAGCCTAGGGGCAGTCAGCCAATTCCTAGCAAAAAAGAAGCAGCCTCATGCTCAGAACTCGAGAAGCATAACCATCAGCATCAGTAAGTCACCAGTCAAATTAGACCAAGTCTTGGTAGATGAAGGGATTACAGTGAACGTACTGTTCCTATCAACATTGCTTCAGCTCAAACTGACCACTGGTAACCTCAAACTAGAATCAGCTAGCGCACGCATCCCGAAAGGCACTTCTGTACCAGTCGTTGGCACCATCATCCTTCCCATCAATCTTGGAGAAGAGCCCGAGCAAGCAACCTATGATGTGCAGTTTCTTGTCATCCAGGCCGACTATGATCACACCGCGATACTGCAACAATCACTCATGGACGTCTTCCAAACCTGCTCCCGTCGCTTTTTTCCGTGAACTATAAACTTCTACTTGCAGTTTTTCACTCTGTCATTGTTCCCCAACAAACTACTGTACAAGCCATAAGTCCGAACTTGTGTGAACTATTTTTTATATAAAGTATTGCGTTCCTTTTCAACAATGACCGACTAGTTAAAGGAAACACTAAGCCGCGAGCGATTCTCGTGCAAAAGGTAAGACTAAGCCGCGAGCGATCCTCGTGTAAAAGGTAAGACTAAGCCGCGAGCGATCCTCGTTCAAAAGGTAAGATTAAGCCGCGAGCGATCCTCATGCAAAATTTAAGACTGCGCATGCGGTTTGAATACAAAAACAATTCACTTAACCTGCCTTTCTATGTCAGGACATCGTCAGGGCCTACCCCCTCGCGACCAAGCCGCGAGGGATCCTCGTGCGAACTAAGCCGCGAGCGATCCTCGTGTGAACCAAGCCGCGAGCGATTCTCGTGCGAATTAAGTCGCGAGCGATTCTCGTGCGAGTCAAGCCGCGAGCGATCCTTGTGCAAATTAAGCCGCAAGCGATCCTCATGTAAATTAAGCCGCGAGCAACGCTCGTGCGAACTAGGTTACTAACCAGCTACAAACAAAATTATAGCCCGCACAAAACAACACGATGAGTCAAACAGTGCTCTGACAAAAAAGATGAAAAAGGACACAATCATCACAGCAACATACAAATACATGTGCAAACGCGCCAATCGAGAACTGTCAAACAATAAAGACGATATACGAGACACCGGACTAGAAAAATAAAAGATACAAACACACTAATACATGGAAATAACATCACTACACGTCAGACGCGTCAACATTAGATCTCTCATCGCCAGAAATATCATCAAAGCTGATGCCAGACACGTCGCATCCCAAGCTCCTGCCAACAAGGCAAAAAGCCTTTGAGACTCCACGCCCGAGGGCCCACTCTCGAATGTCTTCCATCTGAGGCTCCACCTCCTTGCTCCAGATCTCATCGCAAATTTTCTCGCTGATCATGCACCGATCTCGCATGTAATCCAGAGACTCCATGTACTATGCAAGACCGACAACCTTCAACTCTGACATACGGCTATCAGAAGATAACACATCCACTTGGGCTTTCACCGAACAAAGCTCTGTCTACAAACAAGAAGTATCCTCTCGAGCACGCTTCAGTATCGGCGCAGTCCTTTCCACCAGAGATTTCTCCACCACTAAAGATGCTCGAGTCTCCTCCAAGTCCGCCTTCAGCTCCAATCCAATCCGGCGAAATCGAGAAACGTCCGAGCCATGATCATCCCTCAGAGTGACAAGAGAGCCCGCCGCTGCTCGAAACTTCTCCTAGAGGGCCAGATACCCGTCCTTCTAACTCATGTAATGATCATTCAAGGTGACGATAATTTGAACCCGAGACTCAATCTGCAAAAGAGAGGACGAAGAGAAGTCAGCACCATACAACAATAAAGAAGAGCCAAAATAATCAACCTTGCCCTCTACTTCATTTATCGCCTTCAAAGAAGAGGATAGCCTCGGAGCTGCCGCCTCCGTAGGGAAAGACTGGGGGGGGGGGCAGATGATCCAAACACCTGTACCTCGGGAGGTGAACCGCCACGGCCATCAGAAGGAGAGTCGCCACCCAGAGAAGACGAACAAGGCGCCGTGCTACCGCTACCCCGAGAAACTACAATGACCTTTCGTTTCCGATTGCAAACCAAAGATGTCTCAGCGGTCCGCCCAGAGTATGAAAAAATGTCACATCGCAACAAACGCTTCTCTTCCACAAACAAATAAATACTGAATAGACGGTTCGTCAACTCGCGAGGCTCTGAAAATCCAAGTACTAGAGAAAACTCCCGCTCTTTCCCCTATTGACGACGACAACGATCAAACAGTGCGTTCCACAGCTCCGGCAAGCCCCAAGAGTTCCTAACATGACCAAACAATGCATTTCCGTGACTACGGTCTGTCTGAATCACAAAATCAAGACAACTCTTGTTACTATGAATCTCCACACGCTCACCACCATCAGAACAAACATTGCACCAATCAAGCAAGCTCTTGTTACTATGAATCTCCACACAATGCATTTCCATGACGGCGGTTCGTCTGAATCACAAAATCAAGTCAGCTCTTGTTGTAAGACCCCCCCTTTTTTTTTTCTTTTCGGACACCGGGGTCTTAGGCCCAGAACCGCCATTTTGCGGTGACCCCTTCACGCCCTGAAGAGTCATCACCACAAGGCGCCGATTCTGCCGGTCATCTCGATCACATAAAAGTAGCAAAATAATGAAGTGAAATGTAAAGTATCTGTCCACAGAGAATCACATGGCATAATAAATATAACTCCACGAAGGGAGTGTCCACAGAAAACAACATCAGAGTAGCAAAACGGGCTTATGCCCGGTACATCAAATCCTCACTACAAGATCTCTCATATGGAAACAAAAGTGGAAAACTGCTCAGGGTCGAGACTCACGGTCCCGGCTGTGTGTACTCCGGAGCTAGACTGCCCCACCTCCAAGCGCACCGGTCTCTGGGGCTGCACCTCCATGCTGGTCTCCGCGATCCCCTAAATGATGCGGTTCGAAAACCGTTAGTCTAAAAGACTAAGTCCTATCATCCCTCACCCCTTCCCCCACGGCGCCTAGGCACCGAGCAGAGAGGAAGAAAGGGGAGGACTTGAAGGTGGAGAATATCAAAAGCAGATGGCAGCGGTCCTATTCTAGCAAGTTCTATAGCATATAAAGACAATAAACTGTAAACTGAAATGTAACCTTCACTTATGTGGAAAAATACATAAGCCAAGGGGTCTTTTGCAAGGCTCCCATCGTATAAAAAAGTCCCATACCGATTTATACGTTGGGGTGTCGGTGGTCAAACAGCAGTAACTAAATATATCAAAATTAACCTTAATTTATAAACTTGCTCACACAAGCTTATAGACTAAGGGGTCGTTTTGTAGGTCCTAAAGTATAAGCGTCCCATTCCACTTATACTTTAGGTGTCAAGGTTTAAGATAACGATTATGCTATGACATGCAAGTGGGTATGATGGATCATGCAAGTGCAACACACACACCCGACTCTGTGCACACAGACCTTTAGTTCCCCCTTTCTGGAGCCGTAACCTCCCAGGATACCTCCGTAGTGGCAGACGGAAGCGGTGGGTTGGGCCTCGCCCACCTCTAAACCAGTAAAGCACTACCGGTCAGACCTATCGTACGCCTTAACGCTTGGTGCACGAAGCGGACTCCTGCGTACTCTTGCCGGCTGGCGCACCAGACTTCTGTTGGCGAAGTGCTAACCCCACTTGTCGAGTCAACGTATTGGCGTCGGTGCATCGACCCTCCAATACCGAAGACCCACCACCTTAATTTACTTTCCTTTTATGCACATGCAAATTTAGCGTGATCAAAACCCGAGCCGAAGCTCCCCGGACCAACACGTCCGTCACAAACAATCGAGCCGAAGCTCCCCGGACCCAAAGTCCGTCTTTAACCATCCGAGCCGAAGCTCCCAGCTAACATCCCGTGCCATCAGTGTCTGTGAAATGTGCAACCCTAATTACTAAGTTACTCTTTTCAGCTTGTTAAACAGTTTACGTTAACCCAGGACTGCCCCCGGTATTCCCTGTGAAGGGCTCTCAAGGGGCACTAGGAACTGTGTTGGGATTACGCCCAGCGTTCCCTTTCGCAAGGTACTTATTTTATTATTGGTTGATTCCCTTACCCATTATTTTCTCATGTTTCGATACGCTAATCCTAGGGTGATTTGACTCCAACTCTCCTTGGGTAGGACGATCTTTCGTCGGACCCGAACGCCTTTAAACCCTAAACAAAACCACACCCTACTCACTCATCTTCCAAAGATGCAGTCCATTCCACTTGTCCTTACAGCAAACCATCAAGACCCATCATACGTGCCCTAATTCACATCCAAATGAAATCCTGCAGTTTTGTTATATGCAGACCACTTAAGCTACATGACCCGTAAAAAGGGAAGTACATGAAATACTCATCCAGTACCCTTATGATAATTATTAAAGGTCTATTATGATAAATATAGACTTAATTCAGAAAATCATATTTTTCCCAATTAATCTACTATTTATTAAAATTTTCCTCAAAAACTAGGCCATAGTCAATTTGAACATGAACCATAAGATTTTCTCAGGTAATGGCCTCCTAAAATTTGTATTCACTAAATAACAGAGAAATATTATTGGTTGCCAATTTCATAATTTTCCAGATAGTTCTTGACCTCTAAAGGATTTATTTAAGTAATTCCTAAAATCAAATATAATGAAGGAAGTGCCACAAATATGTCTCCAATAATTATGTAAAAATTACTATGGCTTCATAAGGAACTAGAAACATCATGATGAAGAAATTAAAATTTTTCAGACAATCTAAATGTCATTAATAAATTTTCCAAAGTTTCATAGAATTAAATAGTTAAAGAAGCAGCTACCAAATATCATTCTTCAACAATTCCATAAACATTTACAGAGATGGGTATCATGACTATAAGCCCCTTTGCTAAGTTTCATCAGGTTTAATCAAGTATATTTTTCTGCAAAAATTCCTAAGTGAAAATTGTAAAATATGACTTTGTGAATAAAGTACCAAACTATTCATCCAAAATTTATTATAAAATTTCCAGAGATATGTATACCCTAAGCAACTACCCATTCAAAAACTCAGGCCTTTTCAGAAAGTTTTGGTATTAGATCTTATGGTTTCAAAGCTAGTGCCCTAAACTAGGGTTATGGATTTAAGGGGTCTTAAGTCTTCCAAAAGCCCTAAAATTTTAACCACAGGACCATAGCAACCCTATGGACATCATTCCCAAGTTTCAAGTCCATCCAAGGTCTTTTGACCCCAGTTTCTTCAAACCCTAGAGATTTACCCTAAAGGGCCTACCCTAACATTCTAGGGCTACCCTAGTCCAATCCACTCCAAACTCCATAAGTGAGTGTAAAAAGTCAAATTATATCAGTGGCCAAAATTTCAGCCTCTGTTGAGGTGATTTGGTCACTCAAAACCAAAAGTGCCACTTTTGACCAAAATGCCCTTCATAGGGTATAAATAGGGTTGGGTCAAAACCTATTCAACACATATCCAAATCAAATGAAATTTTATACAGGAACCTAATTGGAGCCCAGGGACCACTCACCAAAATTTGGGAGGGTTTGGATGTGTTTAGGGCACCTATTTAATTTATCTAATAATTATTAAATATTTACCAAAACTATAGAAATATTTTCCCCAAAATTCCCATTTTTGGGCAGGCCCTAGGTATGTCTAGGATAGACTCTCTGCCAAAATTTCAGCTAATTTGGGCTTGGGGTGAAGAGTGGGCACTCAATTTAGTGACTGCCTAGCCCTAAGGGTATGTCCCACCAAAATGGGTGCCCTGGTCTAACCAGTGACCTAAAAGGGTCCAAACAATTTTTGCTGCAAACTAGACACCCTAAGCTACAATGTTCATGTTGGGCAAATTTCCAATCAGGGTCCCTAAGTATTTTTAAAAATTAAATACATTAAATACATCCAGTGTGACAGAAATGAAATGATTCTTATTTAATTCCTATAGTATTTGATCTGATGCCGCGCGAATCTTGGCGCAGATCGACGGCATCTGGTCATCGTCCCCACTGAGCCAACGACTGAGATTTGTTCTGCCTGGAGCGATTTCCAAGCCCTGCCGCCGGCGATCCAGCCCCTTCCCCGGCCGGCCACCGCCACCAACACCTCCGTTGAGGTGGTGGCTATCGTCAGGCGGAGGCTCCGCCGCCGGAGAGGCGTTTTCCGGCGGATTAAGCAAGAAATTTTCTTGCCGAAACCAGGAGAAATCCCGGATTGAATCGGGCTCAATTGAGCCCGAAACTCAAGCCTAACGATTCCTAGGATCTACCCGCGAGTTAAGGAGAGGAGGAGGACCTTCCTGGCGGCCTGGATGCGAGAGGAGCGGCGGGATGCCATTGGCGACGGCGGCGGCGCTCGGCTTCTGCAACTGCACAGTGGAATGGCTCGTCTCCTCCAGGTAAGTGCTCCAAAATGATCCCCTCGGCTCCCTGAAGGTGTTTAAATGGCAATTGGGGGAGGGGAGAGGCTGGTTCTTCAATGGCCATTATCACCATTAATGGAGTGGCTCGGGTTGTGTGGAGGGGGGCTGAACCCACCCCTTGGTGGCCGGGAAAACGGCTGGAATCAACTCCTCTCCCCTAGAGGAGTTGATTACAGCCATCACTGGTGGCTGTTGGCCTTCCTTGGCCGGCTTCTCTCTTCCCTTTCCTCTTCCCCATTTTCTCTCTCCTCCATTATCATGGAGAGGAGCTCTTTTCTCTCTCCTAGTCACCTCTGGTTGACTAGTCAACCCCACAAGCTAAAGGCAGCCCACTGGATTATGATGATCATGGGAATGGGTTTGGCCTAAGGGAGAAGTGGCTTGAGCTTGGGTTAGCCCTTTTTGGGCTAAGTTGACTTGACCCTCAATGAGGGTTGACTTGGTCAGTTTGACCATCTAGGCTGACTCCATTGGGTCCTGTGTGATTCATTGGCCTCCCCTAAGGTCTATGTAGGGTTGGGTAGGGTTGACTTGGCACCTTAAAGGTCACTTGACCCTTGGTAAGGTCACTTTGACCATTTTAGAGCTAGAGTTGACTTGGGCCAACATGACCATTAGGGTCCACCCCTATGGATCCTTGGTGACCCATTGACTTCCCTTAGGGTCTAGGTAGGGTTATGTGGGGTTACCCTGCACTTTGGAGGTTACATACCCTTAGTAAGGGTACTTTGACCAGATTAGGGCTTGAGTTGACTTGGGTCAACCTGTCCTCTAGGGCTGACCCCAATGTGTCCTTAGTGACCCATTGACCTCACTTTAGGGTTAGGAGGGCATAGGTGGGGTCCTCTAGACTAGGAGTGGGTCTATTGGCCCTAAGTAGGCTAGGTTGACCCATTCAGGGCTAGGGTTGACCTTGGTCAACTGGGCCTCTTGGGTTGGCCCTAATGGGTCCTTTTGGCTCTAATGGGTCTCCCAAAATGTTTGGGAGTGTTGTGGTAGGGTCTTGGGGTCATGGTGAAGCCCCATTGTCATCCTAAACTATTGTTCAGAATTCTACTATCTGCAGACCATGGTGATCCCTGTTGGGTATTGTATCCACAATGTACCTGATTTGCAGAAGCCCCTGGACAAGCTAAGGAGAATAGACTATGTATTTGATAAACTTTTTCAAGTTGTACTTGCAGTTTCTCCACGCTAAGTGCACACCAATGTCAGGGTGCAGTAGGTCAATATACACGGATCTGCACGACGTAATCCCTCGTTGAGCAGATCAGTGTGTTGGCCTATGTGCACTCTCTCTATTGGAGTGCACTTACTTTCAAGTACAGGGCCGCTCATATGCAAGAGAAGACAAGGAGCATGGAGGATCAAGGAGCAGCTCCTAGGTGGAAGACGAAAAATCATCCAAGGCAGATTCGACGAGAATCACCAAGTGATTCTCGCCGAATCGACGAGAATCATCAATGATTCTCGCCGACTCCTTCTGGCCATCTCAATATGGTGCCAAGTAAGATTCGGCGAGAATCGCTTGTAATTCCCGCCGAACCAATTGTCATGCAGCCCATGGATACAAGTTGAATTCGTTGAGAATCGACAAGTAATTCGACGAGAATCACAATCGATTCTCGACGAATCGTCGAGAATCACTTGATGATTCTCGCCGATTCGTCGAGAATCGTCTGCGATTCTCGCCGATTTTTCCTTGGCGTTGTCTCAGCTAATTTCCTGAACCAGATTCTGCCGCAGTTTACTATCTGGACCGGGACTTGGGGGGTATCTCTGTGGGTCCCACAAACGGTCTTATTAGGGGTAGCTACAGTATAAATACATGTGTATTTTGAACAGTGCGAAGACAGAAAAATACGCGAGCTCACGGAAACCCTAAAATCGCGAAATCCTTCCGCCGCCTCCGTCGCCGCTCGCGCAAGTCCGTCGCCACCGATAGATCTTCTTCCCGATCTCCGGCGACAGTAGTTTAGCAAGGCTTGGTCTCACGCGTCTATCCAGAGATCCCTTGTCTCTCGATTTGTTGATCGGAAACACTTCCCATCCGAATCGATCGAGACGACCGATCCTCGTGTGACCGTTGGTAGACCGAGCTTGCTTCGCAACGAAGTTTGGATCTCCAAGTTCAGCAGCTGCTCTTCTTCGTAGCCGCCGATCCCGAAGCTAGCCGCCGCTCGTGTGCCGCCGCCGGTTCCGGGGAGATCTTCTCCAAGCAAGACCAAGGTCGTAGACTCTTCATCGACTTCAAGAACACGTCGTCGACCAAAGAGGAACACCGGAGTCTCCAAGAGAAGTTTGTATCACGTGTACATTCTACCTTTATTTTATTGTAAAGGAACTTTTGTTCCGCGGTGTAAGGGTTGGGTGCAACCCGATTTGTGGGAGTGTTGACTCTCACGTGTGGAAGGGCTCCTTCCGTTAGTGAAGGGATTGGATTTCAATCCCGTTGGTGAAGTGACCGAGTCGTCCCTTGTTGGGGAGATAGGTCGAAGGGGGAAAGTGGATGTACCCAAGTCGGGGAACCACTATAAATTTGCTGTGTATTCTGTGTGCTGTGTTTGTTGTTTTTATTGTGCAGGTACATCTGTAAATTCCGCAAAAGAACCGCACGTTACCTATTCCCCCCCCCCATAGGTACACATAACCGACACTAGGTGGACTTTCAATCCCTACCTTGGCCTCCTATCTCTTGGCCCATTTCTGGCTTCCCAGGGTTTTGTCATGACCTAGTCATGGCCAAAACCACTCTTAGGGGTCTAGTTGGAAATGGGATGTTACAAATCCCAATAAACAAAACAAAGATTTCGTCCCCGAAATCAAGGTTGGACCTACGGGTCTTATTACCGAAGGAAAGAGTCTTGTAACATCCCATTATGACGCCTTGTTTGTTAAATTTGATTTATGGGAAAAACTTAGATCTAAGACCCCTTTCGCCCAAACGGCGAACCAAAATCCCAATAAACAAGGTTAAGCCCCAATAAACAAAAGATAAGCCCCTATCTACCTAGAGCAGCCCTTAGTATACTTAAAGCAGGAAAAATAAATTAACATCTTGAGGGGTCTGAGAGGTATACCTGACTGAATAGCTCGGGGTATCTCTGTCACATCAGGTCCTGTGGCTCCCAGGTATGCTCCTCCTGGCCGTGGTTCCTCCACAGGACCTTGACTAGTGGGACCTTCTTGCGTCGCAAGACCCGCACCCCTCGGTCGTCGATCCTCACAGGCTCCAAATGGACCGACCGGTCTGAAGCTACCGGCCCTTCGGTAGTCAGAATCTGCTGCTCCGGGCGTAGCAGAGCCCTCCTCAAAGAAGAAATGTGGAAGACGTCGTGCAGCGCGTCCAGCTCTGGTGGTAACTCCAGCCGGTAGGCTAGGGGTCCGATCCGCTCCAGGATCCTGTAAGGACCCATGTACCTAGGGCAGAGCTTCTTCCTCCGACCACGCACCCGTGAAACTCCATGCATGGGCTAGATCTTCAGAAACACCCGGTCCCCCACCTGGAACTCCACCTGCCGATGCCGGGCGTCATAATACTTAGCCTGTCTACTCTGCGCCTCAAGCATCCTGTCTCTGATCAGCCTCACTTGTGCCTCGGTGTCTTCAACAAACTCTGACCCCAATACCTTCGGATCTTCGTTCTGCACCCATGAGAGTGGGGTCCGGCATCTCCTCCCGTACAAGGCTTCGTAAGGTGCCATCCTGATGCTGGACTGGTGGCTGTTGTTATAGGAGAACTCGACAAGGGGTAAGAGTTTCTCCCACGGTTCCCCGCGGTCCAAGATGCATAGCCTCAAAAGGTCCTCCAGCGTCCGGTTGGTGCGTTCTGTCTGCCCGTCTGTCTGGGGGTGGAATGCAGTGCTGAAAGTCAATCGCGTGCCTAAGTAAGCTTGCACAGATCTCCACTCCCTGGAGGTGAACCTGCCATCCCGATCCGACACTATCGTCCTGGGCACACCATGATAACGAATGAACTGCTCCACAAACTTCCGCACCAGTACTCCTACTGAATCATCCTTCCTGATCGGTATAAATCGAGCCACCTTGGTCAACCGATCGACGATTACCCAGATCGAGTCATTCCCTGTCCGAGACCGGGAAGCCCATGTATGAAGTCCATGGCTATGTCATCAAACTTCCACTCCGGCACCGGGAGTGGCTGCAATAATCCTGCGGGGTTCCTGCACTCCGCCTTCACTAGCTGACATGCCTCACAATGGGTCACGAAGTGTGAGACATCCTTCTTCATGCCCGGCCAGTACATCGTCTTCTTCAAATCAGCCGTCATCTTTGTGATCCCCGGGTGTACAGAATACCGGCTGCAGTGCGCCTCCATCATAATATCCTCCCGGATCTGGCCTCCCTCCGGTATATACACCCGTCCTCTGAAGCACACCAGGTCGTCCCTCAGTGTGTAGTCTCCTGCAGTGCCTGCCTCCAGAGCTTGGAAGATGGGCTCTAACTTGGCATCCTGCCTCTGCCCTTCTCTGACTCGGTCTCTGATGTCATCGGTAACGCCTATCGCGGCCAAGTACTCCTCATAGAGCTCAGGATCATCGGACGATACCAGGGTAATGTGCATGTCCTCTAGTCTCTGCAGCAGCTCCATAGACATCAACTGAGGCTCTGCTCCTGCTGTGGCAGCTCTCCTACTCAGTGCATCCGCTACCACGTTCGCCTTTCCCGGGTGGTAATGCATCTCATACTGATAGTCAGAAAGGAATTCCACCCACCGCCTCTGCCTGATGTTTAGTTCCTTCTGCGTGTCCACGTACTTAAGGTTCTTATGATCGGAGTATATGTCACAGTGGACTCCATATAGGTAGTGCCGCCATATCTTTAGTGCGAATACGACTGCTCCCATCTCCAGGTCGTGCACTGGGTAGTTCTTCTCATGGGTCTTCAGCTGGCGGGAAGCATAAGCTATGACGTGTCCATTCTGCATCAGTACCGCTCCCATCCCCTGATATGATGCGTCGGTGTAGACCTGGAATCCCTCCCTCCCCGAGGGAAGAGTAAGAATGGGAGCCGAGGTCAGCCGATCCTTCAGCTCCTGGAAAGCTGTCTGGCACTGCGGGGTCCACACGAACGGTACCTCCTTCTTTGTCAAGGATGTGAGCGGGAGGGCGATTCGAGAGAATCCCTCCACGAACTTCCGATAGTAACCGGCAAGTCCTAGAAAACTCCGTACGTCAGTGGTTGTTTTCAGCTGCGGCCACTCCGAAATAGCTCGAATCTTTGCCGGATCCACTGCCAGCCCGGCTCCGCTGATAATGTGACCTAAGAAGGCCACCTCCTTCAGCCAGAACTGACACTTACTGAACTTCGCATAAAGACGATGCTCCCGCAGTCTCTCCAGGGTCAATGCTAGATGTCGCGTGTGCTCCTCCTCCGTCTTAGAATAGATAAGGATGTCGTCTATGAACACTATGACGAACACATCCAAATAAGCCTCGAAGACCCGGTTCATGAGGCTCATAAACGCTGACGGAGCATTCGTGAGCCCGAAGGGCATCACGATGAACTCATACAATCCATACCGGCTACTAAAGGCCGTTTTCGGGATATCCTCCTCCTGGATCCGCAGCTGGTAATAGCCTGATCTCAAGTCCAGCTTCGAAAAGTAATGGGCTCCCTCCAGCTGATCGAACAACTCGTCTATCCTGGGGAGCGGATAGGTATTTCGGACGGTCAGCCTGTTTAGTGCTCGATAGTCGATGCACAGGCGTAAGGTGTCGTCCTTCTTCTTTACGAATAGGACAGGGGCTCCCCATGATGAGGAACTCGGCCTAACAAATCCTGCTTCCACCAGCTCCTGCAACTGTGTCCGAAACTCCGCCAACTCCTTTGGGGCCATCCGATAAGGGGCCTTGGATACCGGCTTAGCCCCTGGTACCAACTGAATCTGGAAGTCCTTTTCCCTATGCGGAGGTAGTCCTGGCAGCTTATCCGGAAAAATGTCGGCGTAGTCACGAACCACCGGAATGTCTGCAATCAGGTCCTTCTCCTCAGTCATCTCGAACAATACTTGGTATACCTCGTCCCCTTGCATATGAGCCTTAATGGCCTGAATAGATGAAAGCAAGCGACGGGAGACCAGTGTAGTACCTTCGAACGTTGCATAAGTATCGCCGTGGCTGAGCACGACCCTCCCTGCCGGGCAATCAATCTGGGCATGGTTCCAGACAAGCCATGTCATGCCCAAGACGAGGTCGAAGTCCGGCATCCTCAGGATCGTCGCCGGGGCCTCAAGTGTCAACCCGTCTATGGTAACCTCCAGGAGGCACTTTTCTATGGACTGGATCTCCATCCCATTGGGGAGGCGCACCCTCCTGGGTAGTCCCGTATAACAACGAATCTGATCCAGGTCCTTGACGAAATCCTCCGACACAAAGTTGTGCGATGCCCCTGTGTCGAACAGGGTATGGGCAGGCTTGCCGCACACCATCACCATTCCTAAATCAGTTTGAAAGAAACTCTGGTGTAAGGTTTTCTAACCTAGGTTGTGTAGTAGTTCTATCAACACTTAATACGAGCAAAGAATAATTCCAAAATTAAGATTACTCTCATACCTGCAATAACCCTGTCCGGGTTCCGGGGCTGTGCTAAGTCCAAAGCGTAAATCTGCTCCCCATTCTGCCTGCGGTCGCCTCCCTGGTAACCACGTCCTCGGCCGCGTCCTCGGCCTCCGAAATGCTGGGCCGGTGGGCCACCCCGTGGTGCTGGAGGTGGTGCCCCCCTCATAGGGCAGTCTCTCCGGAGATGTCCCACCTGGTGACAATGGAAGCACTCCGGCGGGGGATACGCCATACCCCGGGGTCTCTGCATCTCCTGGATCCGGAGAGGTTGAGGGGCCAAGACCACCTGCTCTCTCGGCTCCTGCCTCAACTCCTGACGAGGCTGCTCCTCTGCCCTTCTTCCATCTGGTACGATGCCTCGCCGCTGATCATTTCGGGCCCTCCGGCCCTGGTCCTCCACTTGCCGTTTCCGGCCCCGAGTGGTGTGCCAGTCGGCCTCAATCCTCTTCGCCATCTCCAAAATCCGGGAGATGGGCCCGTCAGAGACAAAAAGCAAGGCCTCCCTCAACTCCTCTTTTAGGCCCTTATAAAACCTCTTGACGTACCCTGCTTCATCCAGCTGATAGGAGCCCGCATATCGGGCCAAATGATCGAACTCTCGGTGGTACTCCACCACTGTCCTGATGCCCTGCCTCAGCTGCAAGAAACGCTCCTCCAACTCATCCCTGGCCGACTGAGGAACAAAGTGCTCCAGCAGCGTGGCCCTGAACTCTTCCCAAGTGATTTCTGCAATCTCTCTATCCGCAAAGTCGTGTCCAACAGCGTCTTCCACCACCGCTTGGCATGTGACTCCAAGCAAGATACCACTAGGGCCACCCTCTCCTCCCAAGGGCATCGTATCCCAGTCAACATCTCGTACATCACATCCAGCCACTCCTCTGTCCGTACTGCCGACTCTGTCCCCAAGTAAGATGGGGGAGAGAGTCCTCGGAAGGTGCTCATCCAGTTGGCCCCTGGGTTTGGCTGCTGGGCTGGGGCTTGCTGAGCTCGGAAGGCCTCAAGGATAGCTGTAAGGGTCTGCCCCATGTCTGACTGGAGGAAAGGTGTGGGGACCATGGGAGGTGGTGCAATGTCTGGAGTCTGCTGAGCTCCACCTTGTGGGGTGGGCTGAGCTGGGGGCTGCAAAACGAACTACATTAGTAGATAGTCGACTCAATGCCTAATGAAAGTGGACAACTTACATGTGATTTCCCCCGTATGGGCACACCACTGCTTCCGCTGCTTAGTTTGTCCCCAAACTAAACCCGCGCGGGGGTGACCCAGGGTTGTGGACGGCTACTTTTCGATCGAGGTTTCCTCTGATACCACTTGTAAGACCCCCTTTTTTTTTCGGACACCGGGGTCTTAGGCCCAGAACCGCCGTTTTGCGGTGACCCCTTCACGCCCTGAAGAGTCATCACCACAAGGCGCCGATTCTGCCGGCCATCTCGATCACATAAAAGTAGCAAAATAATGAAGTGAAATGTAAAGTATCTGTCCACAGAGAATCACATGGCATAATAAATATAACTCCACGAAGGGAGTGTCCACAGAAAACAACATCAGAGTAGCAAAACGGGCTTATGCCCGGTACATCAAATCCTCACTACAAGATCTCTCATATGGAAACAAAAGTGGAAAACTGCTCAGGGTCGAGACTCACGGTCCCGGCTGTGTGTACTCCGGAGCTAGACTGCCCCACCTCCAAGCGCACCGGTCTCTGGGGCTGCACCTCCATGCTGGTCTCCGCGATCCCCTAAATGATGCGGTTCGAAAACCGTTAGTCTAAAAGACTAAGTCCTATCATCCCCCACCCCTTCCCCCACGGCTCCTAGGCACCGAGCGGAGAGGAAGAAAGGGGAGGACTTGAAGGTGGAGAATATCAAAAGCAGATGGCAGCGGTACTATTCTAGCAAGTTCTATAGCATATAAAGACAATAAACTGTAAACTGAAATGTAACCTTCACTTATGTGGAAAAACACATAAGCCAAGGGGTCTTTTGCAAGGCTCCCATCATATAAAAAAGTCCCATACCGATTTATACGTTGGGGTGTCGGTGGTCAAACAGCAGTAACTAAATATATCAAAATTAACCTTAATTTATAAACTTGCCCACACAAGCTTATAGACTAAGGGGTCGTTTTGCAGGTCCTAAAGTATAAGCGTCCCATTCCACTTATACTTTAGGTGTCAAGGTTTAAGATAACGATTATGCTATGACATGCAAGTGGGTATGATGGATCATGCAAGTGCAATACACACACCCGACTCTGTGCACACAGACCTTTAGTTCCCCCTTTTTGGAGCCGTAACCTCCCAGGATACCTCCGTAGTGGCAGACGGAAGCGGTGGGTTGGGCCTCGCCCACCTCTAAACCAGTAAAGCACTACCGGTCAGACCTATCGTACGCCTCAACGCTTGGTGCACGAAGCGGACTCCTGCGTACTCTTGCCGGCTGGCGCACCGGACTTCTGTTGGCGAAGTGCTAACCCCACTTGCCGAGTCAACGTATTGGCGTCGGTGCATCGACCCTCCAATACCGAAGACCCACCACCTTAATTTACTTTCCTTTTATGCACATGCAAATTTAGCGTGATCAAAACCCGAGCCGAAGCTCCCCGGACCAACACGTCCGTCACAAATAATCGAGCCGAAGCTCCCCGGACCCAAAGTCCGTCTTTAACCATCCGAGCCGAAGCTCCCAGCTAACATCCCGTGCCATCAGTGTCTGTGAAATGTGCAACCCTAATTACTAAGTTACTCTTTTCAGCTTGTTAAACAGTTTACGTTAACCCAGGACTGCCCCCGGTATTCCCTGTGAAGGGCTCTCTAGGGGCACTAGGAACTGTGTTGGGATTACGCCCAGCGTTCCCTTTCGCAAGGTACTTATTTTATTATTGGTTGATTCCCTTACCCATTATTTTCTCATGTTTCGATACGCTAATCCTAGGGTGATTTGACTCCAACTCTCCTTGGGTAGGACGATCTTTCGTCGGACCCGAACGCCTTTAAACCCTAGACAAAACCACACCCTACTCACTCATCTTCCAAAGATGCAGTCCATTCCACTTGTCCTTACAGCAAACCATCAAGACCCATCATACGTGCCCTAATTCACATCCAAATGAAATCCTGCAGTTTTGTTATATGCAGACCACTTAAGCTACATGACCCGTAAAAAGGGAAGTACATGAAATACTCATCCAGTACCCTTATGATAATTATTAAAGGTCTATTATGATAAATATAGACTAAATTCAGAAAATCATATTTTTTCCAATTAATCTACTATTTATTGAATTTTCCTCAAAAACTAGGCCATAGTCAATTTGAACATGAACCATAAGATTTTCTCAGGTAATGGCCTCCTAAAATTTGTATTCACTAAATAACAGAGAAATATTATTGGTTGCCAATTTTCATAATTTTCCAGATAGTTCTTGACCTCTAAAGGATTTATTTAAGTAATTCCTAAAATCAAATATAATGAAGGAAGTGCCACAAATATGTCTCCAATAATTATGTAAAAATTACTAGGGCTTCATAAGGAACTAGAAACATCATGATGAAGAAATTAAAATTTTTCAGACAATCTAAATGTCATTAATAAATTTTCCAAAGTTTCATAGAATTAAATAGTTAAAGAAGCAGCTACCAAATATCATTCTTCAACAATTCCATACAAATTTACAGAGATGGGTATCATGACTATAAGCCTCTTTGCTAAGTTTCATCAGGTTTAATCAAGTATATTTTTCTGCAAAAATTCCTAAGTGAAAATTGTAAAATATGACTTTGTGAATAAAGTACCAAAAATATTCATCCAAAATTTATTATAAAATTTCCAGAGATATGTATACCCTAAGCAACTACCCATTCAAAAACTCAGGCCTTTTCAGAAAGTTTTGGTATTAGATCTTATGGTTTCAAAGCTAGTGCCCTAAACTAGGGTTATGGATTTAAGGGGTCTTAAGTCTTCCAAAAGCCCTAAAATTTTAACCACAGGACCATAGCAACCCTATGGACATCATTCCCAAGTTTCAAGTCCATCCAAGGTCTTTTGACCCCAGTTTCTTCAAACCCTAGAGATTTACCCTAAAGGGCCTACCCTAACATTCTAGAGCTACCCTAGTCCAATCCACTCCAAACTCCATAAGTGAGTGTAAAAAGTCAAATTATATCAGTGGCCAAAATTTCAGCCTCTGTTGAGGTGATTTGGTCACTCAAAACCAAAAGTGCCACTTTTGACCAAAATGCCCTTCATAGGGTATAAATAGGGTTGGGTCAAAACCTATTCAACACACATCCAAATCAAATGAAATTTTATACAGGAACCTAATTGGAGCCCAGGGACCACTCACCAAAATTTGGGAGGGTTTGGATGTGTTTAGGGCACCTATTTAATTTATCTAATAATTATTAAATATTTACCAAAACTATAGAAATATTTTCCCCAAAAATTCCCATTTTTGGGCAGGCCCTAGGTATGTCTAGGATAGACTCTCTACCAAAATTTCAGCTAATTTGGGCTTGGGGTGAAGAGTGGGCACTCAATTTAGTGACTGTCTAGCCCTAAGGGTATGTCCCACCAAAATGGGTGCCCTGGTCTAACCAGTGACCCAAAAGGGTCCAAACAATTTTTGCTGCAAACTAGACACCCTAAGCTACAATGTTCATGTTGGGAAAATTTCCAATCAGGGTCCCTAAGTATTTTTTAAAATTAAATACATTAAATACATCCAGTGTGACAGAAATGAAATGATTCTTATTTAATTCCTATAGTATTTGATCTGATGCCGCGCGAATCTTGGCGCAGATCGACGGCATCTGGTCATCGTCCCCACTGAGCCAACGGCTGAGATTTGTTCTGCCTGGAGCGATTTCCAAGCCCTGCCGCCGGCGATCCAGCCCCTTCCCCGACCGGCCACCGCCACCAACACCTCCGTTGAGGTGGTGGCTATCGTCAGGCGGCGGCTCCGCCGCCGGAGAGGCGTTTTCCGGCGGATTAAGCAAGAAATTTTCTTGCCGAAACCAGGAGAAATCCCGGATTGAATCGGGCTCAATTGAGCCCGAAACTCAAGCCTAATGATTCCTAGGATCTACCCGCGAGTTAAGGAGAGGAGGAGGACCTTCCTGGCGGCCTGGATGCGAGAGGAGCGGCGGGATGCCATTGGCGACGGCGGCGGCGCTCGGCTTCTGCAACTGCACAGTGGAATGGCTCGTCTCCTCCAGGTAAGTGCTCCAAAATGATCCCCTCGGCTCCCTGAAGGTGTTTAAATGGCAATTGGGGGAGGAGAGAGGCTGGTTCTTCAATGGCCATTATCACCATTAATGGAGTGGCTCGGGTTGTGTGGAGGGGGGCTGAACCCACCCCTTGGTGGCAGGGAAACGGCTGGAATCAACTCCTCTCCCTAGAGGAGTTGATTACAGCCATCATTGGTGGCTGTTGGCCTTCCTTGGCCGGCTTCTCTCTTCCCTTTCCTCTTCCCCATTTTCTTTCTCCTCCATTATCATGGAGAGGAGCTCTTTTCTCTCTCCTAGTCACCTCTGGTTGACTAGTCAACCCCACAAGCTAAAGGCAGCCCACTGGATTATGATGATCATGGGAATGGGTTTGGCCTAAGGGAGAAGTGGCTTGAGCTTGGGTTAGCCCTTTTTGGGCTAAGTTGACTTGACCCTCAATGAGGGTTGACTTGGTCAGTTTGACCATCTAGGCTGACCCCATTGGGTCCTGGGTGATTCATTGGCCTCCCCTAAGGTCTATGTAGGGTTGGGTAGGGTTGACTTGGCACCTTAAAGGTCACTTGACCCTTGGTAAGGTCACTTTGACCATTTTAGAGCTAGAGTTGACTTGGGCCAACATGACCATTAGGGTCCACCCCTATGGATCCTTGGTGACCCATTGACTTCCCTTAGGGTCTAGGTAGGGTTATGTGGGGTTACCCTGCACTTTGGAGGTCACATACCCTTAGTAAGGGTACTTTGATCAGATTAGGGCTTGAGTTGACTTGGGTCAACCTGGCCTCTAGGGCTGACCCCAATGTGTCCTTAGTGACCCATTGACCTCACTTTAGGGTTAGGATGGCATAGGTGGGGTCCTCTAGACTAGGAGTGGGTCTATTGGCCCTAAGTAGGCTAGGTTGACCCATTCAGGGCTAGGGTTGACCTTGGTCAACTGGGCCTCTTGGG
This sequence comes from Platanthera guangdongensis, assembly GCA_039583875.1. Classification (NCBI taxonomy): domain Eukaryota; kingdom Viridiplantae; phylum Streptophyta; class Magnoliopsida; order Asparagales; family Orchidaceae; genus Platanthera; species Platanthera guangdongensis. The sequence continues at coordinate 36,659,361 of CM077157.1, read as the reverse complement.
TTGGCCCTAATGGGTCCTTTTGGCTCTAATGGGTCTCCCAAAATGTTTGGGAGTGTTGTGGTAGGGTCTTGGGGTCATGGTGAAGCCCCATTGTCATCCTAAACTATTGTTCAGAATTCTACTATCTGCAGACCATGGTGATCCCTACCTTGGCCTCCTATCTCTTGGCCCATTTTTGGCTTCCCAGGGTTTTGTCATGACCTAGTCATGGCCAAAACCACTCTTAGGGGTCTAGTTGGAAATGGGATGTTACACTTGTTAAATCTCCACACGCTCACCACTGTAACGCCCCTAGCCGATACAACGTGACAGCGTCACGACTCCACTCTAGGCGCCGCTACCGGGCTGCAGCCCAAGCACCCCAACCCCTCTCCAGCCCACTGACGGATTGTTGGTGGCTGCAGCTCTGTTAGAAAGTAGAGAAAGAAAGCGAAAAGAAGAGAACAAGCCGAATAAACTTTTGAATAATCGAAACTTTATTATCCAAAAAAGATAACTATTACAAAGGTATGCCCTCCCTTATATAGAATGGAGGAGAGAAGAGAGAATACAAATAAGAGATGTGGGACTAAAATTTACAAGCTAAGCGGACTGTACAAAGTAAACCGCACAGGCCGCGCGGTTAGACAGAAGCACTAACCGCACGGCTTACAATAAGAGATGCAGAGAGGTCGCCTGTGAAGATTGCTTAGACCGCCCGGTTTGCAAGTCGCCGAGTCAAACCGCCAGACCGCGCGGTCTCTAACCCGCCAAGACAGACCGCCCGGTCTCCAACTTCAACACTCCCCCTCAAGCTGGAGCATATATATCAATCATGCCCAGCTTGTCGCAAACATGCAGAAACGAGGCGGAGACTGGCTTGGTGAAGATGTCGGCTAGCTCTTTATCAGATGTGACAAACGGAGTGCAAATCTGTTCTTTTAAAATCTCTTCACGAATGAAATGGCAGTCAACCTCAATGTGCTTTGTTCTTTCATGGAATACCGGATTTTTGGAGATGTATATGGCGGCCTTGTTATCACAGAACATAGGTAGAGGATGGTTGTACACCTCTCCTAAATCTAGCATGAGAGCCCGCAACCATTTCAACTCACAAGTGGTTGACGCCATACTGCGATACTCAGCTTCTGCACTGGACCTGGAGACAACAGACTGCTTTTTACTCTTCCAGCTCACCAGATTTCCCCCAACAAAGGTGCAAAAACCTGAGGTAGACTTGCGATCCCCTTTGTCATCAGCATAACTTGCATCTGAGTAGGCTTCAATCCTCAGATGACCATTCTTCTGAAACAGTAATCCTTTCCCAGGCGCTGCTTTGACATATTCCAAGATCCGCAAGGCGGACTGAAGATGACAATCCCTGGGCGCTTGCATGAATTGACTCACCTTGCCCACAGCATAAGAAATGTCGGGTCTGGTCACTGTGAGATATATGAGCTTACCAACCAGACGCCTGTATCGCGAACTATCTGAAAGAAGAGGCGAATCATCTGTCCAGGTTTTGTCCTCCCCAATAGCCATGGGACATCGGGCAGGTTTAGCTCCAGTCAATCCCGCCTCTTTTAAAAGATCAAGGGCATACTTTCGCTGAGAGAGAACTAAGGAGTCGGGCTTCCGAGAGAGTTCGATCCCCAGAAAGTACTTTGGAGAGCCCATATCTTTAGTGATCAGATGTTGGCGAAGATGTAGCTTTGTCAGGGCTACCCCTTCCTGGTCATTGCCAGTGAGAAGAATATCATCGACGTATACAGCAAGAACAACCAGCCCAGAAGGAGTTTTGCGAATAAAGAGAGAGTGATCAGCAGAGCTTCGCACAAAACCAACAGCCGCCACAATACCGCTGAACTTGTCAAACCAAGCTCGAGGACTCTGCTTGAGGCCATAAATTGCCTTCTGCAGCCGGCATACTCGTGTCTCCCCCTGAGCAACATACCCAGGAGGTTGCTCCATGTAAACGGCCTCGTGAAGATCACCATAAAGGAAGGCATTCTTGACGTCCAGCTGAGAAATTGGCCAATCCCGATTGACGGCCACAGAGAGAAGAACCCGGATTGTGCTGAGACGAGCCACAGGGGAGAAGGTGTCAAAGTAATCAACCCCATAGGTCTGAGTAAAGCCCTTAGCCACAAGGCGAGCCTTATACCGATCCACAGTGCCGTCTGGGCTAAATTTGACCACAAAGACCCAGCGACAGCCAACAACATCAGTGCCAAAGGGAGGAGGAACAAGAGTCCAGGTACCCCGCTCAGTAAGGGTCGCCATTTCCTCATCCATGGCCATCTTCCAGTGAGGAATAGCAAGGGCCTCCTGATAGGAGCGGGGTGTGGCAGTGGCAGAGATAGCCAGTGCAAAGGCCCTGCGAGAAGGAGTAAGACGATCATAGGAAACAACAGCAGCAAGGGGGTGTAAGGTGCACGTCCGCACCCCTTTGCGAAGAGCTATAGGAAGATCCAGGTCAGCCGGGCCCGCGGCATCCGGAGCATCCGTGGTAGAGAAAGCTGGCCCGGGAGAAGAGAGCGACGGCAGCGGAGAGGAGGGAGAGGGTGGTGGAGAAGGGAGAGAGTGAGGTGGAGGAAGAGGAGGGGGTGGAGACGGTGTAGTGGTGGAGAGTGTAGGAGGAGACGAGGGAACGAAGGGAATGGCAGGAGAATCAGAAGCTGGGAGAAGAGGAGAAGAGGCATCCGAGAAGTAGGAGGTATTCTCGAAGAAGGTGACATCAGCAGAGACGAACTGCTTACGAAGGACGGGATCAAAGCAACAGTAGCCTTTCTGAGTGGTGGAATACCCCAGAAAGACACATTTGGTGGAGCGAGGGGAGAGCTTATCACGGGTGGCAGAAGGGGCATGCACAAAGGCAGTGCATCCAAAGATTTGGAGAGGGAGATGAAACGGCTCCTTGCCCGGATACAAAATGGAGAACGGGTTTGGCCATGGAGAACCGTGGAGGGAATGCGATTGATGAGGTAGCAGGCAAGGAGAACAGCATAGCCCCAATAGGAGCGAGGAACATGCATCTGGGTCATCAAGGTGCGAGCGACATCGAGCAGGTGTCGGTTTTTGCGTTCGGCTACACCATTTTGTTGTGAAGAATAGACACAACTAGTTTGATGAAGAATCCCATTTTGCATGCAGAATGTAGAGAAGTCACGACTGAGATATTCTGCGGCATTATCAGACCGAAAAACTTTGATAGAAACATCAAACTGAGTTTTGATCATGAGATAGAAGGATGTCCATACAGAGAATAATTCGGAGCGATCTTTTAACAGATACACCCACGTACAGCGAGAGAAATCATCAATGAACGTGACAAAATAGGAACTACCCCGACCAATGGTAAGAGTAGGAGAAGGACCCCAGATGTCGGAGTGGATAAGATCAAACGGACGGGTAGAGCTACGAACGTGCTTTGGAGGAAGGAGGAGCGGTGATGCTTGCCAAGCTGACAGGCCTCACAGTTGAGCGGAGGACTTTGAGGAGGAAGGTGGGGCAGAAGTTGACGAAGAATACGGGGAGGAGCATGACCAAGGCGGAGATGCCATTGGAGAAGATCTGTGGAGGTGGAGGAGAAGGTGGAAAAAGCAGAAATGTTGTCTAGGAAGTATAAGCCGCCACTCTCAGTCCCAGTAGCAATCGTCCGTTGGGAGTCCGGATCCTGAAAAGAGCAAGAAGTAGAAGTAAATGTGACGGAACACTGTAATTGCTTGCAAAGAGATGTAACAGATAATAAGTTGCACGGGAACTGGGGCACATATAGAGTATCCGCCAAGTGAAGAGACGGGGTGACATGAACTATCCCTGTGCCATGAACTGGTGATGAAGAGCCGTCAGCGAGAGTAACTGGGGGCAAGCGAGCATGTTTTTCTAGGAGAGAGAAACACGGGAGATGGCCGGTCATATGATTCGTAGCACCAGTGTCGATCAGCCATTTGCCCTGAGTAACAACGTGTGCACGACCAGAAGACGTGACAACCGAGGCGAAAGCCATGAAGGGAGGAAGAAGAAACTGCAGCGGTCTCGGTGACAGCACACCAGCGGCACGAAGGGCCACGACCAAGGTGCAGAGCACAAGCCGCGCGACTAAACCAGGAGGTCGCGGCGACTAATAAGAGAAGCGGCTAAGAGCGAAGAGGCGGAGAGGCCGCTCAAACAAGGAAGAATCCGCGTGAAACCGCGGCGGGAACAAAAGGGAAGAAGCCGCTTGAACACGAGCGGCTAGGATCCAGATCAAGGCACAGCGGGGAAGAAGTCGCGCGGACTGCAAAGGGCCGAGCGAACAGAAGAGAGGAGAAGAGCAGGTGACCGCGACCAAGATGCGGGTAAGAAAGGGACAACCCGCACGGTCAGGCAGATCACAGCAGTTGCGAGAATGCGGTCAAGGGCACAGCGGGGAAGAGGTCGCGCGGACTGAAAAGGCCGAGCGAACAGAAGAGAGGAGAAGAGCAGGTGACCGCGACCAAGATGCGGGTAAGGAAGGAACAACCCGCACGGTCAGGCAGATCACAGCAGCAAACCGCGAGTGCAGAGACAACACACGCAGACAGAGACAGACCGCAGCGACTAGGAAGTCGGAGCGGCTGGAAAGAGCAAGGAGCGCGGCGACACGGAAACAGGTCGCTGCGACAAAGAGCAGGAGGAGAAGAGAAACAAGAAGAGCAAGCCGCACAAACAGGCAGCGGACAGAAACAAGCCGCGCGGATAGCAACAAACCGCGCGGACAGAGGAGAAGGCAAGCCGCGAACAAGCCGCAGAACGCGGAAGACAAGCCGCGAACAACAGAGAGCGCACAGAATCAGGAGGAAAAGACCGTGTCCTCTGATACCATGTTAGAAAGTAGAGAAAGAAAGCGAAAAGAAGAGAACAAGCCGAATAAACTTTTGAATAATCGAAACTTTATTATCCAAAAAAGATAACTATTACAAAGGTATGCCCTCCCTTATATAGAATGGAGGAGAGAAGAGAGAATACAAATAAGAGATGTGGGACTAAAATTTACAAGCTAAGCGGACTGTACAAAGTAAACCGCACAGGCCGCGCGGTTAGACAGAAGCACTAACCGCACGGCTTACAATAAGAGATGCAGAGAGGTCGCCTGTGAAGATTGCTTAGACCGCCCGGTTTGCAAGTCGCCGAGTCAAACCGCCAGACCGCGCGGTCTCTAACCCGCCAAGACAGACCGCCCGGTCTCCAACTTCAACAAGCTCAATTGGTGATGAGAAGTGAAGGAACTCCATGGTTAAGCGTGCTTGGGCGAAAGTAGTACTGGGATGGGTGACCTCCTGGGAAGTGCCCATACAACCCAACTTAACTGTCAAATTTGCTCATCAAAGGGAGGCTGTGGCCACCAACAACCCGCCAGTGGGCTGGAGAGGGGTTGGGGTGCTTGGGCTGCAGCCCGGTAGCGTCGCCTGGAGCGGAGCCGTGACGCTGTCACGTTGTATCAGCTCGGGGCGTTACAACCACCATCAGAACGAACATCACACCAATCTCGGAAGCAGTCCAAAGAAAGTTTCCCACCATGTTCGTGAAAGAAGACAACCAACTCCATGAGGCGTACTACCCCCAAGAGAGTAAACTGAGAAATCGGCACGCCGTAATATTTTGGATTCTCAATCACTTCCTCGCATAGAGGGAATCAGAATCCTGATATCAAGGTGGTCTCGCAGATCGTCAACCGGCCACGAGACGTTTTTTGGACCCACTTATCAACACGCGGTATCCTCACTTCAAGGTCGGCAGGAAGGCTGAACCTCCTCCTCCAAATCACAACCTCATCCTCAGTAAGAGAGGAGCGAAGACGCATCGGCCTCGCAGTATGCTTCGAGCCCTGTCACAAAAATTAAAAATAAATTTAGACTAAAAAATCTGATCAAAATTCATCTGCCCCCGTCATGCACAAAAAGGCGCGCCACCTAATAGAATCAAAAACAAACATGACGCGCCCGAGCATGCACACACCCGCGCAGCAGGCCCCCGCGCGTGGCCACGTGGACGCGATCGTCCGTGCGATCCCGCGCACGCACGCGCGGCCGGGAGCACGCGGCCGGGCGCGCACCCTCGCGCTTCCGCGCGGGGCTAGGGGCGCACCGGCCGCGCGCACAACCATACGCGCGTGCCCGCGGACGCCCATGCTGGCCCACCCGAGCGCGCCCGTGCAGGTGCCCCGTGCGCTGTCTTGCACACGTTCACGCGAGCGGCCAAGACCATGCACGCCCAAATGTGACCCCGCGCACGCATCCGCGTGCATCATTGCTACTACGAGAGCGTCAGCTACCTCCCCCAGGCGCGTTCATCGCCTCTCCGACACCATAATATATTCCAACATTTTTACCCGAGTTTGCAGGGCGATCCTACTCGCCATCTCAATTCCATCACCGTTCGTCATCGTCGCCGCCAAAAAAAATGAGCAAAGAAAGATCCTTGTTTTTCGTCGTCCGAAGCGGTCTCGTGCAACATGGATCTAGGGGGCAATTGTTGGAGATGACCCCCATTTTATAAAGATTTGGTGCACATAACCACACACTCATGATCTCCACCTCAAAAGAAGTGGGATCATGGGATTGGCTGCGTGCGCGATCCCCCGCGCACTGATCCCATCACGTGTATTGGGCAAACCGCCACGAACCTCACTTCGCCGAGGGCGGGCGGTCGACCTCCTCCCCGCCCGCCGGCCGCCCGCCCTCTCTCGCTGCGCCGGCCGCAGCCGTGGCCGAGGGGGCAGCCGCCCGGGCCGCCGCCTCGCTCGGCCGCCCCATTCCTCGACCGCCCGAATGGCCAAGGGGGCGGCCGCCCGGGCCGCCCCCTCCCTCGGCCGTCGGTGCATGACCAACGGGAGCGGCCGGGGGCCCTCCCCGCCCTCCGTCGGCTGTCCTCCCCTCGCTGACGAACTTGTCGACGAGTTCCCCGGCCGCCCGTGGAGTTCCGCTCTCGTCGTCCGATCAGTGGGGGGGGGGGGGTTCCCGGTCGTCCGATTCACGCGTAACCACCAACTAACCGCCAGATTAGTGAGAGGGGGATTTAATTAATAATTTATTTAAATGGTCTCCAAATAGCGAAATACGTGCATTTAAACTATATCAAAAATAATCATGATGGTGGTTATGGTGTGCAGATAGTCGCGTACCACCATAACCACCACTCTGAGCCTATAAAAGGAACCCTAGGCCTCCTCATTTCTGACCTTTTTCCTCTGAGTCTTCTTCTTACTCAGGTTGGAGCTCTACCGAATTCCACCTACGAGCAGCACCGGAGCTGCACCCGAGTCACGAGCGAGTCAAGCCGAAACCACCCGACGAAGCCATGTCTCTCAAGTTCCAAGTGGACCCCGCAACCGCAAGTCCAGGTGCTCCGCTCCACGTTCAGAATCAGCAATCCGCTAACCAAAGACCACCAGCGTGAAGCGCAATTTGTAACAACTTCCGACGCGATGTCCTGTCGTCCGCCGTGTGCCAAGTGTCTCTCACCCCCAAAGCTGTAACGAGAGGTGACATGTCACTCTCGACTTCACAAATAAGTTGTAACAATTAGAAAATATGTGACTTTAACCGACACAGATCTGATCACGTGATTTTTTTACCCAGTTGAAGAGTTTTTCCACGTTAAAACTGCTTGTGCACAACCGACCTACACTATTGACTGTGTGCGTGCTCCATCGTTCCGAGAGCTAAGACGGCCCAGGTTATTCCGGTACAACCGGGACGTCGAGTTAGACTGCAACTTATGCCATTTTTTGCCGGTTTTCTCCGCCAGTTTGTAGGGAAATCCTGTTTTCTGGTAAGTGCCCGATCCCCTCCATCTTCTACCTTTTCTTCTTCTTTTTTCCCCTAGTTTTGGAGCAAAGAGATGTAGAAATTCCTGTGTATCGTTTTCTTCGTTTCCTGTGCTCATTGTTGGCCGATATTGGTTGATGACAGATCTGGTTCCATGAGATGTATGGAGCAGTTTTGGATCTTCCATGATGACAGATCTGGTTCCATGTGCTCATTGTGCTCACCCTTTCTTCTTCGTTTTTTCACTACTGACTTCCACTTCTTCTTCGTTTTTCGTTTTTCGTTTTCTAAACAGTACATTAAATAGTTTTGGATCTTCTAAATTATACTTTTTGTTTTTTTCTCACATGATCATTGCTTGATTGTACCCTACTTGATCACCATTTCTCACATGATTACTGACAACATAACTTTCACAAAAGCTTTTTTCCATTTTAAATTTTAGCATTCCATAAACTAGTTGTTTATTTGTCATAATGTTTATTGTGACCCAATTTATTTTCTCAAGCCTATGATGTCATAACATAAGAGTATTGTAGTGATTTTTCTTTTTGGATATGACACCCTTGCAAATGGTTTGAGTGTTTAAGTAAATGTTTTTGTTAAGATCCATTGGTGATTGTTAAATTTTCTCAAGGTGGTCAACAATATAGCCCAAAACCAAATTAATATCTTCGGCACTATCCAGTTCACACTTTGATCTAGCGGAAAACCAGGAAGCAAGCTCAACACACCAAGCACATGGAAGAACAAGCAGATCTTATATTCATTATACTTCTTTAAAAGACGAGGTATACGTAGCGAGACATGATTTCGCTAGTACAATCAGCTATAACAGAAAGCACAAAAAACAAGTCGGGCGGACAGCACTGGAAACCGCCGAGACCGCTGAAGTCGCCAAGTCCGCTGAAGCCGCCCGAGCAGAAGCTGCAACACGCCGAATAGACACGGAGTCCGCCGAAGCCGCGAGGCCGCGCAGACACACCGTTATTCGCCTACTGCTGATGAACTGAGGAACAGACCGCCTACCCGCCTGAGACTGGCAGACAGGTTATTGGAACTTGTAAAGTTGAAGCAAAGAACTGACAAGCCGAGAGCAACCTGCTGAAACCGCAGAGACCACACACTTCCAAGTACTTGACCTAAGTCAAAGTCAAGCTCCTGGCTCCTTGAAGCTAACCGCGCGACCTGCACACAGCAAACAGTTAACTCTGATTCAATCCGCGCGACAGAAAACTGAGACCGCAACACTTTGACGAGCCCCCACTTACTGTTCACTCTGTTACTGTAGACGTGCCGGGGGGGGTCCTATTTATAGGCGAGGTGAGGAGTGTGGTCACCGCCCTAGTGGATAGAGACACCGCCCCAGCCCGCGCGCTAACAAACACCCGTCCGCTGAGTCCGCAAGGACTTAGCCGGATTCCAAGGAAAACCCGCCAGGAGCAAGGCAAGAACTCAACAAGGCGGACTTGCCTCACACTATGCGGACTAGGTATATTCCGCACAGTCTGCACAGTCCGCAGAGTCCGCACAGTCCGCAACATCACCATATGGACATCCACAACCCCTTCAGCAACAGTCCGCACACTAGAGAGGCAGTCTGCATAGTACAAGACCAAGCCTCCATCCGCCACAAGCCCACGACCAAAGACAGAGTTAGCAACAGTCCGCCCGGTCACAGCGAACTCGGCGGATACCGCGGACATACTGGACTTGTCACAGAATGTGACCAAGTCCAGTAAATCATAAGGGCCAACGTGAGCTTGGCGGACAAGGCTCAGTCCGCCAACACCCAAAACGAAAACGCCAACTCTCCTCCAGAGTTAGGCAGAGTCCGCAAGCCAACTCGCACAGCTACCCAAACGGTCAACTACCGGACTCCACATACCAGTCCGCCACAGCACCAATACTGATGTACTACCAGAGCTCGGCAAGGCCACAACCAAACTCCTAAAGCCAGTCCGCAATAGCGGACACCGCGGACACGCCAGTCCGCAAGCCTCCCGCGGACAGGACCCAGTCCGCCGGATAACACTAGCTTGCAACACGACCACTGAACAACGTACACCAGTCCGCGAACCTTTATCCGCTCAGGCCGCTCCTTGGCTAAACCAGCAAGACAGCTGACTCCCTATCCGCAAATAACAGTCCGCCCAGGCCGCGGACTTAGTCTGCACAAGCCGCACAGAACAGCCAGCTTTCACTAAACCTATCACCAGGCCGCATAACAGCAGTCCGCCCAGTCCGCCCAGTCCGCCGACTATGTCCGCATAGACCGCTCGGCCTGCCCATCAACCACTTCCACTTCACAAATTTCAACACTCCCCCTTGAAGTGAGAAGTGGTGACCAAGCCCAGCAAACTGCGCAACCGCTCAAAAAGCCTCTTCGACAGTGGCTTCTTGAAGATGTCAGCAAGATTATCTTCACTCCGAACATGCCCGACCAGAAGAGATCCCTCCAACACCTTATCCCTTATGAAATGGTGATCGATCTCAATATGCTTGGTCCTAGCATGACACACTGGATTGTTTACCAGCTTGAGAGCACTCTCATTGTCACCCCGGAGTAAAGTTGGCCCGTGCACTTCTTCATGCACATCCTCTATAAGCCTCCTCAACCAGATGGATTCCAGAGCAGCCAAGGATGAAGCCTTATACTCTGCCTCCGTAGTTGAGACGGACACCGAGTCCTGCTTCTTGCTACACCATGAGATGCTAGCTGATCCGCAAGTGAACACATAACCTGAAGTTGACCTTCGATCATCCGAATCACCGCCATAGTCAGCATTCGTGTACCCAAGCAAGGCAAAGTCCGAGGCCCTTTTATAGAGAAGTCTCATGTCAGAAGTTGTCTTGACATACTTCAAAATGCTCTTAGCCTCCACTAGATGAGACTTCCTTAGTTCAGCCATAAACTGACTTACTCGGCCAACATCGTAAGCTATGTCTGACCTAGTAATCATCAGGTAGATCAAGCTCCCAACAAGAGCTCTGAACACCAAGAGATCATGAAGAACCCTTCCCTCATCTCTTCGAAGCTTCAGCCCATGTTCCAGTGGAGTAGAGCAACTCTTTCCTTCGCCCATGCCGAACTGCTTCACAATGTGATCTGCATAACCTCTTTGGCAAATGAGTATACCGCTCTTCTTCCTCTCCACTTCAAGACCGAGAAAGTGATGAAGCTCTCCCAAGTCTTTCATCTCAAAGCGTATAACAAGCTCAATCCTGAGCCTTGCTACTTCCTCCTCCGAATTCCCTGTGATGATCATGTCATCCACATACAGCAGGACCAAGACTTGAAGCTCCCCCTTATTCTTGACGAACAAGCTAGAATCTGAGTTGGAAGCAAGATAACCGCAGAATTGCAAATACTCTGTTATCTTCCCATACCAAGCTCTAGGAGCTTGCTTCAACCCATAAAGAGCCTTCCTGAGCTTGCAGACATAGTCCGGATGATCTTCAGAAACAAATCCAAGTGGCCGATCCATGAAGATGTCTTTGTCAATTTCTCCGTAAAGAAAAGCATTCTTCACATCAAGCTGCCACATTCTCCATCCCTTGCTAGCAGCCAAGACAATCACCACTCTAACTGAAGTCATCTTTGCAACCGGACTAAATGTCTCCTCATAGTCTTCTCCATACTGCTGTGAGAATCCTCGAGCGACCAGACGAGCTTTGTATCTATCAATGCTCCCATCAGCCTTCTTCTTCAACTTAAATACCCACTTGCAAGTCACTGGAGTAATGTCATCAACCTTGGGCACAAGATCCCAGGTTTCATTCTTCTTGAGAGCAGCAATCTCTTCCTTCATGACATCTTCCCACTCCTTAACTCCAGTGGCCTCATTGAAGTTTGCAGGCTCTCACTCATCCAGAGGACCTGCAAAGAAGCAGGAGACAAAGCTCACTGCATTCCCATCACAGTAACGAGCCGGTGGCTTAATAACCATCTTCGATCTCTGAAGGGTCAGCTCCTTGCTTACTACCTCCGTTGCTTCTTCAGGCTCAACTACTACTTGGGGTAAGCTTTGAGCAATGCTCCCCCTGCTTCCTGAGCCAGAAGGCTCAACCTCAGAGTATGAAGCAACAGGAGCTGTTGGTGAAACAACAAGCTCCTTTTCCAGGCCTTCAGCAGCCACCGTGAGTTCTTCATCAACCTTGCTTCCGGTTAGCTTAATCGAGCCACCTCCATACGACGTCAGCTCGTCAAAGACAACGTCTCTTGACACAATGAACTTCTTCGTCGCAGGGTCCATGTATTTCCATCCCTTCTTCCGCTCATCATAGCCAACAAAAACAAGCTTCCTTGCCTTTGCATCCAGCTTAGTCCGAGAAGCATCCGAGACATGCACATAGCAGGTTGAACCGAACACCCGAAGGTGTCCCACACTTGGATTCTCCTTCAGTAACAGCTCAATAGGAGTCTTCATGTTGATCGGGCTGAGCGGCATTTGGTTGATGACATAAGAAGCACAAGACATCCCCTCCGCCCAAAAGGACCTTGGGATGTCTTTCGCTTGAAGCCAGCATTTGCAAGTCTCCGTCAAATGACGGATCTTCCGCTCCGCTACTCCATTTTGTTGTGGAGTGTGAGCACAAGTGAGCTCTCATTGTATCTCATGCTTCCTGCAGAAGTTAGAAAACTCGGAGGAAACAAACTGACCCCCGTTATCAATTCTAAGCTTCTTGATCCGCAAGTCAAGCCGGCCCTCCACTAGCTCCTTGAACTGCACGAACAATCGGAATGCTTCAGACTTCTCCTTCAAGAAATAAACCCAAGTATATCTTGAGTAGTCATCAATTAGAACAAGCATGTATCTACTTCCACCAAGGCTGGCAGTGACAGTTGGTCCCATCAAATCGCCATGAATGCACTCCAATAGTTGCTTGCTCCTTGTTTGTGATTTATCAAACGGAAGAAGATGTGCCTTACCGTATTGACACCCCGCACAAACATGCCCGTCACCAAAGAAGGACAACTTAGGCAAACCTCTCACCAAACTTCTACTAGCCATAGCCTTCAGCTTGTCCATTCCTATATGCCCCAGCCTCTCATGCCAGATAGCAGCGCTATCGTTGGCTCTCATACGATCAACATAAGCATTAGTAGCAAGAACAAATAAGTTCTTAACTCTCCTTTCTATATGAGCAACATCAGCCTTAACCGTTGATACATTGCGAAGGAAGCTCATGTCTGTTGGCCCAAACAGAACGTGATAACCAGCATCTACTGTATTGGTCATAGAGAAGATGTTCTTCTTCATGCCCGACACGTGATACACACTCCTTAATGTGAGTGGCCCCTGATCACTACCCAAAGACACGACCCTCTCTTTCTCTACTGCATAAACAGTGTTATCAGCAGTTATGATAGCTTCGTTACCTGAGTATGCTTGCAAGGAAGAGAACTTCAATTTGTCTTCGGTGAGGTGATGACCACACCCGGAGTCCACGATCCACTCGCCGTTGAAGTCCTCAGCAGACAAGGCACAAACAAAAGTGCCCGTCATGAAGGCACCACCCCATTCTGCTTCCTCACTCTTAGAGCAAGCTTCCTCCTTGCCTGCAGCATGCCCAGGCTGGAGCTTGACCTTGCAGTCCCGCTTGAAGTGCCCTCGCTGATGACACCTGTAGCACTTCAAGTTCTTCTTCCAGTCCTTCTTCGGAGCATCACTCCTCTCTGACTGATAAGAAGTTGAAGGCTCATTCTCAACAGCAACCTGCTTCTTCTTCTTCTCTTCCCATCTCTTCTTCTTCTTGCTTGTGAATAGCGCTTCACTGCCACCTTCAAAGACAGTCACTCCTGTCATCTGCCTTGCCATACTTTCCTGCAAAGCAAGCAGGTTCTCAAGCTCCAACAAGGATGGTTGAGTTGCCCACACTTGAACAGAAGTTACAAAGACAACATATTCCTTCCGCAAGCTGCGGATAATGTGTCTTTTCATCTTAGCCTTCGAGATAGGCTCATCAGGGTCAAGCGCTGATATCTCTGCGCACAAGCTTTTCATCTTCAAGAAGAACTTTGAGATAGTAAGGTCTCCTTGAGTTGTTCTGGCCAACTCATTCTCCAGAAACTGAAGTCTGGCCACATTCTTCCTAATGAACAACTCATCAATAGTTGTTCAAATATCAGCAGACTCACATCCAATGATGTGATCAAACAGTTCTGGTGAAACATCTCTCTTGATAACAAACTCCGCTTTTGCATTTTTTTTCTCCAGAGCCTCACCTGCTCAGCAGTACAAAATGCAGCAGTAACTTCCTGTCTGTCGTCACCACCGACGACCTCCCACAGCTCCTCGCCAAGAAGAAAACTCTTCATACATGACTTCCACTTCTTGAAGTTAGTCGTGGTCAAGAGTTCAATGCCAAGACCGCTTGCATAACTCCCTTCCATTGCAACAACTGCTTGGTTAGCCTTCAGAAGCACAGAGCACCAACACAGGTTGATCACCACTCAAGCACAGAGCAATAACACTGGTTGAACACCACTCAAGCAACTAAATCTCGCTTTGATACCATGTTAAATTTTCACAAGGTGGTCAGCAAGATAGCCCAAAACTAAATTAATATCTTCGGCACTATCCAGTTCACACTTCGATCTAGCGGAAAACCAGGGAGCAAGCTCAACACACCAAGCACATGGAAGAACAAGCAGATCTTATATTCATTATACTTCTTTACAAGACGAGGTATACGTAGCGAGACATGATTTTGCTAGTACAATCAGCTATAACAGAAAGCACAAAAAACAAGCCGAGCGGACAACACTGGAAACCGCCGAGACCGCCGAAGTTGCCAAGTCCGCTGAAGCCGCCCGAGCAGAAGCTGCAACACGCCGAACAGACACAGAGTCTGTCGAAGCCGCGAGGCCGCGTGGACACACCGTTATTTGCCTACTGCTGATGAACTGAGGAACAGAACGCCTACCCGCCTGAGACTGGCAGACAGGTTATTGGAACTTGCAAAGTTGAAGCAGAGAACTGACAAGCCGCAGAGCGACCTGCTGAAACCTCAGAGACAGCACACTTCCAAGTACTTGATCGAAGTCAAAGCCAAGCTCCTGGCTCCTCGAAGCTAACCGCGCGACCTGCACACAACAAACAGTTAACTCTGATTCAATCCGCGCGGACAGAAAACTGAGACCACAACACTTTGACGAGCCCCCACTTACTGTTCACTCTGTTACTGTAGACGTGCCGGGGGGGGGGTCCTATTTATAGGCGAGGTGAGGAGTGTGGTCACCGCCCTAGTAGATAGAGACACCGCCCCAGCCCGCGCGCTAACAAACACCCGTCCGCTGAGTACGCAAGGACTTAGCCGGATTCCAAGGAAAACCCGCCAGGAGCAAGGCAAGAACTCAACAAGGCGGACATGCCTCACACTATGCGGACTAGGTATAGTCCGCACAGTCCGCAGAGTCCGCAACATCACCATATGGACAGCCACAACCCTTTCAGCAACAGTCCGCACACTAGAGAGGCAGTCCGCATAGTATAAGACCAACCCTCCATCCGCCACAAGCCCACAACCAAAGACAGAGTTAGCAACAGTCCGCCCGGTCACAGCGGACTCGGCGGATACCGCAGACATACTGGACTTGTCACAGAATGTGACCAAGTCCAGTAAATCACAAGGGCCAACGCGAGCTTGGCGGACAAGGCTCAGTCCGCCAACACCCAAAACGAAAACGCCAACTCTCCTCCAGAGTTAGGCAGGGCCCGCAAGCCAACTCGCACAGCTACCCAAACGGTCAACTACCGGACTCCACACACCAGTCCGCCACAGCACCAATACTGTTGTACTACCAGAGCTCGGCAAGGACACAACCAAACTCCTAAAGCCAGTCCGCAACAGCGGACACCGCGGACACGCCAGTCCGCAAGCCTCCCACGGACAGGACCCAGTCCGCCGGATAACACTAGCTTGCAACACGGCCACTGAACAACGTACACCAGTCCGCGAACCTTTATCCGCTCAGGCTGCTCCTTGGCTAAACCAGCAAGACAGCCGACTCCCTATCCGCAAATAACAGTCCGCCCAGGCCGCAGACTTAGTCCGCACAAGCCGCACAGAACAGCCAGCTTCCACTAAACCTATCACCAGGCCGCATAACAACAGTCCGCCCAGTCCGCCCAGTCCGCCCAGTCCGCCGACTATGTCCGCATAGACCGCCCGGCCTGCCCATCAACCACTTCCACTTCACAAATTTCAACAGTGATGAGGCTATTGATGAGTTACTCTTAATCCTCGACTATATGACAATGTCTTTTAGACAATGAGACTAAATATCCCTTATGTATTAATTGTTCCACACTTAAAATGTTCTATTTAAGGTTGGGTACCATCTTTTTCCTTCTATTGTATTAGCTTTTCCATCTTCTAAATATATTTCAGATTTTAAATTTTCATTTAAACATTGTATTGAGATTTGTGACAGGTCATATGATTTGAGCATCTACTGTCTATATATCAACGAAGTGTTGTTGAATTTGGGGCTTCATCTAAACAACTGGTGAAAAAATAGGGTGTTGTTATGTGCAAACTAAGTTCGGCTACGTGTAAAGCAGGTTAAGTGCAAACCAAAAAAAAAAAAAAACATAAATACTTGTGAACCCGTAAAGGGCTGGTCTGCACCTAGCTGTTCTGATTTTTTTTCAAAAGAACGGTTTGCACATAGTCAAAACCGACTTGCACATAAAATTGAGCAAAAAATAAAGTCACTTACTTCATTTTCAATGAATTTTGCTTCTTATTTATTCTTGAACCAACAATCCTTAGCCATGTGTGTAGGTTTCTTACACTGCCTTGCACTTGTGGTAGCAATCTATTGGATTATGATTGGATTTATTATGTATGAAGCAGTCATGAGGCATTGTTGCTCTCTGTATTTTTCTTTGCCCTTTTGAAAAAGTCTATTTTTTGTGTAATTAGACTGATCTTTTGGAGCTTTAGTAATTCTCTTAGGTGCTGTTTTGTTAAACTTTTGTTTAGTTTGATGTACCTGCTCTAGGCCTGCACAAAGGCCCGGGCCCAGTGGGCCGGCCCGAGCCGGCCCGGCGAAAGCCTTTTTCGGCCCGGCCCGGAAAAAGCCCGGCCCGGGCCGAGACCGGGCTCAGGGCCCTTACAGGGCCCTGGTTTTGGGGGCTAGCCCGGCCCGATGCCCGGCCCGGCCCGATGCCCGGCCCGGCCCGGGCCGGGCAAAGCCCGAAAATCGGGCCGGCCTGGGCCCGGACCCGGGCCCAGGCGAAGCCCGGACCGGGCCCGCACGCCGGCCCGGTCCTGCTGCCAACGGCTCTAAGAGCCGTTGGAAATCCAACGGCTCTTAGAGCCGTTGGAACTGCAGCCAGCAGGGCTGCAGCAGCCCTGCTGGCTGCAGTTTTTTGGCCTAGGGCCTAGGCAAAAGCCTAGGCCCTAGGCCATTTTTTATTAAAAAAAAATAAATTTTTTTTTTTTATAAAATCCCCCCCCCTCCTACCCGATCCCCCCCTCTCTCTCTTCCACTCTCTCTCTCTCTCTCTCTCTCTCTCTCTCTCTCTTCCACTCACTCACTCTCTCTCTCTTCCACTCTCTCTCTCACTTATTCTCTCCCTCTCTTACTCTCTTACTCTCTCTCGCTGCATGACATCCTCGTCCTCAACGCCGGCGTCGTCGACTCAAAGCACGACCGAAGTGGTGGAGCATAATCGGAGGGCGCCCGTCTGGGAGCATTTCGACAAGGTTAAAGTCGGCGACGAATTCAAGGCGCGGTGCAAGTTGTGCTCAAAGTTGCTAACTCTTACCGGCAACTCAACACTAGCGAGACACGCTAAGTCCTGTTTTGCAAAGCAAGCTCCCGAGTCCAGTCAGGGACAAATATCAGCATCAGGACAAATTTGGACGTACGATCAAGCAAGACAGCGAGACCTACAGGTGAAAAACGTCATCAGACGTGGGTTGCCATTCAGTCACTACGACAACGATGAGACGACAGAGTATATACACGAAGGGCTTCAGCCCAAATATCAACAGGTAAGTAGATCCACTATTAGACGCGACGCACTTAAATTATATTTTGACGCAAAACAAGATTTAATAAAATTTTTTGAAACTTTCGAGGGACGTGTGAGTTTAACGAGCGACGTTTGGAGTAGTAGCGTTAGGGTAGGGTTATCTTATGTTTGTATAACGGCTCATTGGATCGATCCCGTTTCATGGGATTTAAATAAGCGCGTAATATGTTTTGAAGGTTTTGAATTTCCGCACACGGGTAAGGCTATATATTCAGTAATTATTAAATGTTTGCGTGAATTTAAAATAAAGGATAAAATAATGAGTATTTCTTTTGATAACGCTAGTAATAACAACACCGCAGTAGAGTGATTAAAACGTGAATTAAAACCAATGCTCAACGGTGCGTTTTTTCACACTCGATGTGTGTGTCACGTTTTAAACTTAGTGGTACAGGATAGTTTAGAAGCTATGGAACCATATGTTGAGAAAATTCGTACTATGCTTAGATTTATTTATTGTACCAAACAGCGAAGTCAAGATTTTCGAAAATTTGTGATCGCACAAGGTCACAAATATTTGAAACCTCAATTTGATATGCCTGTAAGATGGAACTCCACATATAAAATGTTAAAAAGAGCGTTTCAACAAAAAACACTTCTTATGGAATATTACACTATGACAAATAATCATAATTTAACTGATAATGATTGGGACGTACTATTTCATTACATGGATTTATTAAATGTTTTTATAGGGCGACTGTTTTTTTATCTGGTGTTTATTATCCCACTAGCTCGTTAGTAATTGAAAATTTTGTAAATATCGCACAAAAACTTAACTATTTTAAGCAACACTCCGGATGGCTTCCTTTAATTGAAGTAATAGAAGAAAAATTTTTAAAATATTATAGAGAAATGCCTCCTGCATTTTCATGCGCCGCCGCTTTAAACCCGTTATTCGCTGTAGACGGCGTAGAAAATTTAATAGATGAAATTAACGTTAACTTAGACATAAATATAAGTTTCGATGACGTTGACGACGTTAGTACTACTAAATTTAATTCTATTTTTACCGAATGTTTTAATTATTACGACAACTTATATGGCTCACGACCACGAGAAGAAATAACACAACCTAGGACAAAAGATTCTTTTACAAATAAAATTTTAGAATTAGCTTCCAGAAAAAAAAGCACGCACATCGAGTAGTTTAAACGAATTAGGACTGTATACGAAAACACAATTTCGTGATTTTATGACTACGGAAGAGATCGAAAACTTCGATATCTTAAAGTGGTGGAAAAGTAAAGCTAATACCTATCCTATTTTGGCCTATATGGCCCGTGATTTACTAACAATTCAAGCTAGTACAGTAGCTTCGGAGTCCGCTTTTTCTCTTAGTGGCAGGATTTTGAACACGCGGAGGAGCCGACTAAATGAAGAATCACTCGAACTATGCATCTGCTACAAGGATTATTTGGATGCTACGAATAGGAAGCAACACATTTCAGCGTTGGAGGAGAGCTCCGAGGAAATTGAAGAGGAGATGGACAATCTGAATTTATAAAAATGTAATTTTTTTTATTATCATTTAAAATAATAAATTTCTTTTTTTTTCTATTTTTTTTTTAAAGTGTAATTTTGTTTTTTAAAATTTCAATATTAATAAAATTTTTTATTCTAATTTTTATTTCATTTTTTAATTTTTTTAATTTTTTTAAGTAATTTTTTTCTTAAGAGGGCCCGGCCTGGGCCCGGCCCGGCCCGGCCCGGCCTGGCCCGGGGGGCCGGCTCGGGCCCCTTCCCGGGGTCAAAGCCCGGGCCCGGCCCGAGCCCGATAAAGAAAGGGCCCGGGCTCGGCCCGGTTTGCAAAAGCCCGGGCCCGATCAGGCCCGGTCCGGGCCGGCCCGATCGGGCCTTTTGGGCAGGCCTAACCTGCTCCAAAGTGGGCACGGTGTGATCGTGGAGGGTGCGGCCGGCTTCAAGACCGACCACTCTCTTGGCTGCGGCCGGCCTCACAGCCGGCTGCCATCCTTGGCCGAGGCCCCGGGAGCCCGCATCCCCGGGAGGCCGTGGGCGTCCTCACAGCTAGGCGCCCGTCGTGGCCACGGTTGGTCGGCCCCCCATCGTCCGAGTCTTGCCTCTGGTAGATCCCTTCCCCGATGTCTGATCATCCCCACACGATCTCCACCGTCCGATATACGGGTAACCACCCGCATAACCACTTATTATAGGTGGGTAGTCAAAATTATATCAGTCTGTTTATTGCAAAAATATTATAAAATATGCGTCATAATTTACTAAGTGTTGGCATGCAAATAGTAATTATGGTGGTGCGATGTACAGATAGCCGCGTAATCACTGTAATCACCTACAAAACCTATAAATAGAACCCCATTTCTCCTTTATTCTCTCCTTTCTTTTCCTCCGCTTCTCCTCGTACGCGCTTGAGAGCTCCAATAGGAATCTTTTTCGCCTTCGAATACGCCCTTGAAGATCTTCAAGCACTTCGAAGATCTCCACCCGCCGTCAAGCTTTCTTCCGCGAGTCTTCTGCATGTAGCACTCCCAACACTTATCACCCTCCAGTGGATCGCCAGCCTTCTCCGCTCCAGCCTCCGAACGCAAGCATAAGACCACCAAGTCTCCACAGTTCGCGTTCTCCACCGCAAACAAAGACAAACACTTAGCTTCGTACGCGATGACCTGTCACCTTCCGAACGCCTCTCTCTTCCCTCAAACTGTAACGAGCAGCAGTTTATCGTTCTCACATTCTCAAAGATCTTTTTACAAAAAATAACAAATAGTAAAGTTTGATCAGCAAAGCCTCTGTCACGTGATTTTTCATCCATTTTCTGGATTTTTCACGTAAAAAAAAAAATCTTCTTGTCTGCCATCTCTTTTCTCAATGACGGTTTCCACGTTCGACCGCTTAAAAGATAGACGATGATAGACGATTCGATTTAAACTGGTCTACCAAAAGCCTTAAGTGAGCCTCAACAATAATAATCCTGTAAATGCAGATGTTGTAGAGAGTATAAAGTCTCAATTATATTTGCTGATCTTATAAAATCATCAACCATGATCAGCCTTCGTCTACTCCACCACCACCGGAAAGTCTCCCCATCCCTCTCTCTCTTCCTCCCTCTCTCTCCTCTGGCCATGAGGAGCACCAGCGCGCCGTCGGCCACGACTTCCATTTTCAGGCTCACAAATCCCAAGAATTACAAAAGGACCCTCTGTCCCACGTTCCTTCACTGCCCTACAGTTTGGAGTACCCACCACACCGTACGAAAAGCCCCGAAGCGAAGGACCGGAACGAGTGGATTCTGCCTCTGCTCCGGCTCCGGATCGCCGGAGCTTGAATCCTCCGGCGATGGAACCAAACTCCGTTTCGTCCTCCACGACTCGCTGGATGCGGCGGGCTTCGATACGAAGCAGGCGCGGGCGGGAAGAGAGGGGTTCTGCAAGCAAGTGGGCCGATTCACCAAGATCAGCGCAGAGACGAGCATCGCGATCAGCGGCGGGGCTGATCTGGCGCGGGCGGCGCTGAACATCGCCGCCGAGGACGATTCGCTCATCTCCCGTTCGTCTGCGCCGTTCCCCGTCGAGGCCTTCCTTGAGAGGCTCGATGATCTCTCCATGGGCTTCTGCTCCCTCCACTTGCCGCCGCTCCATTCTCCCCCCGAAGCCTTTCTCAGGAACCTTGAGAGATATTTTTATGTTCATAAGGTATTTGATTTCTTCTTCTTCTTCTAGGTTAATTATTGGGCTTTTGACAATTTGCACCCCGAAAATAGGAGGGTTTGACACTTTGCACCCCAAATCTTTAAAATTGGCACCTTGCACTCCCGAATTATCTGACACTTTACACCCCAAGCCAAAGTTTCAAGAGTATTTAGGCCCGAGCAACACCAAAAATGCTCATTCAGGGGTATTTAATGTTATGTGTCGCTCGAAGCATCCGGATGAGGATCAAAGTGGAATTCCCTACCCGTTGCCCCTAAGTGGGTATAAATAGGCAAACCCTTAGGAGTTACTACGAGTATGGGTTAACCGTGTACCCTAGCTGACCCGTTAAGCCTCCGAACCCGTTATTCGTCCAAATATACACCAACAATTAAGTTTGGGCAGCACCAATAATCCCGATACAAAGTGTCAAAATGAATATTTTTGGTGCTTCCCGAACCTAAATACCCTTGAAATTTTGGCTCGAGGGTGCAAAGTGTCAGAGAGAGAGAGAGAGAGAGTTTTGTTTTTCGAATTCTTGTGGATGGGTCTAGACAAATTTTGTTTCTTTGTCCAAAAGTCGCCCAAGAAACAGAAGATGACGGAAGAGGCGGGTAGTCCGGGGCGAAGACGCGAGAACAGATTCGTGGGATGTCAGTGCGAATAGTTTTTAGGATTTGCTCTAAAAATGAGAAAAAATAAGTGCAAATATCCAAAACTGAAGTACAAATAACACTGATCATAAATTATCAGAATTTCATATACACACTCATTAATGGGCAAGCTGAGTGAACAAAGCAATTCTTTATTTTAAGAGCAAATATTTGCTTTGTGGTGATAGTGTAAAGTCGCTAGCACGACAACTCGGCAAGTCTTATCCAAATGGGTGTGAATTTGGTAAATGCTTCTTTCTTACCTTTTCATACCTTCAAATGATAGACTCTTGAACCAAAATTTACGAAATTGTAAACTTGATATTTTTTGAGAATTGATCTTAGGCTCTGTTTGGCGTGATGTTTTTGCTCCGGTAAGTTTGGACAAAAATGCCACTGTTATAGACCGCCACCAAGGAAAAAAACTTGTTTTAAACAAAAATGGTTGAAGTTCCTTAGGTAAGGTCGGGCATCCACGAACGATGGTTCATAACCACTGCATTCACGATCGCCACCGCCGCGCCAAACGGAGCCTTAATTTGATCATATTTGAAAAAAATGATTAAGAATTTTCAATCAGTCTCGAAAAATCAAATCATATTTACAACCACTCTGAATGAAATTTTTAAATCTGATTGAAAAAACTGATCAAAAAATTCCAAATGTGATCAGAATGGGGTTAATCCAACACTTAAAACGATCTTAAAATAAGATGATTCATATTTCGTAATTTTATTTTAAAAATATATCATTTGGATCCCTGACAATAGATTAGGGCTTCGTTCGGCACAACTTATTTATTCCCGTGAGTTTGGTCAAAAATGCTATTACGATAGAATGTACCTTTGGCAAGACAAAGGTTATGACCCCTACCAAGAAAGAAAACTAGTTTTGAGCATAAAATGCATGAATTTTTTTAGCTGAGGTCGGACATTCACAAACGACGGTTCATGACCACCGCGTTCATGACCGCCACCATACCGCCAAACGAAGCCTAGGAGAAGAAAAATAGGTGTCTAGTAGCATAAGTATGGCATGAGGCGCGCACCTAAAAAAACTTCTATGTGAATTGGTCTCATAAATAACAATGACATCTCATTTTACTATTATTTCAAATATGAGAATTTTTTAGTTTCAAAGTTATAGATATCAAAATTCCTTTGTAGAAATATATGAAATATTTTTTTGAATATTTTGCATTAAAGCAATTTATTTAATATATTTTTTCTCTCATGTATGTTTTTTTATGCTCTGCCGTAAATGGAGTTAATTTTTTGTATAAGTGTGGAAAAGAGTTCTTAGGGCTTTTCATTCCTCTCTTATATATATATATGTACAATCCTGTTAATATCACATCAATAAATAAACACCAACACTCCTCAAGATGAGCGGAAGATATTTATTAAGCCCATCTTGTCACAGTTCTTGATCATGTCCTTCAAGCTAAGGCCCTTGGTCAAACAATCTGCGGACTGATCTTTAGTCGAGACGTGGCTAAGCTCCAGTAGTCCACTATCCAACTTCTCTTTTATGAAGAACCTATCGATCTCGATGTGTTTGGTTCTATCGTGGTGGATTAGATTGTTTACAATACTAATGCCTGCCTGACTGTCACACCATAGCTTCATCTTATCTTCTCGATCTAATTTTAGCTCCATCAGCATTCCCTTCTGCCACAGAAGTTCAGCAACCGCCAATGCCATGGCTCTATATTCTGCCTCTGCCGTCGATCTGGCCACCACCGACTGCTTCTTGCTCCTCCAGGAGACCAGGTTTCCTCCTACAAATATGCAATAGCCCGATGTGGATCTACTATCGTCTGCACAACTACCCCAATCAGAGACATAGTATCCCTCAATCTTCACATACCCGTTCTTTCTGAATAGCAGCCCCTTTCTGGGGGCAGTTTTCAAGTACCGAAGGATCCAGTACACACTATCCATGTGCCGCTTTCTGGGGTCATGCATGTAACGCTCACCACGCTCACGACAAAATAAATGTCCGGACGCGTGTGGCTCAAGTAAATCAGCTTCCCCACTAGTTTCTGGTACATCTCCCGATCGTCTGGTTCACCTGCCTCAGCATCCCATTTAAACTTTGGGTCGATCGGTGTTGTTGCAGACTTGCACCTCAACATCCCTGTCTGTGTGAGGAGATCCAGACATACTTTCTCTGGGACAGAGCAATTCACTTTGCACCATAGACAATCTCAATCCCAAGAAAGTATCTAAGCAAACCCAGATCTTTTACCTCGAACTCCTTGCCCAACGCCTCCCTGAGACGGACAATCTCCTGCTCATCGTCCCCTATGATGATCATATCATCCACATATACTGCAAGCATGGTGATGTGGTGACCTTCATTTTGCCTGAAGAACACCGTGTGATCAGAATTGATCTGTTGATATCCCATCTCAATCATAGTCTTCTTGAATCGGTCAAACCACGCACGGGGAGACTGCTTCAATCCATAGAGGGACTTCTTCAATCTGCAGACTCTGCCTTCTGTCTTGGTTGTGTTAAACCCCCGCAGTATCTCCATATACACTTCTTCAGCCAGATCTCCATGAAGAAATGCATTCTTCACATCAAGTTGATGTAACTTTCATTCACCATTTGCTGCCAAGCTAACCAGAGTCCGAACGGTGCTCATCTTTGCCATTGGTGCAAATGTCTTATCGTAATCGATGCCATATTTCTGGCTGTATCCCTTGGCGACCAGTCGAGCCTTGTAGCGCTCAACCTGCCGATCTTGATTCTGCTTCATGGTGAAAATTCACTTGTATTCGACAACCCTCTTGTCGTTTGGTAGTCGCGTTAGCTCCTAGGTCATGTTTTTCTCAAGAGCTATCATCTCCTCCTTCATTGTTGCTTGCCACTTTGGATCAGCTTTAGCAACCTACCAATTGTTAGGTACAATAATACTATCCAATGTTGCAGATGTCGGATGTCGGGGACACGTCGGTTTGGGTTTTCATGTCGGTTTTTTATATATCGGGGGATATATCGGGGATATTTCATATATCAGATTTTAATATTTAATTAATTATATATGTAATTACATGTTATTTTTTAATTTTTATACATATCACAGTACTACCTATTTTACAATCTATTGAACTTTTAAATATTAAAATCTATATGTAGCATTTAACATACAACACTTTAAATATGAAAACTCAAACATACCTCATTCTTCATCACCTGAAAACTCATCTATAGTTGGCAGAGTAGATAGAATATGATCTTCATCCGATGAACCCTCTAGATCTCCCTCGTCCACTTCAGATATTTTTCTCTTTCCCCTTCTTTGATAACTAATTGTCACTTCTTTGCTTGTAGCTAATCTTTGAGGTCTCCTTTCATCATGATCAGCGTCGACTATATTGCCAATTTGCGCCCATGTCAGCCCCTCACCAGGAAAGACTTCATCATCGTCATCTTCATCTTCATCCTCCTCAGCATCAACATTTACCATCCACTCTTGTACCATTCCAGAATCAACATTCTTAGCTGCCAATGGATCCCGAGATGTCTCTGAATATTTCGACTTTAGCAAAGCATTGAACTTTACAAATACTAAATCGTTCAATCTCTTGCTATCAAGTTTATTTTTCTTTTTAGAATGTATCTGTACATTTTTAAAGAGTTAAATAATGCATACAATCATATAATAAGATATAAATTTTTAACTACATAACTAAATTAATGTATACCATCTCGAAGGTGCTACGGTTCCTCTCACAGCCAGAAGATGAAGTAGTCATACTTAAAATTTTCATGGCCATAGTTTTAAGGTACGGCGTATCAGCACCGTTAAGCCGTCACCAATGTACTGTGAAAATTAAAATGACAACACAATGTATTAAACTATTAATTATTCATTTATTATACATAAATACATTATTATTGTTAATAAATATATATATAAATGTACCTGGATTTAAGTTGGGATTTTGTAGCTGTCTCTTTGCCATCTCTTTACCAAATAACTCTTGTTGGTATTGGTAAACATCAAGCTCAACGCTGATGTGATCCTGTGTAGAAGGATCTTTCCTATATATCCTTGAGAGACACTCAACAAAACCACTCATAAACCTTCTGTCAGCCTCAATCTCCACTCGATGAGAATAATAAAATTATGGGTTTAAGTAATACCCTGCAAAGTGCATAGGACTGTTCAATCTTCACTCGACAAAAATAATAAAAATTTGGGTTAAGTAATAACCTGCAAGGTGCAGAGGGCTGCTCATCTTTTTCTCCCATCTGCTATCAATCAACTTCCATATATGAAGATATTTGTTCTCTTGGTGATCGAGAACTACGACAACCTCTTCCCTAGCTTTTTTGATATCACCATATAACCACCCCATGGATGGTGTACCCCCGTCGACTATTCTCAAAACTCTCACAAATGGTGTGAATATACCAACAGCCAGCTCGACATTCGCCCAAAATCTAGCGCTCATCACTATCATTGCAGCATACCATATGCAAAATAAAATATTAAGAAAATACTATAAAATGGCAACTTTCAAAACATATATTTTAAATGAAAGAAATAAATAAGCAATAGTTTTACCTGCTTTCCCCCAGCACTACTGGCCAACTTTGTTGCAGCCCACTTTGCAGATGTGAATAAACCCACCAATTGATTCTTCTTCTCTAAGATGCTCTCTAAAGATAGAAATGCTGTAGCGAATCTCGTCACACCTGGTCGAATAAGCTCATGAGAGTACAAGTCTTTTGTTGACTCTTTAAACATGTCGAGTGAGATGGTGTGACCATAGATGAATATAGAGAGTTGCCGGCCTAAAGAGATAACACTATTTATTGCCTTCAATTTTCCTATATCTTGTAACAGTAGATTAATAGTGTGAGCCGCACAACAAGTCCAAAAAATCGTAGGTCTTTTCAAAGCCATAAGCTTTGCAGCAGCCATATTATTGGACGTGCTATCCGTCACAATCTGCAGGATACTATGCTTTCCTGGGCTCTCAGGGCTATCAATCGCCTCATCCAAGAAGTCAAAGATGAACTTCCCATCGTGTGTGGAGGAGGAGACATTCTTCGAAAGCCAGAATGCTACTCCAGAACTACAATGTATCATGATATTCATCACGCTCCTACCCTTCCGATCTGTCCACGCATCGGTCATGATACTGCAACCATTCAATTTGCATGTCTGCGTGAATATGCCCAACATCTCCTTCGTCCTCTTCACCTCCCCTCGTAAAATTTTCTCTCTCAACTCATAAAACGTTGGGATCTTCATCCCAGGTCCGCATAAACCAATGACATGAGCCATCTGCTGAAAGGATGAATTACATATGACGTTAAACAGGATCCCGTTTTCATATGCCCATCTACCTATGTACACGACAACATCATCTCTGGCTTTCTTTTTGTACTTACTCTCTATCGTGCTTTGTTGGGAATCTTTTCCCTTGGTAGACTCGACAGCTGAATGAACAAACTGGTCCATTGGACCCTTTGAACCTGTGCTCCTAAGTATGCTAGTGTCCTCTTCTTGATCAACATGCACTCCTCCAACAACCACCTCATTTAAGATTGCTTCAAACTTGACACTTTTAGCCCTCTTACTTTGTAAATTTGAGTTCAGCGCCGAATCCGCTTTAGCCTTAACGTTGGCGGGAACCTGAGGACATGGCTTAACATTACCCTTCCACCCAGCCAAGTGATGCTTGAAACATGTAATTCCGCCATTCACTGTCTGCTTGCAGTAGTTGCATTTGATTCGGTTTGTGTCGTTTGCAACCAACTTCTCACCAAATGCCCAGAACGGATCTCTACCGGTTGGTACCAGAGATACGGGAGCCTCACTAGAACCAGCAGAAGAAGCCATTCTAATAGGACACAAAATGAAAATAATATTAGTTAAATGAAATGAAAAATATTTAACATAACTATATCACGAGAAAAATTGCTAGTTGAAAAAATCAACATCATAAAAGCCACATAACTTCATTAGATCGTTAGATCTTCAGATATCTTTTATATTATCCATGCAATACTTTATTTATCCAACAAAATTTTACATTCTCAGTAGTATACTAGTATACAAAGTTATAACTATCATTCAAACTTTTAAAGTATCCAACACTTTATTCAAATTTTCAAAGCATCTCACACTTTATTTATTAAAAGACACAAAGCAGCAGGACAACTAAAAATGTGCTTGGATATACATGCATCATTGATTGCAAAATAAAGTTTTAAATAACTATTAATATGGGTATTTCAAATCATTTGTTGATTAAAGCAGCAGGACAATCAATGAAAGCTTCCGGCAGCAACTAATAAGACAAATAAAGCAACAAGGCAGCCACCAACAACTAAATGGGTCGCAGCCACCCAGTAACAACCCACAAGGCAGCCACCATGCTACAGCCGACAGCTAGCACAACAACCAACAAAAAAAATGCAGAGCGATAGAATGAGAGGGAGAGGTAGGGAGAAAATGAACCAGCCGAGAGAGAACCAGCGAGTAGGGAAAGAGAGAGCACCAGCGAGCTAGAGAGCACCAGATAACTAGAGAACCAGAGCACCAAAGAGCACCAGCGAGTAGGAGAAGAAAGAATCAGCGAGATAGAGTGCCGACAGCGCGCGAGAGAGGGTGAGCACGAACGAGCTAGAGAGCACCAAGAACCAGAGAATCAGAGAACCAGAGAACCAGAAGCACCAAAGAGCACCAACGAGTAGGGAAAACAAAGAACCAGCGAGATAGAGTGCCGACAACGCGCGAGAGAGGGAGAGCACCAACGAGCTAGAGAGCACCAGAGAACCAGAGGGCACCAACGCACCAAAGAGCACCAGCGAGTAGGGAGAAGAAAGAACAGCGAGATAGAGTGCCGACAGCGCGAGAGAGGGAGAGCACCAACGTGCTAGAGAGCACCAGAGAACCAGAGAACCAGAGGCACCAACGAGCAGGGAGAAGAAAGAACCAGAGAGATAGTGTCGCCCGGCGCGCGCGAGAGAGCTAGGGCAGGAGCGACGGGGAGAGCTAGTCAGAGCGACGGGATGGAAGAAATGAGCGGGGTCGGTTTAAAACAGTAGCCCGACCCCTCATTTCATTATAAATAAATAATAAAATATATTTTAATAATTTTATAAAAAAAAAACTTAAAAAACGCCCGAAATCGGCGTTTTTTGGGCCGACATGTCGGCCCGCTATTTTCAAACCGCCACACCCAGAATTTGTGCCGGTTTTGTGTCGTTTTTGCTCCCAAACCTTCATGTCGGCCGATATCCACAACAATGATACTATCCAAAGATGCAATGAATGCTCCATGAGAAGAAGAGATATTATCATAAGAGACAAAATAGGTCATGTCCCAACTATATCTATTAGGAGGATTGCCCGCATTGCTGCGAGTGGTCCTCCGAACCATGGCAGTTGGGGATAGGGGAGTAAAAGGAATGTTCTCACCAAAAAGTGGCAGTGGTGGTGGAGGTGCTCCGGGAGTAAAGACTGACGTAGACGAGGGACATGGCATTGACACTGGGGGCACGGGTGCTAGTTATGCAGTTTGCGTCCCTATTCTACGATATGTAATTAGCTCCCCTTGAGCCGTAGGCCTCACATTTCTCACTTCCTCCTCCTGCTCCTCTGCACTCTCCTGCTCCTCTACTGATCATTCACGCCATACCTCCAAATCTGTCACCAAACTCTCCCTCTCTCGCCTCATGCATCCAGTATTAGGCAGTACTGTCATAGGTGGGGCCTCCTCCTATCGGTAGTACTGCCTCATCTCTCTGAAGTGAATATCCATGCTCACGAAACTTCTCTTCTCCATTGGGCTCCAACACACGTACCCCTTCCGAGTACCAGAGTATCCCACAAAAATACACCTGAGCGCATTCAGATCAGGTTTCCCGACACTCGGCCTGTTGTCTTTCACGATGCACACACAACCGAATACTTTTAATGGAAGCATCCCCCATTATGTCCCCGCAACTTATGACACGGGGATTTCCACTCTAGAATCCGTGATGACATTCTGTTGATCAATTGTGCTGCAGTTAACACTGCATACCCCCACAAACTCTCGGGGACCTTCATATTGAGCATCATACTCCTTGCCACCTCCAAAAGATGTCTGTTTTTTTACTCCGCCGCGCCATTCTGTGCAGGTGTGTATGGAAATGTGGTCTAATGTAATATTCCATGGGAAGATAGGTACTCTGTCAATGCCCTATTAGTGTACTTTGTTCCATTATCTGACATGTTCCCGACCCCGCTAGTCTTGGATCCCGGAACTCCCTCGCGGCGGTATCGAATGCTTTTGCCACCTGCTTTGCCTCTCCTTCCTGTCGATCGCAGCTAAGCGCCTTCAGGCGAACGTAGACGACTTCCCAACGACGAACGACAAACGGGAATCTTAACCTAGCCGCTCTAATACCATGTGGAAAAGAATTCTTAGGGCTTTTCATTCCTCTCTTCTATATACCATGTACAATCCTGTTAATAGCACACCAATAAATAAACACCAACAATAAGAAATTTGCCTAGTTGAATTTTCTATGCAATGTAATCCCCAAAATATTTTATATTACTATAAAAAAATGTGTAAAAATTTTAGTTACTCTTCGAAATATGTTCAAAAGTATACATAACTAAGGGTCTGTTTGGCACGGCCGTGATAGTCGTGAACGCGGCGGTTACGAACCATTATTTGTTTGGTGCGACATTTTGCTTCGGTGAGTTTGGACCAAAACACCACTCTCATGAAATATGTGTTTGGCATAACATTGTTTATGACTGACCTCAAGAAAAAAAACAAATTTTAAATATAAAAATGAATAGAGTTTCTCAGGCGAGCTCAGGCATTCACAAACGACGGTTTGTAACCGCGCTATTCGATGTTGGAGTTTTTGTAATACATTTTAATTCCACGATCTGAAAAGAAATCAAAATTGCAGAATAAAAGATAGTTAGAAATCGTGCCTGAGTAATATGTGTGATCACTGTCCTAAATAAGTTACACCATCCTTCAACAAGGCTTTCAATCGATGCTCACTCCTTCAAGGTACAACACCCGGCTAGATTCTCAAAACTTCGATGTGCGTGTCCACCGAAAAAGCACACCACACCCTAACTTCTATTTGATGAAGCAAACGTAAAAGTGAGCAAAATCGCAAGAGCAAAATTTAACACTGTAAGAGCGAATGAGCGTGAGAATGTGCATGTTTCGTTTCAAAAAAATCACATATATAGGAGTCTCGTAAAATCGCAATAAATTAATCACGTAATTAATTTGCTACGGTTATATTTAGTAAATTTTACCGTATATTGAAAACTTATATTTTCAATGTAAAATTTAATGAGACAAAACTGCATACAAAAAGCACGTATGCAGTTTCGGCAGGAGAAATCGACGTTTGTTGATTTCGTATCAACATACAAGAGCGAAGACATAACCACACGTAGGAAAGAGTAGAACTCGACGCACGTTGATTTGTTGGCAAAGGAATTCGACGCACGACGGGATGAAAACTCGACGCACGACGCGTTGAAAAAATCGACGCACTACGCAACGAAGAAATCAACGTAAGTCGAATTGAGTTATTTAAGATTATTTCAAAGTGACAAACTATTTTATGCAAAAAATATAATACAATTTAATTATTCCTCAAATCCCAAATCCTAATCCAAATCCAGTTCGGTGCGTGCGAGCGAGCGCTTGCGCATGTGGTTCATGAATTCTCCTTATAGTTCATTCAACATAATAAAGATGAGTGAATTGATTTATATAATCACTTAGGCTGCATTTGGCGCGGCTTATCGGGACTTATTTGCTCCGGTGAGGTTGGACAAAAATGTCATTGTCATACCAAAATCTTATGCATCAAACTAGTTTCTTTTTTATGACATTTGTGATATGAAACATACATTCTATGACAATGACGTTTTTGTCCAACTTCAGCGGAGCAAATAAGTAGCGATAAGCCGCTCCAAACACAGCCTTAAAGTGGTGGAGTGACTAAAGATGAGTTTGGTAAGGTGTGACTAAAGACTTCATCCTTTTGCATGAAAGGGTTTCCCTCCAAAAATTTGAGTTTCCTCCAATTTGATTTTCAGCTTTTCCCATTAATTGATGTGGAGCCCAAACACTAAACACCCTGAAGGCTCTATTAAATAATTATGAAATGATTATTTTAATTAATCATCGTCTTTAGAAGCTCGGAACCATCTTTCGCGGAATTGTAACTGCCTCTAGAGCCACCTTCTTCTAGTCCCCGTTTGCCGTCGACTGGAACCACCTCTACTCTCCTTGTCACAACTCACGAAGCCTTCTCTCTTCCCCTTACCCTCTGTTCTCGCACGTGAAGCCAGCGAACCGGCACGCCTTCCCGCGTCAAAATCGCTCATCGAGCCCCCGCCCCTCTTCCTCCAGGCGCACTGGGCACACTTGCTGTTCATCGCTGCTCAATCCCCTCGAGCCCAACGCCGCCTTTCTGCATCGAGCAGCGTTCGCCAATGACAGTTCCTTCCCCGATCTCGTAATTCACGAATACCTGATAGTCGAATTCTTCCTATTTTGGAATTATAAATCAGAGGGGTCTAGGAATTGATTTATTTTCGATTAGGGGAGATGTATTTTAATTGATTACTCAATTAATTGATTGTTTGCTTTTTAATTCCATTAATTCTTTCCTTGATTATAATGGACATGCAACTATGTGATATATAATTAAGTGCCGCAGATGCGGCCGCCGTCAGATCGATCTGCCCGAGTCGTTGTCGAGTCCATTAGAACAATCGTCGCTCCCACCATCGGCCGCAAAAGTCCCTCTGCTTCCCGCCATCCATGTCGCTCCTCCGCCGCCACCAGTCCATGTGATCATCACTTCACCGCCACTTTTACGGCCCCCGCTCTACCGACCATGTCGGCCACTAAGAGCAGCTCCAACCGGCCTGCATTTCTCCAGAAATGCAGGCCGGAGCTCTCCAATGCTTCGGCATTGGAGGCTGTAATTTTAGAGGAGGAGGCATTTCCTCTCTCTTCTCCTCTAAATTTAGAGGAGGGGGAGAGGAAATGCCGGCTCCTCTATTTTTTTTTTGTATTATTTTTTGTATTTTTTTTATTTTAATTATTTATTTATTATATTTAAGAAAAATTGTATTACACAATAACTTGTGTAGCTGCTAAAATATTTTTCCAATCTTGACATATAATATACCAATAAATTTGTTTTTTTCCGGACCTACAAAACGAGACTAATATTGCATACTTTCTAATTATTATTGATCATACAAATAGGAAGAGAACATGATTTACTAAATAAAATTGCACATAAATCAAAATACATTGAAATTAAAATGCGTACAATTTTTTAAATTACATTATTTCATTAACATGTCGTGCCCACAAATGTTCAATCAGTGCATCTCGAAGTGCGAAATGTGCATCTTTGTCTCTGATTTTTTTATACCGATTTAGGAACTGCCGAAATCTTTCGACTTCACTTGTGTCCATCTCTTCAACATTCTGAGTTGGCGGCGGTGGAGAAATAACAACATCTTCATTTTCATCTCGCTCGTCTTCGATAATCATATTGTGCATTATAATGCAAGCAGTCATGATATCGTGTAACACATGTTTATCCCAAAAACGACATGGCCCCTTAATAATTGCAAAGCGTGATTGAAGAACTCCAAATGCTCGTTCTACATCTTTTCGGCATGCCTCTTGCATCATTGCGAAGTGTTGTTTTTTTTTATCTTGTGTATGATAAATAGTTTGAACTAATGTTGATCATTTTGGATAGATACCGTCGGCTAAATAATAACCAACATCATAGTTTTTGCCCAAAATTGTATAATTGGTAGGAGGTGTAATACCTTGTGTTAAGTTTGCAAATAAATTGGATGACTGCAAGACATTAATATCATTGTTAGAGCCAGGTAAGCCAAAAAATGCATGCCATATCCACAGATCATATGATGCTACTGCCTCGAGAATGATTGTAAGTCCACCATGACGTCCTGAATATTGGCCTGCCCATGCCGTTGGGCAATTCTTCCATTGCCAATGCATATAATCTAGGCTTCCCAACATCCCTGGAAAACCTCATTCTTCACCTTTCTGTAGTAATCTTGCTACATCATTTGCATTGGGATATCTCAAATATTCATCTTTGTATAATTGTACAATTGCCCTGCAAAATCTTTTCAAACATTGAATCACAGTTGACTCGCCAATTCGAATGTATTCATCGCAATTATCAGCTGATGTTCCGTATGCTAACATACGAAATGCTGCTGTAATTTTTTGTATTGTTGATAGTACAGGCTTACCAACACCATCTTTCTTCTGAACAAAGAAATTGTCGTGCTCCTGCACTGCAGTGACAATGCGAAGGAAAAGATTCTTTCGCATGCGAAATCTTCGTCGAAAAAAAGTTTCCACATATGTGGGGTGCTCAGAGAAGTAATCATTCCAAAGTCTAGTGTTACCTTCAATCCTCCACCGATTGATTACCACGTGGCCAGGTATTGAACCTCTGCGTCGCGGACGTGCATCTTCTTGAAGCTGAGCTGCGATTATGGCATTGTTGGAGGCATACATGCGAGCTAAAACTTCATCTTCATTCTCCCACTTATCAAGGTCTTCTTCCCACTTGAGAAGTGTTTGATCATATTCATCATCATCTGAAGATGATGAAGATCGCAAATGGGATGACCCTTCTCCATAGTTCATTTTTTTAAGGAGGGAAGTATTGTTTTGAAAGTATCGTTATCTATCTTGAAGTGGCATTTATATAGATCGCCAGCATTGGATCCCCAAGCATTGGATTCCTTCTCCCAAGCATTGGATTCCCAGCATTGGATGCCTTCTCCCAAACATTGGATTCCCTCTCCACTCAAGCCCCTCTTTTGTCTCATCAATCCCGTCAACATCAAATCCGGAGCCTTGTTTTTTCCCAGCATTGGGATGCCTTCTCCCAAGCATTGGATTCCCTCTCCACTCAAGCCCCTCTTTTGTCTCATCAATCCCGTCAACATCAAATCCGGAGCGTTGTTTTTTCCCGGCATTGGATGTCTTCTCCCAAGCATTGGATTCTCTCTCCACTCAAGCCCCTCTTTTGTATCATCAATCCTGTCAACATCAAATCAGGAGCCTTGTTTTTTCCCAGCATTGGATGTCTTCTCCCAAGCATTGGATTCCCTCTCCACTCAAGCCTCTATTTTGTCTCATCAATCCCGTCAACATCCAGCATTGGATGTCTTCTCCCAAGCATTGGATACCTTCTCCCAACTCTTGTTTTTTCCCAGCATTGGATGCCTTCTCCCAAACTCATTCCAGCACTCTCTATAAATATTGGATTCCAGCACTCTCTCTAAGTTCTCATCACTCTATCTCCAAAATCAAGAACTCTCTACTTTCTTTACTTGTCGTCATGTCTGCCAACCGTGGGCTAGCATTCTCCCCAAAAGAAGATCAAGCACTATGTTATGCTTGGCTTGAGGTCTCGGAAGACCCAGTTATGGGGAGTAATCAAAAAGAGCACAGACTGTGGGAAAGAGTTTCAACCATTTTTCACAATACAAGACCTCAAACTTGCGTAGGACAAAGAACCCCAAAATCTCTTTCTTGTCGTTGGTCCCTTTTGGCAAGTAAAACAAGCAAATTCAGAGGATGTATTCGACAGATAGAGCAACGAAACCCCAGCGGTGCATCTGAACTTGATATTGTAAGTATTTTTTTAGAATTTAAATCTCTAAATTCCTTAAATAATGTGTGATTAAAATAATTTTTTTGTAGCTCAATGATGCCAAAATGTTATATGCCTCCGATTCAAAAGAAAAGAAAGGCTTCATGTTCGAGCATGTTTGGAATATCTTAAAAAACACAGAGAAGTGGATGGATACGTCAGGGTCTAACTCTCAAAATATTGACATGTCACAAACATTAGGTTCTAACTCTCCCAGTCAACGGAGAGGAATAGACTTAAATGCAAATAGCAATGACATGAATCCTGGTAGTACTGAGGATGAAGAATCTCCAATCTCAACTTCCAATAATCGACCTACTGGGAGAAAGCAAGAAAAGGAGAGGAGGAGACAATTAAGTGGTAAGGGTTATGATATTGAGGCTCATACTAAAAAAAACGAAGAAATCTTAGAGGTTTTAAAGAGAGGGCAAGAACAACGAGCAAACGATATGTCTGCTATCCAAGAGCTCATGAGATTAAAAGCAGAAAATCAAAAAAGAAAACTAGATCTTCAGAGCGCTAAACAAGACCACGATATCATGATGATAGATTTGGATAACATTAAAGGAACTCCGGAGCGACAGTATTTTAGACAAAAAAAGCAAGAAATTATGAATAGAAACATTAGAAAACCACTTTTTGGAGGATCTTCATCGTTCGAAGGAACTGAATATGGAGGAGGCATGTATGAAGGAGTGGTTATGGAGGAAGTCAGTATGAAGGCCGCCCACACGTCGGACCTCAATTTGGAGGGCCGCAATTCGGAGGACCTCAATTTGAAGGAAGTCAGTACCGAGAAAGTCAGTACCGAGACAGCCACTACCGAGAAATCCAGTACGGGAGAAGCCAATTTGGAGGATCTCAATTCGGAGAAGACCAACAAGGAGGAAGTCAATATGGAGGAAGCGTCTATGGAATACCCGGGTACGGAGAAGAACGACAAAGGGAAAGCGCGCGTGGAAGTCGGATAGAGCCAAGTGATGACCTTCCAGAATTTTAGTTTAAATTCTAAATGTAATATTTTCATTTTAATTAAGTAATGTTTATTGTAATATTTTTATTTAAATTATGTAATGTTTATTGTATTTTAGAGACCAATCAAATTTAAAATTAAAAAAAATTTTAAAACATTAATAACAAGTAAAAAAATAAAATAATACATATTATATTTTATATAAACTTAAAATATATTTTATATAAATCTAAAATACATATATACATATTATAAAAACCTAAAATATATTTTATATAAACCTAAAATACCTAAAATAAACAAAAATACATCATGTTCTCTAAATATAGAGAACATGGTTGGAGTTGCTCTAACCATGTTCTCTATATTTAGAGAACATGGTACAATGGGGATCTATAAATATAGAGATCCCCATTGGAGATGCTCTAATGCACCATATCTCTCCACGGAGGTCCTCACTCCGCTTCCTACACCGCTGATGTCGGCCATTGCACTGCCCCAGATTCCTGCTCTATTGGGGCTAGTTCCCCTGACAGTAGTCCCATCGTCCGTCTTACTGTTGCCACTCAATGCCGCTCCGTCAGCACTGCCGAACCCGATTCCTCCGCCACTAGTTTTTTCGATGGCGCCGCCACTACTCCCCGACGCCACCACCGCCGCGCCGTGCTTCCGGGAGCTATTATGGAGGGAAATGAAGGTGCCTGATGAACTGTCCGCCTGCATGAAGTGCGAGCTTGAGGGCAAACTCGATTTCAAGGGTGGAGATGTTTCGGATCTCTTACGGATCCTCCGTTTGTTATCTGTTATTATATGTATTGAGTCGAATCGAGTGTATTATTATCGTCGTAGTCATCTTTATATTTTAACATTTTAGCATCTATTGATGCATTTATAATTGTGTCATCTGGGGTCCTATATATACCCTCTTAGAGTCATGTAATGAGAAAGCAATGAGAGAAACTTGATTTCCCATCTTTGAATAAGATTTTGGAAATTCTCTCTCGAGCATGTTCTGCTTCGGCAGCCACGATCAAGACTCCGTAGTATCACCACCACCATCATCTCCACCTTCGTTCGCTCTTCCGGCAACATTAGCTTTAAGTGACAAGAGTGAAGAGTTAGTGGGGACACTAATTAGAAGAAAAATAAATATCTATTTTTACAAGAGACAGAGTGCAAAGGAGAAAAATCCAATAACTTTTATGGAGGGCTTGTAGAGTGCAAGCCAAGGTGGGGATTTGTTGGATGCGTATTGTATTCCAGGTGGACCCATGATCAGATTCTTTACAGGTTGCACCCTGCCTCCCTTAGTTGTAAGTCAATTTTAACTGAACCATGTAAATACGGCGTGTTTCTGTGCATGATTATTCTTGCTAGCTGCTATACTGTGTTTAACTCTGATAGTCATCATCATTTGCAATAGTCTCATCCCAACTATTTAGGGCATGCTTTATGAGTTCAATTTTTTAATTTGTTTCAGTCGCTGCTTGTTGTGTCACGTACACAATTATTTTGAGCAACTTTCTTTTATGTTATCTTGGGTCTACCTTTTCTCCTGTCAAATCTTTTGACACTGACTCTATATACTCATCTAGTTTGTGCATTTGCTGATATTTCTTGTTCATAATCAAACCACCGAAGTTTAAACTACTGAAGCCTGTTTCCTAGTATCTTATTTAAGATAGATATCACTCATATTTTCTCTAATATAATCATTTAGTAATTTATTTTTTCTATTTCTTATACATTAGATCTCTTAACTTAGATAATTTTTATAAAAAGGAATTCCTGGATTGCAATCATGAAATTGCAATATTTTATAAATTCTCTGATTATAGCACTCATTTTTACATTTATTTCTTAGCCTTATATTTACTAAACTAATTTTAGTGTAAAGCTTGTTTTAACATTCATCTTTAATATTTCTCTCTTACAATCATCCCATTTCTGAGATATCCCTTATGTGATTTGCTCTCGTGATTTTTCAGGGCTTCCGTAGAACTGATATGATCTCTGATGCAAGATCATTATATCTTCATTCTGTAATTTCCCCCTTTCTTCTTATTTTATTATATAATCTTCGGAATAAT
This sequence comes from Platanthera guangdongensis, assembly GCA_039583875.1. Taxonomy (NCBI): domain Eukaryota; kingdom Viridiplantae; phylum Streptophyta; class Magnoliopsida; order Asparagales; family Orchidaceae; genus Platanthera; species Platanthera guangdongensis. Next base: position 36,620,417 of record CM077157.1, on the reverse strand, counting down.
TTGAAGAAAATTCTCACCAGCGCATTTAATTGATCATATGCTGCAGGTTTTGACCTGTAGATCTGGGACCGCTATCATGCTCTCTCTTATTTACTCAGAGATGTTGAAAACACTACGCATCTGTGGCTTTCTTGACTTTGATGTGGAGATTTATTATCCTTGTGATAATTTATGTCTTCCCAGTGGTTATCAGAAGCAAAAAAGTAAATTCTCCGATCAGACACATATTTTGACATCAAAATCTTTAGTAGTTGAGGTAGATGTTTTATTCAAGTTATCTCACATCATCTTCAAACGTTAAATTTGGTTCATGAACTGTATATGAGTATATATATATATACGAGTGCCCGACACGGGGCTCCGCCCCCATGTCTACGCGCCACAGTACCCGGCCGGCGAAGGCGGGCTTCGCTCGCACCCGGCGGGCTGCCCGTCCATGACGGGTCGCTGCGCGTTGCGCCAGCATCGATGTAGGTTGCATCTGCATCAAGATGCGACAAAACCCGGACGGGGACGGCGAGCTACGCTCATATTCGCGTCGGTTGCACTCCCTTTCGAGCTAAATTAAGAAATATTAACATATGACATAGCTAAATTAAGAAGCTAAAAAATCATAAGATGCCAGTTCTCAAAAATGACAACAAAAGTGGTGTACAAAAAGACCAACTGAACAAAGATACACAATCAACCAATCTCCACCATTGGAGGGGACCAAAGATATTAATATGAAACCCAAATAACGATAGATATGCCAGAAAGCAGGTTCGGCGAGTCCTCGACCAACAACATTTCAATCAAACATATGCGCAAATACTAACTTTGTTCACCCCAATAATTTTAACTAATCATGGATATACTTTAAATGAAAAAAACAGTTTAAAGAAAAAAGAAATATACAAAAGCTAAGAAAATCCTACACCCCCATCTCCATTCAATTATATAGCACAAATAATATGAGAAAGGGAATGTAGCGTGCAGTTTTCAAATATAAGCAGACATTTGCATCTTATAAGCAGACATTTGCATCTAATACCACCAGCTAAGAAGCTAAGAATCTATTATAAAAAAACTTGGAAATTAAGGTGAGATTATGGGTTAAAGAACATGGTGTAAAAAATTGTTGCAAAATTCAAACATGGATTGGTATAACACCATGGTGTAAGTTTATTTTTCGTACAGTGAGGCAGTTGTGTAAAAAATGATGCAGTGAGGCAATGGTGTAAATTTATTTTCATCAAACATGAACTGCTATAATAACCAGAAATAATCTCTTCTAACAGACATTTAATCAAACATCTTAACAACATAGTGTAAATTTTTTTTTTGTATATGCATTTCATCAAACATGCACTGCTATAACAACCAAAAATAATCTCTTTTAACATGCACTTCATCAAACATGTTAACATCATAGTGTAAATTTATTTATTTTTAACAACCTTGGATTGGTAGAGGGAGAGAAAGAGCCAAAGTTTACTTGAAGTGGAAGTCGTAGAATACCTGTTCAGGATGATCTCTCCCAGAAGATTTTGAAGACGAACGTTAGGAGTTGAGGATGGAGGTTAAAAATGAAAAAGAAGAAATCGTACATATTTTTATTCAGTGTCTAAGATTGAAATTGTGGATTTGATTCAATGGCTCAGATGCTACCCAATGTAGGATGAGAACATATTTTTTTCTAATCAGAAATGATATATAGAAAATGAAAAGTTTGAGAAACATAAATGATTTACAGAAATGATAACCTTGAAATGATTTAGGCGGAGAAGTGAAGCCCTAAATTGCAGAGGATGCATGTTGAGGTGTCGGAGAACTGAGGATAGAGGAAATGGTGCCCTTACCCTGGAATATAGAGTACCTAAGAATGAAAGACCGACAGAGAATAGAAGTTGTAATCTGAAATCGAACAAAGAGCACCCACGGTAGGAGGAGTTAAGGGAGATGGAAGAAGATGGAAAACCTGTAATCGAATGATGAGTAGCCACGGTGGTCAGATGTCGTCACAGTATGGATCACGGTCGGCGTCCGCGTCGGTGTCGGCGTTGGTGCCGGCGATGGCGTCGACGTTGTCGTGGGCAAAGAGGGAGGAGTTGCCGGTGGAGAGCGGTAAGACGGAGGAAAGCAGAGCGCAAAAATGGGAAATGAGGCAGACGGGGCGACGGGATGTGTTGGGATGCAAAATGGATTCAAAATAAAGTCAACAGGAAGTATTCAAATTAAAGTAGATGTGATTGTCTACTGTTGATTGGACAGGAGCTGTGCTGGTGGGGGTTAAGGAATCAAAAATGCTGAAAATTTAATTATATTGAAGGGTTGAGATTAGAAGAGTGGTCTTGATTGAATGGTTGTGATGAAGTCCAAACTACTTCATGGGTTTCAAATATACTTCTTTAATAAAAGGTATATATATATATATATATATATATATATATATATATATATAATATATATATATATATATATACTAGCATTTTCGAACGGGCTTCGCCCGTTCTCGATGCGTCGCTGCGGGCTTCGTCCGCAATCAAGCGGGCTTTGCCCGCTTGACCCCCGGCAGGCTTCGTCCGCCCCCCGGCGCGCTTCGCCCCACCCCCGGCGGGCTTCGCATGCCTCCGGCAAAATTTAAAATTTTATATAATTTAATAAATAATTATTATTTAACAAATCATTATATAATCACATATTATTTTTTAAAAAAATGAAAAAAAACCCAAAATGGAGGCCCCCCCTGCTTCGGCCTGCTGAAGCAGGCCGCCCTCCTCTGCCGCCGCCGGCCTGCCCGGCGCCCACCAGCGGGTTCGCCGGCCTCCGGCGAACCCGCCGGGCAGGCCGCCGGCGGCTCCGCCGCCGGCGACAGAGGAGCTGCGCTGGACAGGCAGGCGGAAGGAGCGGGTATCGGGTTTTTGCGCTGGATGAACAGTAACTGTTGTTGAGATTTTTGTGACTGCAGGCCCATTTTTAAGAATCCAACGGCCAGATCCAATTTATTGGAGATCGGACGGTCCAAATCTGTTTCATGGTGTGATCCAAATATGTATATTGTATTATATAATAAATATATATATATATATATATATATATATATATATATATATATATATAATATATATATATATATATATATATATATATGCATCTCTATGCGTACAAACAAAAGGAAAATCAAGCTGCTATTCATATTAGGAGTTGTGTTTCATTAGCGTACCCATATGACATAATATGGCCCCCATGATAGATCACTAAAATAAGATACGCTGATGCTATGTGGAGTCCAATTGTCACCTTAACCTTGTACTGTGTGAATGTGCTGTTCGCCTGAAGTGTCTCTCGCCGAGGGGGAATAGTCATTAGGAGATTATCCCTTCTCGCCTCGAGTGGGAAGTCGCTCCGCGGCTATCACTTCTTGCTCAATCACACTAAAGGCTAAATTACAAAATGAGGAGTCGAGCTGCATCACCTGATGCACGTTTACTGGCATCACTATAAGACAACCTTTTCAATTCCAAGGAAATATATTCGTCCTGTAGGCAATCTCATATACATGCTAATAGAATATATATGCTGAATGGAATCAACCTTCTACGCACGTTGTTATACATGGTTTTTATTGATGGGAGGGAGAGTGGTTGTGTTCTAGGGAAAGAGGTTAGTCCTCCATTACACTACATTACAATTTTCACTTAGTAAGATTTGATGGATGTTCACCATGAAAAATTCTAAATTGAAATCATGAACGCCGATTATAATCTAAAATGGGGAGCATTATTGACAATTCAGACGACTTCAAACTCTCAACTTCAGATGAATTCACAACCAAACAGGATTTTGCTGTAATCATCATCCGCTTCAGTTGCTCCACTACCCCTCGCCATTATTCTAACTCCCCTCATTCCATCCGCTACCCCAACTACCCTCATGAAAGATGCAGAGGAAACTTTGAATATTCTCTAGAGGGCGGGATGTGTGAATAGATAATAAAAAAAAATAGTGTAAAAGTAGTAGCAAGATCTATGTTATAGAGCACATGCAACACAGACAACACACATTTTTTTCTAGAGGTTCCCCAATAAAGTATGGGTAGTCCTCTCTTCCACAGTTGTGGGATAGTACTGTTTTTCCAGGCCGTAGAGCTTTTTCTCCTGGAGGCTCAAGAACTCAATGAGTCTTTTGCTCTGATAGATTCTGCTGCAATACAGATCTTTTCAATGGAGATCCTGTAACCTTTTATAGTTCATTGTAAATGTTTTTTTTAGTTGAAATCAAATATCAGCAGGGGAAAGAGGTGATTCTAACTGAATCTCTTGAAAAATTAAGGTTCTCCGTTAGAAAAAAAAGAAGCAGTTAGAGAAGAATTAAGGTTTCTACATAGAATGACAATTAGAATGAAGACAAGATGGAGAGAATAGACTAAACTTGCTTCCATATCTCCGCAACAGTGTCCAAGGAAAGGTAATTATGAGCAATAGATTCTTGCATGAAATTAGTGAGTTAGTACATGACAAGGGAGTTTTCTGACTCCCGCTGAGGTCACACCGTAGAGTGTTATGTGCTTACTAGTAGCGGTGGCCGGAGTAGTGGTCAGATGTAGAGATGGTGGTGGATGATACAATGGAGCCTTAACGGGGTTGATCGTTAGAGGAGAGAGCCACAAAGATTTCACAACAAGGGACAAGAACTAGAACTGGTGGAGACCAACCTAGGTCAGGTCGACGCAATGATACCCGACGCCGCACCCGACCGGGTTTCTGACAACCTGAATTGTTTTATTGCATTTTTAATTTTAATTTTATTTTGACAAAATTTCAGTTTGGACGTTGTGTGTAAAGCACGCCTGTGCGCGTAGCCGTTAAAGTTGTACGTTACTTTGTTATTATTTTATATATATATACATATATTAATATATATATATATATGTATATATATATTAGGTTAAGTACTGTGTAAACAAAGAAAAAAAAAGAGGAGAATCCCCGGTTCATATCCCTCTCCCGATCCAGAACGCAGCCGATACTATTCATCTTCCCGGTTCTATCATGGCGAGCTAGGTCTCGCACGACGCGAGTCGTCAACTGCCCACGATCCAGCAAGCACTCCTGCTAGCGCTGCTTCCGCCCACGTCCAGCCCCACGACGGCCCGACAACTGCGGCATGTTCACGGTTGTAGCTCCAAGACCGCGATGCCTCTATCGCCATGGCCGTATCTTCCGTGTGTAGTTTTTCTTCTTTTCTTTCTTCTTCTGATTTTGTTTTCGAAACCCTATATAAAGGTTATTCCTGTAATTGTTAGGGGTGATGAATGTTGATGCTGAAATATTGAAGATTGATGAAAATTATTGTAGTTGAAAACTGTTGTAACTGTGTTTCCAATTGAATTTGTTGTGTGCTCCCTATTAGAAGTTAGGCGTGATTAAAGCTCTGTGTGAGCCATTGTAGGTGTTAGGCGTGTGATTAAATTGGTGCTGATGAAGCTTGCTGTGTGCGTTTGCTTGCTGTTACCTTCCAATGGAAAGGGATGATGAACAGTTGTTGTAGAAGTTTAAGTTCGCTGCTTCTTATTTCCTGTTTAGGTGTTAGGTTGAATATGGTGATTTGCGTTTGATTTCCTGTGAGATTAAATTGAGTCTCCTGTTCTCTGAAAACCTGTAGCTGAAAGGAGTGACTTGGGCTGCTGTGAAGTTTTCCGGAGAAGATGAACAGTAACATTAAAGTTACTGTGCACTCATTCAGTTTCTTATCCAGTGAATAAACAATAAATCCATTTCACTGTGCGTAGTGAGCTAATTGTGAATTTTGTTTCCGTGAATAGTTAGAAAATTGAATCACTTTTGTGGTATATGAGATAGGAAATTTGTGCTTAGAGATTTCGTGGATCCACCGTGAGTATTTGAGATTTCGTGGGACCACCTTGAGTGTGAGAGCGAGTGAATATTAAGTTTGTAAGTTTGTGGCTTCCTTACTTTGAGTGTTTCCGTGGAACCACCTCGTGTGAGGGAGTGATTTAATTCCTTGGTGCCCGTGTGCGATAGCGGCCGACCTCGGAGCGGAGATCGAAGGTGACGAGGAACTCCTCGCGTGATCGCCATCGACTTTGGATACGAAAAGACGCATCTTTCCGTGGGTAATTGTTTCTATCTTCTCCTTTGTGTGTGCCTCTGTATTTTCTCGTAGGATAATTAGACTCATTGCTGAGTTTTCGCCCGAGTTTCGTCAGCAAACGCTACATCGAAAACTCCAAACGGAAACGTATTTGGAGTTCACGATTTCCGTTGTGCTACGACAAAGGGAACGGAACGAAAGTTGCGAGCTTCCTTCCCGAATTTAAAACTGAACCATTTTATTAAGAAATTTCATTTTCTAACAACGTAGTGAATTTCGTGTCTACTAAATTACGCTGTTTAATTTCATAACTCCGTGCAACGCCCGCTCAATTTTTTTTTAAAAAACTAAAAATCATATTTCGCTGCATTCGGTTAGGGTTTCCTAGACATAGCCGACAGACGCGTTAACCCTACGCGTCGTCCTGCATCAAGAACTCTTTCATTGCTTTCCCATACAACCTTACATATGTCTTTATATAGACTTGTAACATATAAAAAGACAAACAACAATAATGATACCTATTATTAGACTCGGTGCTTGAGACTCCTACATAATGATAACATATATATAATGATGACACCTACATAAATTGAGATAATCATAATAAATTAGATAAATGGTACGCAACCCATAACATCTCTCCTGGCCTTCAAATTGAGTTTGTCCTCAAGCTTGAACGAGGCTTGTAATCGTCTGACTCTTTTATTTTGCGCTAAAATAATTCTCTGTATCGTATTGCTATAGTGGAGACTGAGGTAGAAACAATGACGATGAACAAGCAAAATGACGGTAACAGGCATAGAACGAGCAGTGTCAGGTAGAAATGGTGGCGCCGACTTGGGACCGGCCGGCTGAAGGAATAGATCAAGGGGTTTAATAATGTAGGGGTCGATATGTGCTGGGCCAGTGGACATACCAACATAAGAGGCGGCGATGTGGTCGGAGGCAGGAACGGGTCCGTCGAGGTTTTGGCGGAAATGTTGCGGCAAAAAGGAGGTTGTGAGAGTCTTAATTTAATGGTGGAGCGCTTCGGCGTCCCAAATGCGTACGTCCATGAAATCTTGTAACTTTGAACAAATCGAATCGATTGCGGCCTCATCCTCAACACTTAGTATTATTACCGAAAAAATTAATTAATCCAATTTTGAATTAATTAAGTAATTAAAATTTTGATTTTGAGTGGCTGCCTTGGTAAGGAAGAGATAAGTGCACAAAACTCGCGGAATGATAGCAGAGTTTTGAACGGTCTTGCATGATAAGTTCCGCACAAGGCTCGATCCAAGTGGAAGCAGAGGCATGCGTTGCTGTCGATCAAGAGCTTCAGGGGGTTCAAAAGCGGTTGGCGAGGGGCTCGAGGGGCAATGACGGTTGGCGAGGGGCTCGAGGGGCAATGACGGTTGGCGAGAGGCTCGATGGAATGCAGCAGGCGGCATGGGCTGCTTAGGGCTGCGTTTGGAAAGCGTTGATCGTGCAGGCTGGAAGGAGGGAATCGATCCCACTGGAGGACGCTACTGGGCCTGACGTCCAACAAGAGAACGAGCTCGACGGTAGATCTGCTGTTCTCGATGGCCAGGCTCGATGTTGGGTCCGCTGAAGAAGCACGTCGGTTTGTCAGCGGGCGATGGAAGTGTGCAAGATCAGTCTTGAAGGGAGTGGAGACACGGGAGTGGCAGTCTTTGACAGTCGATGGAGCCTACAATCGACTGTGGAAGACGTTGGATTGTCGATGAAGATGGCGTGTCTGATTGTTGCCGGGCTGCTCCAAGCGAAGGAAAAAGAGATCTCACAATCGATTGTGGATGACACTGGATTGTCGATGAAGACAGCGTGACTGATGGTTGTCGGGTTGCTCCAAGCGACGAAAAAAGAGACGGATTTGGAGGATTAGGGTGTACGAACAACAACTTCGGTGTAAGAGGAGGAGGTGTTGACTTCTACGTCGGCAGAAGAGGACAGATAACTTTGATACCAAAATTGTTATGTGCTTGGAGCGGTGGCCGAAGTAGTGGTCGGAGGAGGAGATGATCGTGGTGGATGATACAATGGAGTCCACATAATGATAACACCTCCGACGTATGCCTTTATATAAGGTTACAACATATATAAAGATGACAACTAGAACTCTTTCATTGCTTTCCCATACAATCTTACATATGCCTTTATGTAAGGTTACAACATATAAAAAGACAAAATACAGTTATGACATCTATTACTAGACTTGATGTTTGAGGCCCCTACATAATGATAACGCATATATAATGATGACAACTACAAAAATAGAGATAATCATAATAAACTAGATAAATGACATGCAACCCATAACATAGAGGTCGTGGTTGGAGCGGCGGTAGTGTCACTGATATAATCAAAGAGACGCCGACTCTTTAAGGATAGAGTAATGGAGTGGGACCAAGACAAATAATTGGTGTCATCAAGCCGGATCGTTGTAAGTTGAGTAGCGGTGATCCTGAACAGCCCAGGTTGATCCAACGGGGTCACGAAGCTACCAGAATTAACCACGTTTGACATAGGAAAAAATTTCAACCAAACATCGCCAAGAGAATGGTATAGAGAAGAACACTCCTTCAAAGAATGGAAGGGAGAAAGAACGTCATTGGAGAGTTAAGTGTCTTCCTCCTCTTGAACAAAGGAATCAAAAAATCTGACATCGTGAAGCATCCAACTGTTGGAATCTCGAAAAAAAATAGGTGAAGGATAAGAGGGCCAAGCGAAACTTTCTCCAAAGTTTGGAGTCAATCGGACCACCAAAAGACTGCCGGAGAATCCATCTGGACGGTCCAGTGCTGATTAACCGAGTGACAATCGGCGCTACAAAGAGGGCACGTGGGGAGAGAGAGGGCTACCGGAGAACTGGCGCTGGGGGTGGGACCTTAGTTATTAAAGGCGCAAGGCGCACCAAGGCGCACCAAAGCGCAAATGGGTCTTGGAGCCTAGGCTCAAGGCGCAGGCGCGCGCCTAGCGAATACATGGCGCAACCACATTCATTTTAAAGAATCATCATCAAACAATATTTCAACTTCTCGATCAAATTTTTCATTTTGTTTACTAATTAATCATTCATCATTATTGTTTAAATCTCTTAAAAAATAGAATCAATGTAGTCACTTGCATCATATATAAGTCTCAACGCATAATTATCTTTCACAAATACTAAATCAATAAAAAATTATTGAGTTCTTACATTATTTTTTTCTTAATTTTTGAAAAAAAATTTACAACAAAAAACTCACTCAGACACACCTTTTATTTTCCAAAGGAGCAAATAAGGCGCGCGTAGGCGCAAACATTTGAGCCTAGGGAGCCTTGAGCCTTAGACGCGCCTGAGGCACGCCTTTGATAACTAGGGGTGGGAACAGCGCTGGGAGAGAGGGCTGGAGGCGGACGGGCGGCGAGTGAGAGACAAGCGTAACCAAATAGAGCGCCTAGGTTAGGGCTAATTGTAGAACCCCCTTATATATAAGGGGGAAATTTCATTTGTTAATTCATTCTAACAAATTGTAACAATCATTGTAGTTCCAAGTTAGATTGCAAAGCTGAGGCATATCTTTGATGTGGTATAGAATATAATTGAATTTTGTATATGGGTGATAATTAACCTTAATAGTATTATTTGTGCTTAGATAATTTAAATTCAATTTTGTTTCTACCTATGCAAATCATTATCCCTATTCTGCAAATCACAGAGTTGAATACATGGACTGTGACTTTGTTTGGGATATCTGTGGTGTTTGAGTGGTGGTGGTGTGAGACTGGTGATAAATGTAGTGCCGGCTATTTGCCGATGTTTGAAATTTTTGTGATTAATTTTTTTGGCAACTACTATGTTTTCATAACTGCGTTCACAATCGCCACCACTCTTTCAAACAAGGCCTATATGTACAGCGCACCGAGCATTTATAATATTTACTGATTCATATTTCTTTCTAGATCTTAAGAAAGTTGAAGGATGCTTTTTGGCCATTCCAGCATGACCATATGAGTAGTTTATTTCTCAGAGCAGCACATGCTGCAAACCATGCACTTGGACCTATTGCTTCTGGAGAGAATCATTCCAAGTCATGTAGCATGCTTGAGATTGCATCCACCAAGGCCACTCATCACAGGCTTGGGCGTGGGGTATGGACCAATGCTCGCTTCGGCGATATGCGGCGTGCATTATCAGGCAAGTGAATGTTTCTGTTATTTTTTTGAGGAACATTCTAGACATAGACAAGACATACTTTGTTATCTTGCATGTGTATTACTGAATAGTAAAATATTTAGTTACTTCATAGAAGCAAGATAACTGAAGGTTCATTTTACATAACATTTTTGCTCCGGCGTGTTCGGGCAGAAACACCAGGTCATAAAGCACCTCTTTGGCATGATGACGGCTGTGACCACCGCCACACAAAAAAACTCATTTTGAACCTGAACTCGGACTCTCTTCTAGGGGCGAGATCGTGAGTTTACGAACGACAGTTCACAATCACCGTGTTCACGCGATAGACTATGACTATCGTGTTCACGAACTACACTTCAAGATCACCGGATTCATGTCAGTTCACGATCACCGTGATCACGAATAACATTTCAAGACCTTCACGTCCATTTACAACCTCCATAAACGTACTCAATGGAGCCCGTGTCAAATTGCTTGGAGTGCTATCGTCTAGAAAGCTTCCTGTTGTAAGATCTTATTTGCATTTGAACTTAATTATGTGAACGTTTGTCTTGAAGTGTTAGCTGAGTTTAACATGATCATGTTCTCTTATGAGTTTAGCATTTTAAGGTGTCATGGGGAGTCAGATTGAATTCACATAATTCCAATTTATTTTTAAGATTTACCTACTGCATAGAGTTAACAATTCATGCAACATCTAGAAAGATGAGCAACAACCATAGATTATGTGTTCAGGCTTACAATTTGGGTTTAGGCTCATTATTATATCGTAACTTATTTCATCTCATAGGTAGTGCTTATGTTTTGATATTTAATGTTTTTCCCCAATGGTCTTTATTTCATTTGTCAAAGGTAACAACCCCATGTTTCTTCTTAAGATATGTTTGGTAATTTTTAAAGTTTATTCTCTTTAAGGACCAGTTACTGTAAATAGAGGTCTAAGCCTCCAAGGGTACTGCAATGGCCATGGTATTTTGAATGAAAATAATGATGTTTTCAATAACTCCTTTCTCTTCCTGTGCATTGCGCTAAACTTCCTTCGCTTCCCTTCTTCTTTCTATGCTCTGGTCAGTTCTCCTTTTTCATCCTTTCTTCAAAGCATTGGCAAGTACTTCGGTGCAAATTGTCAGACACCAAACCCTTAAAAAGAGGCGACCTTGATAGAATATCTAGTTTATGATGCCACTAGTATTATTACTATATTAGCTTATTATTTCATTGGCAATATATTCCCTAATTAAGATGTGAATATATGTATTATTATTTTTCTTTATTTCCTGGCATATTTTCATATAAACAGGCTATGTAGTAGCCAGTGTCATGAAGCAATATCGTAGGGCTGTTTTCCTCACTGTCTTCTTCTTCCTAACGTGGTATCAGATCATTTTATTATTCTTTCACCTCACCCTCCCCCCCTGTAGTACGCCAACAGATCACTAAATCCTTCCATTTTTCCTTGCATGAAATGGATATGAGACAAGAATATCTTCGTTTGTCTCGCGACAAACTACACATGATGCATTCTTCCATTTCATCTTCTGCATCAACTTCAACCTAGTTATGATTATTGAGCAAAAAAAGAAAAATGAATCCGCATAATCACAACACGAGTCTATTTAGTTCATCGCAACATAGTATTGATGACATCTGCACGGTCAATGTTTAATCTTTCTCTATAGCTGACAACAGAAACCGATATTTATTATATTGCATACTGTAGTCTTGAATCACAATTTTGAGGATACTCATTTCTTTGTGACTAATTTTAGTGACATACGCATTTTGTCAAGTGTTTTGTAAAGGCTAGTCTAGTTTAGAATGATGTGAAATTTTCCAGAGTATATCAGAATTATGTAGAATACTTTTGTTTGTTGTAAAAAATTTAGGCGTGTGCAAAATCTTTTATAATACTGTGGATGCATGTAGATGAGTCAAGAATATTCTATAATTATGTAGAAGTATGAGGACATGTGTAGACAAATCCAGAATATTCTAGAGTTGTTAGAAGTGTCTTGTATATAAGAAGAAAATGTGTAAGCATAATGCAGTGGTAAGGACGACTTGAGGTGGACCCTCTAAATGCACTCCTAAATATGATGAGAATGATGAAATATGCAAGAGCGGATCCGTATTAATATTTGCAGTAGTAATTTATTAATATAAAATTAGCAGGAGCACAAACAATCCCAAAAACTTAATTAAAGAAAATAGGTAGTGTTAACACACGAGCGAGACGCGATTAATTTTAAGCACGCATAGAATGAACCCTGCAAATAGAACAACAAAATGAACTAATAGCACAAAAATATTAAAATCCATCACAGTACAAGTTGCCAAAACCAATCAACAGTAAAGGATTAAAACTTTATACCATGGTTCACACATGCAGGCGGCAACGATGAGGGGTGTGGAAGGCATCCAAGGGCGCTGCAACAGTGGGGCTGGCTGAGTGAAAGAGGAATCCACGTCAAGGAAGTAGGGGAAGGAGGCAGTCGGTCAGTTTCGGGTGGATGGGTGGCCGATGACAGAATGGATGAAGAGGGGCTCTACTTGGTGGAGGGTGGGGAGGCGGTTGAGAGAGTGGAGTCCACAGGAGGCTAGGAGGTAAGGGAGGAGAAAGGATGGGGGATTTGGATGGGATGGGGTGGATGCTGACGGGCTGGAGTGGGCTTCAGGATGGGATGGGGCTGGAGGCCGACAGGCTGGAGTGGGTTTCTGGAGGGGTGTCGTGGAAGAGGAAGATGGAGGAAGACGGAATCTATGGTTTCCAGCAGTGGAGGAGGTGGACGGAGAAGGGCGGAGGGGCTGCTCGACATCTCATCGAAGAACACCAGGAGTTGCACCTGGAGATGAGTGACCAGGGGTTTTGCAACTTACCAAAACCCACGACGCCTTCTCCATCCATCAACTGTCTCTTTTAAAGCTCTAAAACTGAAAATAAAAACTGTAAAATAAATCAAACCACCCGAATCGGATGACTCACGCCGTTTGGACCGATCGAGGGCAAAATACATCTCAAAATATAAAAAACCATATATGAACTTGACTCAAATCGACCATTCGGGTGCAACCACGGTCTCTGATCGTCCATCAGGACAGCAGATCACCGCCTCCTGTGGGAATATACGTGTGTCGGTCTTGACGCGCCGTCAACACCCCCCGACTCAAAAGCGCTCATCTCCGGTGAGTGCATGTGGTCATCCTCGCTGTGTAGCCGTGGGGCGAGTCTCTCAAACTCCTTTGAAGAAATCCATGCAGCATTGTGCAGGGGCTGACCGCTCCAACGAACAAGATAACATACAATATCTCGCCCGCCCGCGGTGTAGAAGTCGCGACCGATGATCTGAAGCATGTCGTCAGTATAAGTGGGTAAAACAAATGTATCTCCGTCTGGCAGTGATGTATCTTCGTCTAACTGCTGTGTCGGTGGGACCGTCTGTGGTGCAGAGCCAGCTGCATGGTGCGACTCCGCGGGTGGCAATAAAGAGGGACTGGTGGAGGCAATGGGAGGCGAAGGCTCAGGTATAGAGGAGCTATGGGAGATGACGGCTCGGGTAGAGGTGTGGAAAAGGGGTCCACGTACACGTGCTCCTCGTTGTAAGGAGTCAAATCCTCTACGTTGAATATTCGGCTGATGGTCATACCATGAGGGATATCTATCTCATATGCGTTCGTACCAATCCGTCGTACCACTGTATAGGGGCACATTCTGCGTGCGCTTAATTTCTTTGCTGGTCCACGTGGGACCCTCTTAGATCGAATGCAAATCAATACTTGTTCTCCCGCCTCAAAGATTTGTTCCCGCTTGTGATGGCTGCTTGATCTTTATAATAATCATTACAAGATGAAATTTTGTTACGGACCGACTCATGCAGTGCATGCAAATGATGAACAAGTGACTCAACCGACTCATAAAAATGAAGCGAACTTCTCAAGCTCTTCCTTGAGGTTCATATTTCCTTATCTTTCTTTCCATTTGTTAGAAGTTCTGGAAATGGTTCTTGTCACGAGATGGCAGAGGATAGGATCATAGACAAAAGCATGCTTATTTTCCTATCTTCCTTGGTGATCTCGTGGGCGGCTTATGGTGGGGACCTAGATATAGGAAGAGAGAGGAGAAGAGAGTGGGAGGTGGACGGCGATAAGTGGGAGGTCGTGGCTGCCATTGAAGGAGAGATTATGATAAATAATTTCGTACCCTCCTTTTCCTCCTCTGTTATTTATAACTGTGGCCCCAAAACAATAATAGATTCATAATAGATGTGAATTTAAATGCAACAAATGCGAAACAAAATCACAATAAAAATATAAAAGACACATGGCTCAAATGTTATGATTTGGCGCCGTTCTTTGCGTTGCAGTCCGTGTTCTGCTTTATTTATGCACCAAGAATGTGTCTATAACACATGGCTTTGCAGCACATCACTTTTTCACTACCATACGACTTGATTCGCCTCATCGTATAATTTTGTTCACCCTCCAGTGCTACTCGCATTATGACTTTGTTCCCTCTAGTTGTAACTGTGTTTACCCCCCATCTTACAATTTGTTATCCACCTTATACTTGCTTTCATATCATGATTCTGTTATGATTTATGTTTTATTAGGGACGGCTGCTGCTGCGAGAAAAGCGGTGATGAGAAACCAGTAATTGGATTGGAGTTGTCAGGAAATACAGTAGTAAGAGAAGGAAGATGTAACACTTTGCCCGAGCATACCCCCTCGCATGTGCCATGGGAGCATAACATAACTATGTTACGCATTCACTCTAGCAGAACCGTCTCTCCTCTTTAGTCCCACATCTTGTATAGGATTTATTTCCTCTCTTTCTTTCCTATATATTTGTATACTCTCTTTGTATTTACATACTCAATCAATATACACAAGTTTCAGGCCTTTTCTACATGGTATCAGAGCCAGGTTCCGACTCTCGCGGTTTGTCCCTAACTAACCGCACTGTGTAAACACTCTCGCGGTCTTCCTCCCGCGGCTTGTTTCTCGCGGCCTGTTTCGTTTCTAGCCGCACTTCCTCGCGGCCTGCCCTTTCAGACCGCCTTCCTCTGCCCTCATTTTCTCTCCGTGGATCCACCTTTCCCCTTCCCCCCCCCCTCCTGCTTTTATAGCATTTCCTCTCTCCGTGGGACCACTTTCTTCCTGTCCGCTGCGGCCTCTCTCCTAGCCGCGACCTCTCCTCTGTCCGCCGCGGTCTCCTTCTCTGTCCGTCGCGGCCTTTCTTCTCACCGCGGCCTCCCTCTCTTCTCGCCGCGGCCTCCTTCTCTGTCCGCTGCTCAGATCTGCCTGACCGTGCGGGCTGTCTTCTCGCCTGCATCTTGGTCGCGATCTCCGGCCTCTCTCCTAGTCGCACGACTTGTCTCAGTCCGACGCGCCTTGTCCCAGTCCGGCACACCTTGTCTCAGTCCGGCGCATACGATCTGCCTGACCGTGCGAGCTGTCTCCTTCCTGCTTGCATTTTGGTCGCGATCTTCTCCCGTCGCCTGGTCGCCCGACTTGTCTCCGTCCAGTGCGGCTTGTCTCAGTCCGCCCGGTTTATTTCTTTAACCGCGGCCCTCTTCCTTCCCTGTCTAAGGGTTGCGGCCTGTCTCCATGACTTCCTCTGGTTCTTCTCCCAGCTCAGCGGCCAGCCCGCCCCCTGTTCCTCCGGCTTGTCCTCCAGACCGCCCGGCCTGTTCTGTTGACCTCCGTGACGAGCTCCGGATCACTACTATCTCTCTTTCTGGCAAGAAGAACTTTATCCCTTGGGTACATTCTGTTCGGCGGGTTCTCCAGGCTAAGGGCCTTCTCCCGCACCTTACTCAGGCACCTCCTTCTCCACCTACGGATGATTGGCTTCGTAATGACGGTCGTGTTCAGACTTGGCTTCTGAACTCCTTGGATGGTGAGCCCTATCAAATGGCTATGTACCACGACACCGCCAAGGCTATGTGGGATGAGCTTCATTCCTTGTATTCTGGCCGCGATAGCCTCCAGCATCTTTTTGACATCCTCACTGATCTCTTCACTCTTGACACTGGCGGCGCCTCAGATATGACCTCGTTTGTCGCCCGGGCTAAAACGCTTGCTGAAGCCTGGATCCAACACCAGCCGCCGACCACTGATCTTGCTGCTCAGCGGGCTCAGAAGGAAGCTGCTTGCATTGCCATCCTTATGGCTCGCCTTCCTTCTCATCTTCACAGTCTTCGTGCTCAGATCCTGGCCGCTCCTACTACGCCCTCTTTTTCGGATGTCTGCTCCATGCTTCTCCGGGTTTCGCCTCCTCCAGATCCTCCAGCTCCTTCTCCACCGGCTCTCCTTCAGCATGCCCCTCCGCTCTTACCCTCTCCTCCTCCTCCTTCTACTCGGGGGGGACGGTTGGGCTCGCGGGGCCGTGGCCGTGGCGGCCGTGGCCGGCCAAAGTGCTCCTTCTGCGGCCGGGATGGCCATCTTGAGGCGGCTTGTTACAAGAAACTCGGCTACCCCCCTCGCCCGACGGCTTCTGCCGTTACTGATGCTCCTCCGGATCTCGAGACCGTCCGCCTCCAGCTACAACATCTCCAGGGGCTGCTCAATCCCCCTCGGCCTCCGTCGCCTCTGTCTCCCACACAGGTACTGCTTGTCTCTCCCACAGCCCGGATTGGATTATGGACTCTGGCGCTACTCATCACATTACTTCGCAACGACCTGCCAAGTACTCGGGTTCTCCTTCTCCGAAGTCCATCACCGTGGCCAATGGGGCGCTGGTTCCTGTTTCCGGCTCGGCTGATCTTTCTATTTCCCCATCTCTCGTTCTTCGCTCGGCTCTTCATGTTCCGAGTTCCCCTTTTAACTTACTCTCTGTTGGGCGTCTTACGAGTGACTTGGATTGTTCTGTTATATTCACTTCCTCTTCTTTTGTTATACAGGATCGACGGACGCGGACTACCATTGGTAAAGGTCAGCTGCGGAATGGGCTCTACCTTCTCGATGCCTCTCCACTCGCTCTGTCTTCCGTCTCCTCCACTGCCTGGCATCGCCGCCTTGGTCATGCCCCTCTGCCAGTTCTCCAGCGGGCTCTTCCAGATCTTTCTTTTACGTCTTTTCAGTGTGATTCATGTATTCTCGGCAAACAGCCACGTTCTTCGTTTCCTTCGCATTGTACTCGGAGTGCGGCTCCTTTTGATCTTGTTCATTCGGATATTTGGGGTCCATTTCGGATTCCTAGTATATGTGGTTATCGTTATTTTCTAACCTTTATTGATGATCATTCCCGCACCACGTGGCTCTACTTACTTCGCGACCGCTCCGAGCTTCCCCGGGTGTTTCGGGCCTTTGTCCTCGAGACCCGGACACAATTCCATACCACCCTCAAAACTCTCCGTACTGATAACGCTCGCGAGTACACCAGCCACGACTTTACCACCTTATGTACGGAATACGGGATTCTCCATCAAACCTCTTGTGCGTATACCCCGCAACAAAATGGGGTTGCCGAACGCAAGAACCGTCATCTATTGGATGTTGCCCGCTCCCTCATGATCCAAATGCATGTTCCTAAAGCTTACTGGAACTTTGCGGTCTCCACTGCCTGCTTTCTCATCAATCGCCTCCCTTCCTCTGTCCTCAATTATGCGACCCCCTTCAGCATATTGTTTCCCTCCACTCCGGCTTTCCCTCTCTCGCCCCGTATCTTCGGCAGCACCTGCTATGTCCACTGCCTCGGGCCCTCCACCGATAAATTGGACCCCAGGGCGGCGAAACACATCTTTGTTGGCTACTCCCACACCCAGAAGGGCTATGTTTGTTACTCACCCACTACCGGCAAGGTCACTGTCTCTGCGGACGTTACCTTCCGGGAAGACGAACCGTTCTTTCCTGCTCCTTTCCCTACTGCTCCACCAACGCCTCCTCTCCCGCCGTCCATCCCTCGTCCCGTTATTCCTGCTACTCCACCACCACCCCCGCTCTCTCCTCCACCCGCTCCTTCTACCACCAAACCACCCGTTATCCGGGTCTACTCTCGTCGCCCTCCCTGTTCCGTCGCCCCTCTGCCGCCGACCTCTACCACGGATGCTTCGCGTCCCTCTGATCAGGTAACGCCCTCCACTGCTCATCCTCTGGAGGCTTATGTCTCTCTTCATCGCCTCTCTCCACCTCTGCACACCTTTGCTACTTCTCTTTCTTCGGTTTCTGTTCCTAACTCTGTACAGGAGGCGCTTAACCATCCGGGCTGGCGGGCCGCCATGGAAGAAGAGATGTCTGCTCTCTGGGCTAACCAGACATGGTCCGTTGTCCCCCTCCCTCCGGGTCACAAACCGGTAGGGTGCAAGTGGGTCTTTGTCATCAAACATGATGCTGATGGGACGATCGACCGTCTGAAGGCTCGCCTTGTCGCTCGCGGCTTCACTCAACAACAGGGGCTCGACTATGAGGAAACCTTCTCTCCGGTCGCCAAGCTCAATACCGTTCGGGTCCTTCTTTCTGTCGCTGTTCATCGCCGGTGGCCTCTCTTTCAGCTTGATGTTAAGAATGCTTTCTTAAATGGGGATCTCCAGGAAACGGTCTACATGCAACAACCGCCCGGGTTTGAGACCACGGGGGAGTCTCAGGTTTGCCGCCTTCGCAAGGCTCTGTATGGTCTCAAACAATCTCCACGGGCCTGGTTTGAGAAATTCAGTAAAGTACTTCGCGCTGTCGGCTTTAGCCGTAGCTCGGCTGATTTCTCGCTCTTCACTCGTCACCGACCATCAGGGACGGTCCTTCTATTAGTATATGTTGATGACATCATCATCACAGGAGATGACTCCCAAGGGATACATACAGTCAAAGCACATCTGAACTCGGTCTTTCAGACAAAGGACCTGGGGACTCTGCGATATTTTCTGGGACTTGAGGTTGCCAGGCGACCGGACGGCCTCATTCTATCTCAACGGAAATACTGTACTGATCTTCTTCATGATGCTGGCCTCTTAGGGTGTAAGCCATGTGATACCCCCATGGATGTGAACCACAAGTTGTGTGCTCAGGCTTCTGACTCAGATCTTCTCCTCCAGAACCCTGAATATTATCGACGACTTGTTGGCAAGTTGATCTATCTTACTGTTACCCGACCAGATATTTCTTTTGCTGTTGGTCTTGTCAGTCGATACATGCACTCTCCTCGCAAGTCTCATCTTCTGGCTGTTGAACGCATTCTGAGGTACTTAAAAACAGCCCCGGGTCAAGGACTTGTGTACCGGACTTCCTCGTCTGCTCCTACCTTAGTGGCATACTCCGATGCGGACTATGCGGGCTCTCTTGATGACCGGCGGTCTACTAGTGGTTTCTGCACATACTTTGGGGGACATTTGGTTACATGGCGAAGCAAGAAACAAGCGGTCGTTGCTCGCTCATCGGCTGAGGCAGAATACCGCGCAATGGCTTCTGTTGTATCCGAACTCACATGGCTTGAAAGTCTTCTCACTGACCTGGGTGTTAAATTACCTTCTCCTGCTCTACTTCTTTGTGACAGCCAAGCGGCTATACATATCGCCAAGAACCCAGTCTTCCACGAAAGAACGAAGCACATTGAAGTTGATTGCCACTTCGTTCGAGAAAAGGTTCAAATGAAGAAGCTCGATTTAAAGCATGTTCCAGGGACAGAACAAGTTGCAGATGTCCTCACAAAGGCTCTTCCCAAAGCATCCTTCTATCAATGCTTGTCCAAGCTTGGTGCATACGATTTGTACGCTCCAGCTTGCGGGGGAGTGTTAGAATAGCCCATGTATTAGGCCCATGTTTTGGGCCCATTTTCTTGTTCTCTCCTCTTTAGTCCCACATCTTGTATAGGATTTATTTCCTCTCTTTCTTTCCTATATATTTGTATACTCTCTTTGTATTTACATACTCAATCAATATACACAAGTTTCAGGTCTTTTCTACAATAACTATGTTACGCATTCACTCTAGCAGAACCGTCTCTTGAGCGCATGCAGAAATCTCCTTGAATTGTCTTATGATAATATATATGTAGTTAATTAATACTAATTAATTAACATTAAATATTATTGATTAGATTAATTATATTAATTAAAATATTACATATTGTCTTATTAGACGGTCCTTCCCTTAGGGAGGTTGATGTATGGTAGGCTAAGGGGTGCACAAATCCAAGACTACTAGGGACAGGATGAGAACCTGACACGTCAACTCTAGTCTGTATGCATTGATACTGTCGGTGACGACTACAAATTAATTCGAGCAATAGTAATAATCAACCCACACAACAATATTTAAAAGCAGAAAAATAAGTATTCAATAATCAAACATTTAATGACTTTCCTCAGATCGGAGAGTCAAGACAAAGTGCGCGGCGAATGAATCACACCTACAAATCACAAACGATTCGAGACGATCTATCCACATGCAATTTATCCAAGCAAATGTGAGATCCAAACCAATAATAAAAATGCTGAAAATAATAGTTCAATACAGTAAGTGACTCACTGAATAGAGGGTTGTCCAAGGCAATGGAGATTTCAGAGAAGAAAGTATTTTGACGGCGATCCAATGTGGAACCAGAGGCGGGGTGACAATGTAGGCAGCTAAATTTGGCAGTGGGAAGCGGAATTGGGCGGGAAATGAGTAGATCCGACTATATGAAGACAGATCCGGGCAACGGGAGGGTGGATCCGACGATTTGGAGCGGATCCAGGCTATGAGAGGTGGGGCGGGGAGATGAAGATGGTTGGATTTGGACTGGACTGCCTAGATCTGGGCAGATCTAGTGAGGAGGGGGTGGTTGGAGGTGGTTCTATGGGGGGGAGGGGGGGGGGGGTGGAGGCAAAGCAGCCGGCTGTGGATAACATGCCAGCTGTTGTAGGGGTAGGGGGAGCGGCAATGGATTTAAAGGGTGGAGGGATAGGCGACGATGGTGCTTGGGGTGGAGGGAACGAGCGGCGGTTGGGATTGGTGGTGGAAGAGGGGTCGGCTGCTGTAAGGAAGGAGGGAACATCAAGCAACCGGCTGTAGGGGTGGTTGGGGCGGCGATAGAGGGGCTGGAGGAGGGGAAACAATGTCTAAGGGTTGGAGATACCTTGGGGAGGAAGATACACGCCTAAGAGTCGGCACCTAGGGTTCCACGGAATCGGCACTGTGAGATGATCGCGGGATTCCGGGATTGAAACCTCCAAAATTTGCAATGCCTTAATCAGCCCCCTAAGCACTCTATTTATAATAACGAGGAGACTAGGACATCTCACCATCGACGACTATGATTGATCGGAAGTGTCGCTGCCCAAATACATCAAAACAAATGCAAAAATAATAAAGTAATATATGAAATCAAATCGGAATGTTGATCCGGACGCATCCGCGGAGTCAGATCATCGATCCGTGCACACCATATAGGATAAGTTGCTAATCGGCCCCGAACGGGCTCAAAACTTATCCTCCACTGTGGGTCCACGTCTCCGCTCCACATCATTCTTCCCGACTTGATAGAATTCATCTCCTGATGAATAGAGATCAAAATTCTCTCGATTTATGCTGGTTAAGACTCGATGAGGTCCATCAGAGGTCATCCAAGTGTTGTCGATGAGAAAGTATCCTCGCCAATCAACTCCCCCCGACTGAAAAGCTTTCATCCCCGATGAATGGAGATGAATGTACTAAAGTCAAAGTTCAGAGGTGAATCGATCAAGTTCTGTTGGTAGCATCCAGGTGTCATCAATGTCTGGGCGGTTCGGCCAGTGTACTAAGTAATCACACAGAGACCCGTCTGTAGTATGAACGTACTGGTGGGATTTGATCTCCGTAATGCTCTCAACTCTCAACTCATGAGTAGTGGATCCCGGTGCGATCAGCGGTTCCGTGGGTAAAACCATAGAAGACGAATCCTCAGGTGGGTGAGTATCAGAAATGGGTGAGCTGTGGTGGTGCCATCAGATGTGGGGGGACTGTGTGGGTGGTAAGTCAACGAGAGTGGAGGTGTGGGTTGATGTGAGTCCCCACTGCTTGGGTCCACATACTCGCGAGGCTCGAAGTACGGTGTCAGCTCTTCAACATTAAATATCGGGTGGATACCCATACTTACAGGGATATTATGCCTATATTCATTCGTCCCAATGCGACTTATGACTGAGGAGGGGGCCCATTCACTTGGTGCTTAGCTTTTTGGAAGGCCCCGGAGGGAGCCTCTCAGTGCGGGTTCGCACCATCACCTATTCGTCTTCCTGAAATACTTGCTCTCGCTTGTGCATATCTGCTTGAGTTTTATATTTTTTCATTGCTCGTAATGATCCATGGGCGGGCCGAGTCATGCAACTCATGTAAATGACGTGCAAATGATTCAACAAACTTATGTAGTTAATGCAAATACAATAACAATACTCAAGCCTTTATCCCACTATAGTGCGCTCGACTATATGGATCCTTTGTCGTCACTGTGCCCTATCTTTTGTCATAATCTCACTAATGCATAAGTACATCATGTCTTTTTTATAGTTTCAATCCAAGTCTTTATTGGTCTACCCCTCCCTCGTATAACATGCATAGTGACTAGACTCTCACAACGCCTAATAGGTGCCTCTAATGATCTCCTTTGTACGTGTCCAAACCATCTTTTATCGACGTCTAATATGTGAGGACTTTTGCCTATTTAACAGTACACTCAAGTGCTCTTGGAGGTATAACGGTCCTTGCCAAGACTCCGCATTCAGACCATACGACGAGAACTCTTGCATATTTAACACTACACCGAAGTCCTGGAGATACAACGGTCCTTGCCAAGACGCCGCATTCGGACCATACGACGCGTTCCTTAAGGAGAACAACCTAACTTTTGCACAAATTCTCCAATGATCCATATTCATAAGGGTGACTAAAGTTTATGTTGGACGTCTATCTAACACAACCCTCACCATTTTTCATCCGGGCTTGCATATTCATATTCGTGTTGTCGTGTTTTATTTAAATCATTTGAGTAGTTAATGCAAATTATTCAAATAAAACACGATAATACGATGCACTCACTAGAGAAAAATCTAATAATGACTGGGATGTCTCTAAAATGTGGTGGCTAATCAGGAGGTTCTTTCAGTGGAATATAGAAATATTTGCCTAGTAGGCGACAAAAACCGAAAAGACTTCTTGTGACATCAATAATGAGTTACAAAACTATGGGATTATATAATATGCGGATTTTTTTGAATGAGCTCTATGTGATCGGGTATAGGTAGACTCGAGATCCCCAAATAGAGGAGAGGAACGCTGATGATAACTAGCCATATATGAACCTAAAAATTCTTTATGACCTACCACTACATATATAAATGTGGCCCAAACTTGGGCTCTGATACCAATTGATGTGGGGTAGGCTAAGGGGTGCAAAAATTCAAGACTACTAGGGACGGGATGAGAACCTGACACATCAACCCTAGTTTATATGCAATGATACCGTCGGTGACGGCGACAAATTAATACTAGCAATAGTAATAATCAACCTACACAACAATATTTAAAAGCAGAAAAATAAGCATTCAGTAAGCAAACATTTAATGATTTTTCTTTGCTCGGAGGGCCAAGACAAAGTGCGCGGCGAATGAATCCCACATGCAAATCACAAGTGATTCGAGACGATTTATTCACAAACAATTTATCCAAGCAAATGTGAGATCCAAACCAATAATAAAAATGCTGAAAATAATCATCCAATACAACAACTCACCGAATAGAGGGTTGTCCAAGACAATTGAGATTTTGGACATGGAAGCATTTTGACGGCTATCCAATGTGGAACCAGAGGCGGGGTGACAATGTAGGAGGCTGAATTTGGCGATGGAAAACTGAATCGGGCCGGAAATGAGTAGATTCGGCTATAAGAAGACGGATCCGGGCGACGGGAGGGTGAATCTTGTGATTTGGAGCGGATCCGGGCGGAGGTGGGGCAGGAAGACGAAGATGGCTCGATCTGGGTTGGATTGCCCAGATCTAGGTTGATCTAGTGAGGAGGGGTGATTAGAGGTGGTTCTATGGAGGAGGAGGGGGGGGGGGGGGGGGAGGTAGGAGGATCGCGGGATTCTGGGATTGAAACCTTCAAAATTTGCAATGCCCTAATCAGCCCCATAAGCACTCTATTTATAATAAAGAGGAGACTGGGACATCCCACCATCAACGACTATGATTGGTCGGAGGTGGGGCTACCCAAATACATCAAAATAAATGCAAAAATAATAAAGTAATATATGAAATCGAATCGGAACGTGGATCCGGACGCATCGGCGGAGTCGCATCATCGATCCGGCATGCCATATATGGTAAATCACAAATCGGCCCTTAATGGACCCAAAACTCGTCTTCCGTTGCGATTCCACGTCTCCGCTCCGCATCAGAGGGAGAGGTGTTCTCGGCTTCTTTTTTGGATAGTGAAGCTCTTTGGAGGACCCAACCTTCAAGAGTTTGCGAGTGCTATCTTGTCGGTTCCACCTATTGCAAGTTCAGTCACTTTGAGTTCTCTCTCTCTCGCATCGTTTGAGTTTTTTGCTCTGCTTTGAGTGTATCGTGCTCGTAGAAAAATCTTGTTCGTAACAATTGATCCAACTTGTCGGAGATGCCAATATTAAAAGAAGTATGAAAATGCGGAAATCTCATTTTAGCTTTTCTGAACATGAGAAAGCTCATCACTTTCCAAAAAAATCCTGAAAACACCTTGTGAAATCATTACTTTTCCCCCATCCCGGAAATCAAACGTTTCCAAAATAACGGTGGGATTGAGAATTGAATTTTTTCCCACCACTACCAACCCAAAGAGAGCCTAAACCTTCGTTTCATAGATTTTACTGAACACCCATGTCCTCCTTTACTCTAATAGCTGCAAATTTAATTACCGCAGATGTTCAGCATATCTCCTCAAGGGAATGAATATAATGTAGCAATAGAACAGCATAATCATCTATTGTAGTAGTTTTTTTCAGATTAAATACTCATTTAATTTACTTCTGACAGCCTGCGAACGCCTAATCATACTTGGAACCGGGCTCGAAGAAATACGAGATTACGCCGCCCTTCTGTACCATTGCGGCCACTATGAAGACTGTTTTGAGTATCTGAATTTGTATCAAAACTCGCGGGTAACTGTTCATCGACACCAAGTAATCAGTATACTAGAATTTTCATGAACTACAGAACTCCCAGATATGCTTGCAAAATTACAAGTTGCACCCCCTCTATCTTTTGAAATTACAAACTCCCTGATAAGTTTACATTACATTACATACATGCACGAAAATACTCTCGGTGAAAATCTCGTTGGGCTAATTTTGTGCATGCATGTTATGAAATAAACTCAGAGGAATTATTTTTTGTAATTTAAACAGATAGAGGGGTGCAATCTGTAATTTTGTACTCGGAGAAGAGGTCTGGGTAATTAACAGTAAGTATTAATGTTTTGGATTTTGAGCAGATGCCGGAGCCTGACGGAAGGGATCAATACGAGGAAGACGCCGTCAAGCAGCTGGCCACTCGCGTAAATCTCATACTATCTGAGAGAGGGTGGAGCAAGGAAGCTGTTCATGGAAGTTATTGGGGCAATAGCATTGAACCGTGGTAGCTTTAATGCTTCCTCTATTGCCCTGCAACAGCTTCCAATATTCTGTAGAAAAGAATAAAACTGCTGCTTAAGCTGAATCTAATCTATTTGCATAGAGATACAAGGCTCCATTTGAAATTCAGCAGTGCGGGACACAGTTATGGCACTTCGTCGGCTGCAGGAAGAGGGGGCCAAAATAATGCTGCTTACAGCGTTCGGTTCGCCGTATCCATCGTGTTCGCTCGCAGGCAACGGGAATGGCCGAGAAACACTGCCCTCATAGAACCAAATGCTGGCACACAACTGCAGCTCATTTCCTACCACAATTTCGCGCACTGCTGCTATCCAACTGCCGCCGCTCTCCCAATCAGGCTAGGAAGTATGGCATCGATGTATAGAACACGCGGCCAAACAAATATCTGTAGCTTTTCTGTATTCTATTATTTTTTTCATAGTTGACAATATATTCAGTTGTGCATTATGGAAGATATGATTGATAATCTACTTTAGAGTTTAGGCACATTTATATCTTTTTGTGTGTTTGGTTTAGTGCACAGTTCTGGCTTTTTTTAAAACATGAAAGCTTATTATATTGGACATTTTGTTCAAACCTCAAACTATCCTTAGAGGCTCTTATGCAAGGGGAATTGGAGAATAGAAGTCAAGCTTAGATTTTAATTCTCGCGGGAATTGGAATTTGGGGTAGACAGCATAATCCAGTTATGTAGTTAGATTTAAGATAGGAATTCATTTGCAGGAATTGAAGTTTAAATATGGGCATTTGTATTGGCAGCCCAGTTTTGGCTATTGGCAGCCCAACAAAATAACAAAACACACACATAATATGACCGCTAATAGCAGCCCAAAACGCGAAACACGCACCTTTTAAAAAAAACTCTATGATATTTGTAGAAAAAGTGTTTTACATGAAAGTTGTAGATCTTGATGAGATCTACAACTTTTCATGTTGAACACTTTTTCTAAAAAATGCTATATGTGGATATTTTCAAAACGGAATCCGTTATTATAGTTACGCGGAATCCGGGCGGAATTATGTGAATTCCGCCCGGATTCTGCGCCATTTGAAAAAGTGTTCAGCATAAAAGTTGTAGATTGCGTCGCGATCTACAACTTTTATGTTGAACATTTTTTCCTAAAAATGTCTTTAAAAGCTTAATTTTTGGGCTGGTAATAGTCATTTTTTGGGCTGTTATTATTTTTGTGCTGCTAATAATCATATAAGGGCTGTCAATATAAACGTTCTTAAATAACATGTTTGAAAACAATATACATTTTGAAGAATATGTAATACAAGAAAATTTAAGTGGCACAAACTATATATATTAAATCAACAACAATGATAATAATATAATAATAATGATAATCTAAGATAGAGAAAATAGTTATAATAATAATAGTAGTAATATTGCAATAATTTAATAATGACAATAATAGTAGTAATAATAACATTCCAAATTGTACGGAATATTTATTAAGTAGTTCAGCTTGTGATCACGATTAAGGGTCCAATGTAATGACTTAGGGTATCTCAGCTTTGGCTAATGTTTGTAAACAATAACGTTTGAGTGTTATATTAGGGGTGTTGTTGCTAGCAAATCTAATTTAGGTTCTAGCAAATCATTATTATTAACAAAGTCTCATTTTTCAAAATCGTTATTTGAAAATCATTTTGATACTAGCAAATCAATATAAAATTTTTCGCGTCTTTTTGAACTGGGTCTTATACTTACGTTTTTATGAGAAGTGTTCAACATGAAAGTTGTAGATCTCGACGAGATATACAACTTTCATGTTGAACATTTTTTGATTTGAAGCAATTTAGATCTCCGATTTGACCCATGAAAAAAGTCACGCTGAACATATGTACGGACGCCCGAGATCGGCGTGACTTTTTTCGTAGATCAAATCGGGGGCTTAAACGGCTTCAAATTAAAAAGTGTTCCGCATGAAAGTTGTAGACCTCGACGATATCTACAACTTTCATGTTGAATATTTTTTTGATTTGAAGCAGTTTAGACCTCGGATTTGGGCCCCGAAAAAAGTCACGCCGAAAATTTGTACAGACGACTCGTTCCGTGCGTGTCTTTTTTCGGGCCCAAATTGAAAGTCTAAACGGCTTCAAATTAAAAAATAGTCAACATGAAAGTCGATGAGATCTACAACTTTCATGCCTATTATTTTTTCAAATGAGAAACATTGGGGACTCAAAATTCAAAAAAAAAACAAAAACTGCAAAAAAAATAAGATTGGTTTGCTAGTAGTAATTTTTTGGAAGAGAAAGAAATGCAAAAAATAGCTGAATCCATTTTTTTCTGATTTGCTAAAAATGAAAGTGAGTTTGCTAATAACAACACCCTATATTAATTCTTCTTGTGTTCTTATCCTCTTGTTCTTCTGCTAATCTGGTATCCCTCATTTGTAGTTTTACCTCTCCATGAATTGCAATCTCAATTCATACAAAAGTTGTTGTCCCAGGCTCAACTCCTACTATGGCCTAATTGGTTCGTTTAGTGGGAATTCAAAGCCCAACATATAAAAGGAAACGATAATTTTCTCCCGGACTTATATCCAAAACTCAGAGAACGATTTCTCAGCAGTCATCTATTATTTTAGGGCGTTTATATTGGCAGCTCACGTATGATTATTGGCAGCCCCTAAATTTTAAAAAAAATGACTAAATAAGACATCATAATAACAACCCATTTTTAAAACCCGAATTTCTCCTTTTTTTTGGGCCCGGCTCATTTCATCTCCTCCGATCTCTCTCCTGCTCATGCGCCGCTCCTGTAACCCACGCCCACTGTAACGCCCCAGATTTTTCAACAATTATTTAATCCTCTTAGTGAGGTCATAATGACGTGAGGGCGTTACGTTAACTCGAAATTGACGGTGCGTCGCCGTTAGTGCGTTCTCGCGTCCGTTCGGTAGAGTCGGCCAAATTCTTGAATTTTGTCGAAATTGAAAAATTTTGCACTACGAAATTAAGTTAATTAATTTTTGACATGCTCGTCAAGTTTCGTCGCGATCTGTGCATTATTGGAGGCTCGGCGAATTTCCAAAGTTTTGTACAATTAACGTTCGCCGTATAATTTGGAAATTTATATCTCGAGAAGGGGTCATCGGATTTTGGTTTTGTCTTCGCCGTTGGGTTCGTAGCGTCGGTATTCGCCTATGACGCGAATTTCGTAAGATTCGGCGCTCGTTTGGCCCTCCGTAACGATATAATATTTATAATGTATTATCATTATTATTATCATTATTATTTTAAAACAATATTCAAAAATGAAATTTACTATTCATCCCTAAAGTTTATTCAAGGGTAGATTTGCAAATTCCACTATTTATGAGGACAAAATTGTTAATGTATTTTGGACGAATAACGGGTTCGGAGGCATAACGGGTCAGTTCGGACACGTGTAGATCCGATACCCGTAGAAACTCCTTGGGTTTGGCTATTTATACCCGCCTAGGGGCAACGGGTAGGGGATTCCACTTTGATCCCCATCCGGATGCTTCGAGCAACACATACAATCTCGAAGTTACGCCCCCTTGTTGCTCGTAACTGCTTACGTTTCCATCGCGAAGGAAAAGCTCTCCCGTTCTCTTCCCGTGACAGCTGCAATCGGGTAGTTAGCAGCAGTTCGCCGCCTCCGTTCACGCGAGAGCCGCACCGCTGCAAAATCAGTCGTCGCTGTTTCAGATCGTTCTCCCGACGCCGCTTAGGGCTGCAGATCGCGAGGATAATCCCGCTCACAGTTTCCACGGCTGAAAATCGGAAATAGCCGCTACCTTTTTCAATCAGACGGAGAAAGAGGATTTTGCTCCCGATTTTCCACGGAGAAGCTTCCCGCCGCTCATTTCTGTGTGAATCTCTCGTCGCCGTCTGGAACCGGAAGCAGTCCCGCCGACAAGGGACAGAGGTGAGCTCTGCTCCTACCGCCTGTAGAGGAAAGCCATTGATCTTGGGGAGAACACCAGCATATCGCCGCCGGTGGTTCTTCTTCACTCGCACGCTGACATATCCAAGTCCGCATCCGCAGACTTTCTGAGAAGCAGACGTTATCCTGCACAAGCAAACATCCCGTCGATGTCGTGATTTAGGGCATAGACTGTAAATTCTCCTTCCAAGTCATCGTCGCACGTGCAGAAGTTCTCCCACTTGCGTTGTTCGTGCTGTATTGAAGAAATACCCACCGTACCAGTCAATCTTTTCCAAATCATCTTATGGAGGAAGTGAAAAGGTTTTGCTTGGCATTTGAGCAGTAGAATCAACGAATGATCTGAATTTGGCATCGGCTCGTCTTTGGTGATCGTGTTCAACCGAAAAGGAGAAGTAATCAATTTTTGAACAATAAGTGATATACAATGATGAAGGGAAACTTCTCATCTCCGGTTCCAATGATCAAGTTGGAGAAGTTCACGGCGACAGAATTCAATGATTGGAAGCTGAATACCCAGTTTGGAATGAAGTACCTGAACGTGTTCTACACAGTTCAGTCTGATCGTACTGCTGTTATGGGCACTGACGATGAAGCCCAGTGGATTGCTGATGAGGACTTCTGCCGCGACTACCTGCTGAACTGCTTGTCCTCCAGCCTGGCGAAGACGTACATCAAAATGAAGACCGCCAAAGAAATCTGGGAGGCACTGGAGGAGCACTTCAGGCAAGAGGAGGATCTGTCCAAGGCACACCTGGTGGACAAATTCCACTCCTTCATGTTCGACGAGGAGAAGGCGATTCTCCCTCAGGTATCGGATTTTGAAGCTCTAGTAGATTCTTTATATAGTGAGAATATTTCTCTGCCAGACAGTTTTGTTGCTGACACGATTATTTTTAAATTGCCCTCTACGTGGTACAACTTTAAAACTGAAATGTACCGCAAGAAGATGCAGGTCGGTTTTACTAACCTTAAGCGATTTATTCGTATTGAGGATGAAAATAGGACTCGACATGCTTTAGAAACTGTTAGCAAGCAGAAGGCTACAGCTAACATGCTTCTTAGTTCTAAACGTGTGCCGAACCCTAAGAGGACCAGGCCCTCCCATGTTAGCTCCCAAGTTGCAGGCCCTAACAAACGCAATAAAAAGTTCAAGGGCAAGTGTTTTAACTGCAACAAGTGGGGACACAGCGCATCTGATTGCAGGCTCCCTAAAAGGGAAAGAACCAAAGCACCACAGGATGACAACCGAGCCAATATAGTTAGCCAAGCTGAGCCTTCCGACTTTGTTGCAATGGTCGGAAACGCTAAGGCCAGCACGGAGTGGTACTTGGATTCGGGGGCGACGTGCCACGTTTGCAACAATTCTGCTCTTATGACAGGACTCACTACTGTGAAAGAGTCTGTGACGGTGGCCAATGACGAGTCAGCTGACGTGCTGAAGGTGGGGAACGCAACATTGCTGTTATCCTCAGGTAAGTCTTTAATTTTAAAGAACGTCAAATTTATTCCTTCATTAGCTGCTAACTTAGTGTCTATTAGTCTATTATGTGATGCTGGTATGCCATTTACTTTTTTATAGCAGTAGAGTAACACTGTCAGTTAACTCGCACTATTTTGGATGTGCATACGTCCAAAATAGGATGTACCGACTAAGTCTAGCAAACGAATTAGTTCAACAAGTTCAAACAAACTTAGTTAGCCTTAAGACTCTACATGAGAGATTAGGAAATGTGAACTATAGGAAAATGTTCCAAATAGCTAGAACTCATCAGATCACATTAGACACTAAGTCACAGCCTGAGAAATGTGACGTGTGTGCTCAGACCAAGATCACTAGGAAACCTTTTAGTGCGGTTACTAGGAGCACAACACCTCTAGAGCTTATACATTCCGACATATGTGACTTTAAAAGTTTTGTCACCAGAGGAGGAAGGAAGTATATGATCACATTTATAGATGACTGCTCTAGGTTCTGTCACATATATCTTCTTAAAACTAAAGATGAAGCGTTTGAAAAGTTTTGTCTTTTCAAAACCAGGGTAGAAAACCAACTAGACATGAGAATTAAGAGGTTTAGAAGTGATAGAGGAGAAGAATACATGTCCAGTGAGTTCCGCGGTTTCCTTGCCTCTCAAGGGATCATAACAGAAACCACTGCTCCTTACTCACCCTAATCGAATGGTATAGCTGAGTGAAAGAATATAACGTTAACAGAAATGTTGAACTCTATGTTGCTCACTGCTGGCATGCCTACTGCCTATTGGGGGGAAGCAGTTTTAACTGCAAACAACATTCTGAACAAAGTCCCTCATGCTAAGTTAGACGTCACACCCTATGAGCTTTGGTTTAAGAGACCCCCGACTTTAACTAAACTTAAGACCTGGGGCTGCATAGCCTATGTCAGGGTCTCTGACCCTAGACGGTCTAAACTTGGACCTAGAACCAACATGTGTGTCTACTTAGGTTGTGCTGAAGATAGTGCTGCAGATAGATTCTTAGACCTGTCTAATAATATAGTTATTGAGTCTAGGGATGTTGTGTTCTTTGAGGATAAGTTCCTTAAGGATAAGAACCTGACCATCCCAAGTATGCAAGCAACTATTACTGAGGAAGAACCTGAATCAGTACCGAGCACCTCATATTCAGTCCCGGTAGACAATAATATCCTAGAGTCTAGAAGGACTTCGATGAGAGAGAGAACTCCCAGAACCTTCGGTAGTGATTTTATCACTTACCACGTTGAGGCTGATCCATCCACCTATAAGGACGCGATGAGATAAGAGATTCCCTACTCTGGAAAGAGGCCATTGATGAAGAGATGAACTCTTTGCTTCAGAACAACACCTGCACGTTAGTTGATAAGACAAAATGGGCTAAAACTATAGGGTGTAAGTGAGTTCTGAAAAAGAAGCTCAATCCTGATGGTAGCATAGTTAAGTATAAAGCGCGCCTGGTGGCTAATGATTTCACACAAGTTAGTGGGGTGGATTACTTTGATGTATATTCATCAGTGTGTCACTTAGCAACCATTAGGATACTTCTTGCTATTGCGTCTATTAAGAACTTTATTGTTCATCAAATAGATGTTAAGACTGCGTTTTTGAACGGAGATCTGACCAAAGAGATATACATGAACCAACCTGAAGGTTTCATAGTTCATGGTCACGAAAGTAAGGTCTGTAAGTTAATCAAGTCACTATACGGACTAAAACAAACACCAAAACTATGGCATGAGAAGTTTTACTATAGTGTAAGGAACATGAGATTCTTGTCGAGTCTCTCGGACAAATGTCTTTACATACGTCATAGATCGAACAAAGTTGTTATAATATGCTTGTATGTGGATGATATGCTGATTCTTGGTTCTGATCAATCCGTGGTGGATGATGTTAAGTCAGAACTAATGCAGACGTTTAGCATTAAAGACCTAGGTGTAGCTGAGACTATACTAGGCATGCAAGTGAGCTTTGGGAAAAATGACATTTCCCTAAGTCAAATGCACTACATAAAGTCCTTGTTGGACACGTGGGGATACAGTGAACGTAGAGCAGTGGAGACACCTTACTATTACAATAATCGCTTGAAGCCCAATGATGGAGCTGCGGTTAGACAGTCAGATTATGCTAAACTGATTGGTAGTCTCATATATGCTATGGTCTGCACAAGACCTAACATAACCTTTACGGTCGGCATGTTAAGCAGATTCATTAGTAATCCTAGCCAAGACCATTGGGATGCCCTCGATAGGCTGATGTGATACCTAAAGCACACCCAAAAGTATGCTTTATGTTACCATGATCATCCTCCAGTTTTGGAAGGATATTCTGATGCATCATGGTGCTCAGAATTAAATGACAGCAAGTCCACTAGTGGATTTATATTCACACTAGGAGGAGCAGCTGTAGCCTGGAAGTCCAAGAGGCAATCCTGTATTGCATTGTCTTCTATGGAATCCGAACTCTACGCTCTAGCTTCAGCAGGAGAAGAAGTAGAGTGGATAAGAGATTTGGTGATGGACATTCCACTGTCGAGCCTGAAGTTGAGTTCTGTTGCAGTTTACTGCGACAATCAGGCTACTAAAATGATTGCTACGAACACGTTGTTCAATATCAAAAGAAGGCAACTACAGATGAAACAAGCCTGGTTGACCTCCCTTACGAGTCAAGGGATTGTGAACCTCGTTGATGTGATGTCAAAAGATAATATTGCAGACGCCTTAACAAAGGGCTTAAATAGAGTTCTCACCATTAAAACATCGGGGGAGATGAGATTAAAGTTCATAGAAATATAAAATTTCCTCCTATGTTTATGTTTTCATAGCAAGAACCTATAGTCGCAATATTCAAGCATCTAATAACAGACTGAAAACCCCAAATAATTTCTTGATGAAAGCCCAAGATGGTCAGATGCTAGTCATTCCACACCTGATGGCTTAACATCTTTCTCGTTGTAAGCTGATTTGAGAATTATTCAACTGGGAATAAAAAATCATTAAATGAGTTAATATAATATTAGTGATCATAGCACATTATTCCACACTTGATAGTGTTGCAAATGACGGTGTGCCAAATCATATGATGAAGTACATAATGGTCACTAATACGTAAGATAACAACGTTTGATTTATTAAAATAAAAACTTGATTGGTCCTAGCTAGACTGGATAGAGATGCTGACAGTGTTACTTTACTACTGCTACAAGTGCTAAGCTTATTTACGTAAAGCTAGTTTACTTTGATACGTCACTGCATATGTTTATGAATTCATAGAGTCTGACTCATGAAATTCCTTGCAGGCACTGGTGAAGATGAAAGAGAGAAAATGGATTTTGACATAGATGATGATGATCTACTCTCTGAGTAGAATTGTTACTCGTTTATCTATAGTCATTTTTTTGTTTTCCAGACTTATTTGCTATTGAGTAGCACTTTTATTTGTTGGATGTGTTATGTTATTGTTTTGAAACTCATGTTTGTGTTTGTCTTTAAAAATTGTACTAACTCTTATGTAATGTGTAAAGTCGAAAATTTATTTTGATATTCTCCAGTTTCTGCACTTCGAAACGTACACGTTATTTGTCACAAATATAGGAGGAGATTGTTAATGTATATTTGGACGAATAACGGGTTCGAAGGCATAACAGGTCAGTTCGGACACGTGTAGATCCGATACCTGTAGAAACTACTTGGGTTTGCCTATTTATACCCGCCTAGGGGCAACAGGTAGGGGATTCCACTTTGATCCCCATCCGGATGCTTCGAGCAACACATACAAAAATTCCACTGTTCATGCTATTATTCGAAAAAAATACTGTTCATCCACTACCCTTTCACGAAATTATTCGAAAAGTTGTTTATTATTCAAAAAAGAATACTGTTCATCCATTGCTCTTTCGCGAAACCATTCCAAAAAGCTGTTTATTATTCGAAAAAGAATACTGTCCATCCACCGCCTTTCGCGAAATCATTCGAAAAACTGTTTATTATTCGAAAATGAATACTGTTCATCCACTGTCTTTTCGCGAAAACACTATTCATTTCTCGAAAAACACAGTTCATTTCTCGTGAAAAAAATTCATTTCTCGAAATAGCACTGTTCATTTCTGGAAAAGTATTGTTTATTTCTCGTGAAACTCTTCCTTTCTCTCCAAATCCCCCCCTCACTCGACGAACGACGGCCCCCTTTCAGCGAATTTTTCTCTCTCCTTTGTTAATTATAACTTATAATAGTAATTATTATTATTATTAATATTATTAATATTATTATATTATTATATATACAAATGTTTAAAAAAGGGTAATGTTAAAAGCACCCCCGTATTCGCTATTGGCACACCAAAAATTTAGTCAAATCCTCTTAAAAACCCTAAAATCCAAAATCCTTTTTTGTTTACCCGCACTCCATCCCGACACCGCCTCGTGTACGCCGCGCCTTCCCCCTCACGAGCTCGCTGCCCTTCTTCGTCGCCGCCTCCACCAGATCGCCGTTCGCCGGGCTCCAGGTTGGCCATTCGCCGGGCTCCTGGGTCGACATTGACGCACCCTGGCTCCGTTCGCTGGGCTTCGTGTACGCAGCTTCTCCCTCGCAAGTTCCCTAGCCTTCTCCACCGCCTCCCCCTCCAAATCGAAGGTTTCTCTGCCGATTTCAGAGATTGGCCATGCCATTGCCCTATTTGCATTTCTCTGCATTTCTATCGTTCTTCCATTTTATTAATGTTTGAGTAATTATGTTGGCTAATACCATTTCCTTGGGC
Organism: Platanthera guangdongensis; assembly: GCA_039583875.1. NCBI lineage: Eukaryota > Viridiplantae > Streptophyta > Magnoliopsida > Asparagales > Orchidaceae > Platanthera > Platanthera guangdongensis. Next base: position 36,584,383 of record CM077157.1, on the reverse strand, counting down.
TGTAGATAGACTGGAAAGTCTAGACTTTGCAGGCTATTATTTTCTATATGGATTTACCCTAATAATCACCCTTTCACCTGTGAACCCTCCACCTCATTCATTACTCGTTCCAAACAGAAGTCTTTTTAATGTCATCAAATGTCATGCACCAATAAGATTCAACCACATGGAACCTTCATGAATTTCACTATCTTGAACCATTGTTGACCATGGTTGAAAGTAGAAGCAACCATGACCCTAGAGCCAAGAAAATTATGAACTGTAATCCCCTTAGGTTACTTTCCAGTCTTAATTGAAACTTGCTCTCAATTGTAATGAATTAAGGGTAATGTAAAGAATTTCTTGAACCGTTACTGAATCATTTTTCTTTTGCAGGCCATTTTTGTGAAGCTTGTTAGGAATTTCTTGGCCAAAACATCTGTTATCAACAATACCTGGCAGGTATGGAAATCCTGGTCAAATGATCTTTTAAGTGTTAGTCAATTTATTTCCTAATGCACATGTAATTTTATAGGATGGAAGTAGATGCAGGAGTGCATTTTGTTACGGACACATTTTTTCCTAGCAAAGAAGAATTAATTCAATGGGTTCGCAATATTGCCACGGGGTTGGGATTCATTGTTACCATTCAAAGAGCGGATAAGATTGATGGTAGACCCAGGCCAAAGGTTTTTCTAGGTTGTGATCGAAGTGGTTTTCCGAGAGATAATCAACAGAAAAAGGGCTATGTTTAAGAGAAATTTCATGTTACAATATGGCGGTTGTTCATTATTCTAAATTCCAGTCTTTCACATTCCTACCTTTACACTCAGCTCCCCCATTAAATCGGAAGACTATCTTTATTGGATTTGTTAACGACAATCATTTCATACGATTATTGATGAGTGAGGATTGCCCACTACCCCCGGTAATATCAATGTGGATGAGATATCATGCTTCAGTTACAGAAGAGTGAGACTTGACTTATGTTTCACGGGTTAGAGTGAGGGTTAAGAAAAAACAACCAGAAACAATAATTACTTTGACTGGACCTTGAACCTAAGGTATGTATTTTTTCTTTTTCAATTCAATATATAATATTTAGTTTTAATTTCTCACAACATATCTTCACGTGTAGATGCTTATCTTTTTGTTGCATTGGGCCTTTATTACAATGCATAATTATAACATATTAAGGTATACGATTGCGATTAATCTTTTATTTTTTGGCTTATCTTTTTAAAGCTTTTATAAGATATTTACCTTGTGCTCATAAATTTTTAATTACAAGTGAATGGATATGAATGTCATTTGGATATATTTACAGACCTTAAACGAAGATGATTGACATAGACAATTGCGATTAATCTTCTATTTTGTTCTCTTAGTCTAACATATATTGTATTTTTGGAACATATTGCGATTACATTTTGGAAGCATGCTTAGTTATGACTTTTGCAAATATAAATTTATTTATGGTTTTAATCTGCATTTAATAGTTAATTTTTGGTGTGCATTTTAAATTTTTTTGGTTTTGGTGTGTTAATAACCGGATGGTCTGTAAATATAATTTTTGGTGTGTCAATAACATTTGGCTTTCAATAGTCAATCATGGTGTGCTTTTAACATTACCCTTAAAAAAGGTAAATCTGATCTTCTTCCCTCGATCAAGAACCGAACCAGAGCCTTGCGTAGTCGGCGACACCCCTCTCCTTGTGGACCTTCCGGCCGTGATTTCGGGAGCATCAGTGGACGAAATTCTCGCCGGAGCATAGATCCGGAAAGCTCTCGACGAGAGCTACGCGTGCGCGGTAAGATTTCTCCGTTTCGTGGATTTTTGGCGCTCGGGCTTTTGACCTAACCCTCGTTTTGCTCCGAAAAGTTTCAGGAATCGAAGACGGGGTGTTCTTGCGGACTATCCTCAAAGCGAAGCGCGTGAGTGGTCGTTTTCCGGATGTTTTGAGCCAAGTGGTGTTTCGTTCGTTTTTTACTCTTTTCTCGTTCTCAACTCCGATTGTAGCTTACTAGTAGAAATTGCTATGTTAATTATCTCTCTAGTTTTTAATTCTTTTTGTGTCGTGTATGACCAAATCCATCGAGTCATTTTAGTAAAATTCGTCGAGTGTCGTGTCTTGCGCTACACCTGTTCAATTTCATCAAGTATGCCCAATTTCGTCGAGTATGTCAAATTTTCGTCGCGTGAATTGCCTATACCGTTTGTCCCTAAAGATCATCATTGTGAAAGCCTTGGATTTTGCCGGGCTAATTGCGTCGTCATGTCATTTTATTCACCGTGTCAACGTAATCGTCGCGTCATTATGCTCTACGCCGCGAAACCCTCATTGGAGAGTTAACCCCCTCTTGTTAGTCGATTTTTGCGATGTGTCAGTCCGTAAAAATCATGAGTTCATCTAACGGCCCCTTCATGTCGTTGTCAACGCGTCAATGGAATCGTCGCGTCATTTCAACCAAGTTTTGTCACATTGTTTGATGTATGAGTATCGTATGACCCGTTGAAGTTTTGTTGGTCGGAATCCTTGTCATCTTCCGACGGAGAACTGTACGTCGGAAGTTTTGCTGCCTTCTACTGTGTCGTTTGTCGTCGCGACGTCTTGATCGTCACATCGCTTCGACTAAGTTAATTCCTTCGTTTGATTTTAAGTGTCGCTTTGACCAAGTTAACCTCTCAGCTCAATTGTAAGTGTCGTTTTGACCATGTTTATCACTTTGTTTGTTGTACGTGTCGTTTGTATCGTTGGAATGTGTTTGCCAGAAGCCTTGACGCTTTCCGGTGTTTTTAGTCGATGAAACCCTTGTTGTCATCCGTCGCTGCATTTGCGTGTGTGTCATTTGGATCGTTGTGGCAATTTGAGCTAGTGTCTCCTTATGGTTCCTGTTGGTGATGAGGAGTGGTTTGAAAAGTCGTTATCAAGGAGGTCTCGGGTTCGATCCCCGTCCTCAACAACCCGCCTGTGTATGGAGAGGGGTTGGGGTGCATGGTCTGCAGACCTGGTTAGGCTAAACCCTTTCGAGCGTGGTGTTGGGGGTGCCGGCGGCCGTCCTTGCGAGCGTGGGCTGGGGTGGCCGTTACAAAAAAGTGCACTTTTTTTGTAACGGCCTCCCCAGCCCACGCTCGCAAGGACGGCCGCCGACACCCTAAACCAAACCACTCCCCATCACCAACTGAGCGTTCCCATAAAAGTTTTGAACCCTTTTGAGCGTGGTGCTGGGGGTGCCGACTCCCGTCCTTGCGAGCGTGGGCTGGGGAGGCCGTTACACGCCTCCCTCGATTTCTCACCGCCAGCAGCCCCATTTCGCAGGAGGAGCAGCGGAGCACGCCGACGAACTCAGTGCATGGGTTTCCCGAAGCTATCGCCCTTTTCCATCGCCGATTTCGGCCCGCAAACTGACCTTGTGCCATCGCCGATTTCGGCCCTAGGGTTGGGTTTCATCGCCGCCGGCCGCCAACAACCACCACAATAATTTTTGTAGAACCCGGCTACCCTCTCTGTAAGCCCGTTGGAGGTGCATTTGGTTGACCTAGGCTTTGAAGTTTAGGATATAATTTCTAATATCTTGCTCAATTTTTTTTGTGAACTCATTGCTTTCAATTTGTTCCTACAAATGTATATTTATGGTATAATTTAGTATTTTTTTCCATCACGATGTTAGGTCATTATGTGGTCCGAAGAATGTATGCAATTAGTAGCGTATGAAGATGACTTCGAGAAATCGTTTGTTGATGTCAGAGAACATTTCATAACAAATAGAATATTTTCTAGCAAGAAGGAAATGGTTGCTTGGGCGAGGTAGATTGGTAAAGGACCGAGTTTTGTAGTAATCATCATAAAGGCCAATAAAATTGAGACAAGGACAATTCCTAGAGTTTTGCTTGGTTGTGATCGAGCTGAGTTTGTTAGAGAAAGTCAGAATAAGGGTTTCACTAAACAAAATGTGAGAAAATCTAGCTCTAAACGGTGTTGTTGCAAATTTGCAATTAGAGGTCGTAGAGAAGCTACATATGAATGGAAGGTTGATGTTATGTGCGGTGTGCATAATCATGCGTTGGTTCATCTAGAGGCGCATCCATACGCCGGGAGACTAGACCAAAGTGAGGCCGTAATAGTTGAGACTTGTATAATGCAAGGGTTAAACCAAGAAAAATCTTGTCCACATTGAAGAGTAGAAATTGTTTATAACTTTTTAAGATAATCATATATACAATTATTTGTTAACTTTTATTTTGTAGGAAAACTTTATTTTGGGGAGATCAAGATATGGACAACTATTTAAATATGGGCATTTAATTGGATTTTGTATAAATTATTGTCTACATGTCATTTTGAGCTGTGTTTATTTTTGTAGGACTGTGAAATGTTATATATGTTATTTTGTGTTAATCTAGTAATTAACAATGTTTTCTTATTTATGAAAAAATTTAAATTTTGGGCTGTCAATATCCATCGGGCTGCCAATAGCCATTTGTTGGGCTGTCATTATCTTTGGGTTGCCAATAGCCATACGTGGCCTGCCAATATAAACGCCCTTATTTTACGACAAGATTTTTCTGTAAATATTAAAGATAGACTACTTTATTTGCTACTTCATAAGAGATCGTTGCCATATTTACTAGCTTTACAAAGAATCTATATCAGACGCTACAACTTGAATGAGGGTCATCTCACTAGCTTTCTGTTACATCCCGGGTTTCCTTTTCTGACGGTACATGAATGTAGGGAAAAAATTTTAATTTGATTTTCCTAAAAATGCCTACGTTGTCCTCCAGTACTTGTGAAAACCTACTCATTTGGAGTCATCTTTGACAAGGAGCGTTTGCTTCAGTACAATGCTATGGTTGACTTGAAGCTACGTAATGAGAAGTACAAACAATCCCTCAAATGGCTAAACCTATTTGGGGACACCAGTTTTTGGCGAACATTTACGATCAGACAAAAATAGTCTAAATGGAATACATGAACAAAGACATCCTTATCCATTTTGAATGTCAGAAACACCTAACCACCGAGGAAGATGACATCATTATCAAGGAAAAAAATCTTGTGCATTCAAACATGAGAAAATCTACAATAACCCGGTTCCAACGATCGAGCACAAAACCCTCCTCTTAATTGTACAATTTGTCGAGCACAACCCAACCAACACTCAAAGGGGCCCGGACGAGGTCAACGATGAAAGGAGGTGGTTAGGTCGAGCTCGACCTGGTTAGATGAGCAAGCTCCAACGAGGCGACCCTGATCCCTACCCCAGCTAGTAGCCACGAGCCCTAGGCGAATCCTACCATGTCGGCCTCGGACCGAGGCACGTCCCGGGGGGCAGCGAGCTCCAGCCCGACAAGTCCTCTACTCGGACAAGTCCTCTACTTGGACCGAGGCACGTCCCAGGGGCAGCGCGCTCCAGCTTTTGAATTTTGGAGAGTTCTTGATCCGTGTCATCCAAGGTGTCGAGCACAGCCTTTGGCTTGGGGGGAGATGTGATACGCGCTTTCGAGTGAGCGGTGAGACCTCCACACTGTAGCTCACCAGGTCTGTGTGTAGGAAACCATTTCGAATTAGTGAAGGATGAATTCGAGCTCGAATTGACCTGCCTTGAGCACCCGACAACGGGCCAAGTAACTTAAATTGTTCTCTCCTATTCCGAACTCCGTTGAACTAGTATTCAGATTTCAACTATTTCCACTTCCAATATAATTTGGAGACTCTGACTACCGATTTGAACAATTAGGATCAACTAGACTATGAGTTCTATAGAAGAGCCCGTACAAAACTTTCTTCCTACAGCAGCAACTACGACGAATACACAGAGCCCAGGGGCGGATCCAGAGAGGGGCCCGAGGACGCTGCCCTCTCCCCCATTATTTTTCAAAAAGGATAATGGATTTAGATTACTCTCGTCGAGGCAATGAATTTTGACTACTTATACGCTAAAAATGATGGTCCGATAAGAGAGAAACAACTCGGATAAGATGGAAGCATTCAATTTTTTTTTGTTGGAAGAAGTTAATGTCTTACCCCCTTGTTAAAATTTCGAGAACCAAGTGATGCATTTCTATGTTGAGGGGCGGATATCAGAAAAAATATAACGTACTCGACGCACATGAGCTGAGTGCATAGAGTGCAATCCACTGCATTGCTAAATCTAAACCATTATACTTCAGATATTCTGTTCACATTATTTATCATTGGATGAGATATGAATGGTTAAACTTTTACACAAGAGATGATTTTAACTTTCATGATATTTTCATCACTACACTACTAAATCTAAACATTGCAGCTAGCAAATTATTTTAAGATTTGGTCATAAGTTTTTAAAGGTGTGCTTACTCCAAATATCATTATCTATTAAATTATGTATTGCATCGCTTGATCTAGTATGTTTAGCAAATTATTTTCATTTTTCTGATTCCATAGTTCATCTAAGAGTACCATATCAATGTTTGATATTCGATCCACACTATAGTGACACTTCAAGGATTTTCTGAAAAAGTGCCCCTTCAATTTAAAAAGATATAATAAATGTTAGTGCTCTTTTATTTTAAAATAAATGTGTGCATCCACCATTATCATCTTTTGAGATCCGCCACTGGCAGAGTCATTACATTTTTTCACTATGAGAAAGGAAGAAAAAACATATGTTGCTATCGGTTAGGCCTGTCCAAAAGGCCCGAGCCCGGCCCGACGAAAGCCCATTTCGGCTCGGCCTGGAAAAAGCCTGGCCCGGGCTGAGACCGGGCTCAGCGCCCTGGTTTTGGGGGCTAGCCCGACCCGATGCCTGGCCCGGGCCGGGTCGGGCAAAGCCCGAAAATCGGGCCGGCCGAGGCCCGGACCCGGGCCCGGACGAGGCCCAGACCGGGCCCGCAGGCCGGCACGGACCTGCTGCCAACGGCTCTAAGAGCCGTTGGAAATCCAACGGCTCTTAGAGTCGTTGGAACTACAGCCAGCAGGGCTGCTGCTGACAGCCCTGCTGGCTGCAGTAATTTGGCCTAGGGCCTAGGCAAAAGCCTAGGCCCTAGGCCATATTAAAAAAATTATTTTTTTATGAACCCCCCTACCCGATCCTCTCTCTCTCTCTTCCACTCACTCTCTCCCTCTCTCTTCCACTCACTTTCTCTCTCTCTCTCTCTCTTCCACTCTTTCTCTCACTTACTCTCTCCCTCTCTTACTCTCTTACTCTCTCTCGTTGCATGACATCGTCCTCCTTAACGCCAGCGTCGTCGACTCAAAGCACGGTCGAAGTGGTGGAGCATAATCGGAGGGCGCCCGTCTGGGAGCATTTCGACAAGGTAAAAGTCGGCGACGAATTCAAGACGTGGTGCAAATTGTGCTCAAAGTTGCTAACTCTTACCGGCAACTCAACACTAGCGAGACACGTTAAGTCGTGTTTTGCGAAGCAAGCTCCCGAGTCCAGTCAGGGACAAATATCAGCATCAGGACAAATTTGGACGTACGATCAAGAAAGACAGCGAGACCTACAGGTGAAAAACGTAATCAGACGTGGGTTGTCATTCAGTCACTATGAAAATGATGAGACGACGGAGTACATACACGAAGGGCTTCAGCCTAAATATCAACATGTAAGTAGATCCACTATTAGACGCGACACACTTAAATTATATTTTGACGCAAAACAAGATTTAATAATTTTTTTTGAAATTTTCGAGGGACGTGTGAGTTTAACAAGCGACGTTTGGAGTTGTAGCGTAAGGGTAGGGTTATCTTATATTTGTATAACGGCTCATTGGATCGATCTCGTTTCATGAGATTTAAATAAGCGCGTAATATGTTTTGAAGGTTTTGAATTTCCGCACACGAGTAAGGCTATATATTCGGTAATTATTAAATGTTTGCGTGAATTTAAAATAAAAGATAAAATAATGAGTATTTCTTTTGATAACGCTAGTAATAACAACAGCACAGTAGAGTGGTTAAAACGTGAATTAAAACCATTGCTTAACGGTGCGTTTTTTCACACTCGATGTGTGTGCCACGTTTTAAACTTAGTGGTACAAGATAGTTTAGAAGATATGAAACCATATGTTGAGAAAATTCATACTATGCTTAGATTTATTTATTGTACCAAATAATGAATTCAGGATTTTCAAAAATTTGTGATCGCACAATGTCAAAAATATTTGAAACCTCAATTTGATATGCCTGTAAGATGAAACTCCACATATAGAATGTTAAAAAAAGCGTTTCAACAAAAAACACTTCTTATGAAATATTACACTATGACAAATAATCGTAATTTAACTGATAACGATTGGGACGTACTATTTCATTATATGGATTTATTAAAATGTTTTTATAGAGCAATTGTTTTTTTATCTGGTGTGTATTATCCCACTAGCTCGTTAGTAGTTGAAAATTTTGTAAATATCGCACAAAAACTTAACTATTTTAAGCAACACTCCGAATGGTTTCCTTTAATTGAAGTAATAAAAGAAAAAATTTTAAAATATTATAGAGAAATGTCTCCTACATTTTCATGCGCCGCCGCTTTAAACCTGTTATTCGCTGTAGACGGCGTAAAAAATTTAATATATGAAATTAACATTAACTTAGACATAAATATAAGTTTCGATGACGTTGACGACGTTAGTACTGCTAAATTTAATTCTATTTTTACCGAATGTTTTAATTATTACGACAACTTATATGGCTCACGACCCTGAGAAGAAATAACGCAACCTAGGACAAAAAATTCTTTTACAAATAAAATTTTAGAATTAGCTTCCAGGAAAAAAGCACGCACATTGAGTAGTTTAAACGAATTAGGACTGTATACGAAAACGCAATTTCATGATTTTATGACTACGGAAGAGATCGAAAACTTCGATATCTTAAAGTGATGGAAATGTAAAGCTAATGTCTATCCTATTTTGGCCTATATGGTCTGTGATTTACTAACAATTTAAGGTAGTACAGTAGCTTCGGAATCCGTTTTTTCTCTTAGTGGTAGGATTTTGAATATGCGGAGGAGCCGACTAAATGAAGAATCACTCGAACAATGCATCTGCTACAAGGATTATTTGGATGTTACGAATAGGAAGCAACACATTTCAGCGTTGGAGGAGAGCTCCGAGAAAATTGAAGAGTAGATAGACAACCTGAATTTGTAAAAATGTAATTTTTTTTATTATCATTTAAAATAATAAATTCCAATTTTTTTCTACTTTTATTTTTAAAAGTGTAATTTTGTTTTTAAAAATTTCAATATTAATAAAATTTTTTATTCTATTTTTTATTTCAATTTTTTTTAATTATCATTTTTTTCTTAAGAGGGCCCGACTCGGGGGGCCGGCTCGGGCCCCTTCCCGGGGTCAAAGCCTGGGCCCGGCCCGAGCCCGATAAAGAAAGGGCCCGGGCTTGGCCCGGTTTGCAAAAGCCCGGGCCCGATCAGGCCCGGTCCGGGTCGGCCCGATCGGGCCTTTTGGACAGGCCTGCTACCGGTGCAAGAAAAGAATATATGTAATAATTATGTGTGTGATGTAAAGTGTGTGTAAGGACAAATTAAAAGGAATCTTATCTTTTAAGATAAATTTTATTATATGTTCTGTGACGTAGAAGTCAAGTAAGAAATCTTATCATTTAAGATAAGAGAACTTGTGATGTAAGTCTTCCCTTCCAAGTTTATTATAAATAAGAGTCTCGTGAAATAGTTTGGGGGCTTCTCGGCCTTGGCCACTATTCCGATGCAATAAAGTTTGAGTGTTCTTGTAATCTACTTGTTCTTCTTGTGTTCTTATTCTCTTTCTTGTTTATTCGCTAATCTTGTATCCAGGGGCGGATCTATGACTGGGCACGGTCGGGCACGTGCCCGAGCAACTTTTCCGCGATGTTAAAATCCTGCTGCTTCACGGGGAGAAGAAATCCCGCTGCTGCTCCGTGCCCTAGCCTGCTCCCGCTGATCCCGCTGCCGCGATTCCGCTGATCCCGCTGCCGCGACTGCTCCGTGCCCTAGTCTGCTCCCGCTGATCCCGCTGCCGCGATTCTGCTGATCCCGCTGCCGCGATTCCGCTGCTCCCGCTGCCGCGATTACGCTGATCCCGCTGCCGCGATTCCGCTGCTAGGTATCTTCTTCTTCTTCTTCTTCTTATTTTTTATTTTTTATTTTTTTGTTTTTCTGGACTGAAGAAGTCCAGAAATCTGGACTTCTTCAGTCCAGATTTCTGGACTTTGAAATAACTCCATATTTAGTTAACGCTCCTTTCATTTTCATTATAATGAACCTGTGCATCGGAACCATACCTTCCATGTACATTCAGTTTATTTGGTTTTCCGGTTTGTTCCGGTCCTAATTATAAAATGGAAGAACCATACCTTCCTTGTACATTCAATTTATTAGATGCACAGGGAAGAAAATGAATTGATTGATCTGAGTGAAGGCTCTTTTATGACTGGTTTTATGGCACGGAGTTCACTCAAGAGAAAAGATGGCCCTGGTACTCTTTGGCTATTACCTCACAATATGAAGGTGGGATCCGGCCTTCAATCTAACAGTTGCTTCCATTGATTTCACTGCAGTGTGGGCTGGTTTCTGCGTTTGTTTGTGAGAGATATTGGCTTTGTTTGGAGGGACTTAATTTCACTTGCCAAACGGTTACGACCGCATGAATCGGACTTTAATTAAGGCCTGATTAATGCGGTCGTAACCACTTGACCGGTGAAAATATATCCTCCCAAACGGAGCCATTGTGTTGATACGGTCTTGCTTGACATGGGAATGATGTTGGATATTTTGAAGGTCAGCTAGGATACTCGGACGACATAGGGGACGCTTTGCTAGTGTTTGCGTCGAAGTAGATCTGAATAAACTCATAGTCACAATGATTTGCTTGGATAATATTTGGTAAAACTTGGAGCACAAGAGACTTCGGCTCCGTTTGGCATGGTGGTCGTGGTCATAAATATATGGGTTAAAATGTCATTCATTAAGGATCACCTAACAAACATTATCCGTTTGAACATAAAAGTGGATGAAATTTCTTAGATAAGCGTTAACGAATGACAATTTAACCCCCACATTCAGGACCGCTATCACGGTGCCAAACAGAGCATTCATTTGATATGCTTCCATTGAGATAGAACATGGCATAAGGTGTTCCCCTGCGATTGAGAAGAAAGGCAAGGACGCGGGATTACTTATCTCCTATAATGAAAATGAAATAGAGGCGTCTGGACTTCTTCAGTCCAGATTTCTGCCGCGATTACTTATTTCTCAGAATGAGCTAATTTCATTCTTACTTCATATTTAGTTCATTCTTAGATCATTGTTAGAATGAACTAAAAATGAACTAAGCTCAGTCTTTCTTCATTCTTAGTTCATTCATAGAATGAACTAAAAATGAAATAAGGCCATTGATAACTCATCCTATAATGAAAATGAAATAGAGGTGCATTCGGTTACGCCATTCATAGGCCGTTTTAGAGAATACAAAGAGGAGTGCACTGTTAAATGAATTTTCCCAAAGTAGTATAAAGTCTAAACAGCTATTCATAGGCCGTTTTAGAGGGCTTGAGGTGATCACTCCATATTTGCGAAATCAGTCCAGATTCAGAAAACATTTTTAGAACCTTAGGAATTTCCCTCGCGGGCCTGGTACGGTCGCGCTTGGCCGTAGGGGCATTGCCCCGTGTACCGTCAGGATTTGCCACCGTTTTGAATTCAGTACAGGCTAAATTGTTATGGTCAGACAATCAAATTAGATACTTTTTTTATCAGGTGCTAACGGTAATGTCCCGTTGATTTTATGCAGCGTTTTAGTTAGTGTAATGGAGAAATTTTTTTCAAAAAAAGGAACATGTCAAAGTTCGTTAGATTCGCAGGAGATAGTTGCAATTGGTAAAAGAAGTCGCGTAGACGAGTTCAAAATTGAAGATTTACCTTCAGACCCGGGCTTAAGACTTCCTATCAACTCCTACGATGCAAATATTCAAGAGTCTATACGAAGATATTATTTGCAAAAGGGTCCTTGTCAACCTCATCTAGAAAGTTTTCCCCAAATAGAAATTGGAAACAAAGCTCGACGCTTTAATAAGAATTGGTTTAACGAGTTTAAGGGATGGTTAGAATACAGCAAAGAAAAAGATGCAGCATTTTGCCTTTACTGTTATATTTTTCCTCAAAGGGGTTGTGAGCCTACTTTTACCACGAGAGGCTTCAGAAATTGGGAAGATAAATCAGTATTGGACAGACATGTCAGAAGTCACACTACTCCACACAATGCTTATAGAAAACTATGCGAGTCTTTGATGAATCAAAAACAAGGTATTCAAATTGCTTTTGCAAGACAAGATGAACAACAAAGTTTGAATTATCGCGCTCGTTTATATGCTTCAATCGATTGTGTTAGATTTCTTTTACGACAAGGATTGTCCTTTCGTGGTCATGATGAGACTAAAGAGTCTACCAACAGAGGAAATTTTCTAGAGCTTTTGGAGTTTCTTGCATCACATAATAATGACATCAACTCAGTTGTGTTACAAAATGCTCCTCAAAACTGTCAACTTACATCGCCTAAGATTCAAAAAGAAATAGTATCAGCAATTGCAATAGAGACAACGAATAAAATTATTCAAGAAATTGGAGAAGACTGTTATACAATTTTAGTGGATGAATCACGTGATGTATCTACAAAAGAGCAGATGTCTATTATTTTACGATATATTAGTTCCAATGGCACGATCACAGAACGTCTTCTTGAGTTTGTTCATGTAGCAGATACTTCCGCGTTATCCCTTAAAACAGCTATAGATCATTTATTTATGAGATATGGTCTTAGTATTTCTAAATTGCGTGGGCAGGGATATGATGGTGCTAGCAATATGAAAGGAGAGTTCAGGGGGTTAAAAGCTTTAATTTTAAATGAGAACAGTTGCGCTTTCTATGTTCACTGTTTTGCACATCAACTGCAATTGGTACTGGTAGTGTTGCAAAAAAAAATTCTGATATTGCTGAGCTTTTCACACTTATTAACACAATAATGAATGTTGTTGGTGGCTCTTGCAAACGCCGTGATTCTCTTAGAGCCTTGGAAGTTGATCGAGTTACTACAGAGCTTGGATGTGGGGACTTGGAAAGTGGACGAGGGTTGAATCAACCTTTAGAGCTCAAACGCGCTGGTGATACGAGGTGGGGGTCACATTATGGCACAGTTTTAAATTTTATTCGCATGTTCTCTTCTATTGTTGATGTGGTGGAGATTATCATAGTTGATGGGGCAGATGGAAACCAAAGAGGAATGACAAGCGCACTTGTTCAAGTTATCTTGACTTTCAAATTTGTATTTGTTATTCATTTGATGAAAAATATTTTGTCAAAAACAAATGAACTATCCCAAGCATTGTAGAGGAAAGATCAAGATATTGTAAATGCTATGCATTTCGTAAAATTATCAAAACTATTATTATTGAAGATGAGAAATGATGAAGTCGAGTGGGAAATATTTATGACCGAAGTTTCAACTTTCTGTAGAAAACATGACATAAAAGTTGTTAATATGGAAGAGAAGTTTGTTCAGCAAGGTAGATCAAGACGCAATGCACGTGAGATTACAAATAAACATTATTTCAGAATTGAAATTTTTAATGCAGTGTTTGATTGGATGCTAAATGAGTTAAATGATCGCTTTGATGAAGTAAACACAGAATTACTCTTATGTGTTGCTGGTCTAGACCCAAAGGATCATTTTAGTTCTTATGATAAACAAAAATTACTTCATCTTGCTGCATTATATCCGTATGATTTTACGCCAATAGAGCTGCAGTTACTTGAAGGACAACTTGACATATATATTTTTGATATGCGCTCTACATCAACGGACACATTTTCTGATGTTAAAGGAATTAGTGATCTTCTGAAAAAAATGGTTGAATTAAAAAAAGATAATCACTATCAGTTAGTTTTTAGATTGTTGAAGTTGACTTGCCTCTTACCAGTTGCTACAGCTACTGTTGAAAGAATGTTTTCTGCAATGAAGATCATAAAGAATCGGCTGCGAAATAGAATGTGGGATGAATGAATGATTGCTTGGTTGCTTACATTGAAAAAGAAGTTGCCGATACTATTACAACAAAAACTATTATTTCACGTTTTCAGAGCATGTGTCAACGGAAAGTATCTTGTTGAATTGTAAGTTTTTCAGATCTAAACCTTTCTTTTGTAATATTGTGTTCAATAATTTTTTTACAAAAATATCTTTGCAAAAAAAAAATTTTCGGGAACGCTGCCCCCGAACCCCCGCTCAGGGTGCGCTACCCCCCGAGATTTGGACGGTGCTTAGATTGTGCCCGTGCGGCTTTAAAATCCTAGTTCCGCCACTGCTTGTATCCCTCCTATGTGGTTGTACCTTTCTCTATGAGTTACAGTCTTGGTATCAAAGGTTGATTGTCATGGAAGCCATAATCTCGAACTTGCGTACACGTCAACTTAAATTCAGTACTATTATAACAAGTTTCTAACTTGATATTAGAGGATAATTTAGAGAGTAATATGAAAGATCTAAATGTTCATACAACAGCTTTACATTCAGTATTATTATAACAATTTTCTAGCTTCATTTATAATGCAGGGCTCTTAAAACAAATCTTCGAAGGGTAAGACTACGACCTCCGGTGTTAACGCCAATCAACGAGCACATAATCGAGCAACAACCTCTGATGCTCACACTTAGTAGCATCCCCAGTGTTGATACTGAGTATAGCGAGCTCATCAACCGATAAGGAAGGTGCAAATGCCCACATACCCAAGAATCAAGTGCTCCCCCTCGCACCGAGTTGCGAGCTCACCTAAGAGAAGACCTCTGGTGCTGACACCGAGTAGCGAGCTAATCAACCAGTAGGGAAGGGGAAAGGACCCTATACACAAAACCGAGCAATGACCTTCGGTGCCAACACCAAGGAGCGAGCTCACAAACCTTCCCTCTCTTGCGCTGCTTGAGCCCCCCGCTCCCGCACTGCTTGAGCATCCCTGATGCAGCAAGCCTAGAGCCGACCCGCTCTGGCGATCCTCACGGCCTGACCAGAGGCCCACGTCCAGCGGCCCACTGCCGGGCTGCAGCCCAAGCACCCCACCCATGACCGCATCTATTCTCAGCACGACGGGATGTTGAGACAAGGTCTCGAACCCAGCCCCCTTGATAAAATCCCTTTCCTAACAGGGAGTCTCACCAACTGAATGTGGGCTAGTTGGAGATAGTCCCTGTTAGAAAAGGGATTTATCAAGGGGGCTGGGTTCGAGATCTTGCCTCAACATCCCGTCGCGCTGAGAATGGGTGCAACTCAGTTGGTGATAGTCCCTGTTAGGAAAGAGATTTATCAAGGGGGCTGGGTTCGAGACCTTGCCTCAACACCCCGCCGCACTGAGAATAAGTGCGGTCATGGGTGGGGTGCTTGGGCTGCTGCCCGGCAGTGGGCCGCTGGATGTGGGCCTCTGGCCAGGCCGTGAGGGTCGCCAGAGCGGGTCGGCTCTGGGCTTGCTGCATCAATCCCACTTACGCGCTGCTTGAGCCTCTTGCTCCCACACTGCTTGAGCCTCCCGCTCCCGCGTCGCTTCTATCAGAAACAAATTGCCAAAGTGATCACATGTAAGAATGATCTCATCGTTCATATTGAAAAAAAATCAGGAATATGAAAGTTGCATCAAAGTTTTATGCCAAAAATTTGTGATCATCGGGAAATGTTTCAGGGTTCGTTTTTTGCAAGTTACAACCCCCCAAAATTGGTGGCATTTGATGAGGTTCCCCTAAAATCTATCTGGATCAAGTCGACATTCATGGCCCACAACCTTGATTGTATTGTCAAAACAGCA
This sequence comes from Platanthera guangdongensis, assembly GCA_039583875.1. NCBI lineage: Eukaryota > Viridiplantae > Streptophyta > Magnoliopsida > Asparagales > Orchidaceae > Platanthera > Platanthera guangdongensis. The sequence goes on along the minus strand of CM077157.1, from coordinate 36,568,573 downwards.
TGCCTTGGCCGCGCCAGGCTTTCCCTTGGCCAGATGAAGACCAACATCAACGCGCACATGCGCACCCTTCCAGGGCGCACAAAAGCACACACGCGGGGAGAACACGATCGCCCCCATGCGCACGCAGGATGCACGCACTGACTGTTCAGTATCAAGGGCATCGAAGACATAGCAAAAATACAGAAAACCCTATACAAGATTCATGTGAAACACATTAAATTATGAAAGAAGTTTATACTCAAGTCGAAGAAAAACTGATTTTTGAATCCAAATGCAGAATAGTATCCGCATCTCAAGTAGTATCTACAAGAACGCCAAAAACACCATGCAGTACGTCTAACGAACTCGGGGCTGGACGATGATTATTTTCTCTCTCATTCGAAATGCTAGTTTCGTTTTGGTCGAGATATGTTCTTGATGGTCTTACGGTGAGAAGAACTCCAAAAGAGATATTAATTCTTCAGAATAAGTTGACCAATTTATAGATGCAAACTCGTACAAGAAATTCGGGGTGTATACGCCCTTGGCACGCGGGCGCGTGCCCCAAACTTCGCGTCGGTTCGTGCAAACGTTCCTCTTCGCGACTTTGGAACGAAAAATCTCCCACACGGCCTTGGCACCCTGGCGTCTGCCTTCCAATTCCAAAATTGTGCCTTTTGGTGTCGACAAAATTGAGCACCGCACGACACACATTGCACAGGGGTTTGCGAGCAGGGGTCGCATCGTCGTGCCGAGATGTGTGCGCGCGCGTGCATTGCAGCAATGCAGCACATACAAACCCAAAAAGTTTTTAAGCTCCACTTGAACCGGGACTGAACCGGCCGGACAAGAGCGTGAACTAGGGTTGATTAAAAAAGCCTTATGGGCCTCCCGGCCCGGTTCGATGCGGCCTATAAAATTGGACCTGGCGCATTTCAGCAGCTTCCGAAGCATCTTATCATTTCTCATTTTCTATTTATTTTATTATTATTAAAAATAATAAATTCGGGCTCTGTTTATCATCGCGCAGAATATCTTCTTCTTCTTCGTCTTCTTTCCCACCGAGTCTCTGAATCTCGATCTGCACGCCGGCGATAAGGGGGGGTAAGCTTTCTTCATTCTCCTTTCCCGCCGCCATCCCTTCCGATCTTCCCGTCCTGCTCTATCTAAGCGCGCACCCATGGAGACGATTTCGAGAAGTGATCTCGAGACCTCCTTCACAGAGCAGGTAACCGCTCTCGTTTCAATCCTCTATTCATGACTGTTCCGCTTGTTTGTTGATCTGAACGAACTCAATTATTTGGAGTTTGGGATTTTCGGGGTGTAGATCTGATCGTTTTTGATGCGTTTGCCCTAAGCTGCGTTTTTGATTTTAGGTCACTGGGGATCGGAAGGATGATGGGTGGATAGATTCTGAGGAGCTGGTGGAAGGTCATGTTGTCTGCGTCATCTGTATGGAGAATATATTGATTCAGGAGACGGCTCTTATAAAAGGTTGCGAGCACGCCTACTGGTTTGTCTTTCCCTTTTCTTTTTAGGGTTTTTTTTCCTTCTCATGGTGCTTTCCGGGCTCATGTTTTGGATACAAGGAGTAGTTTTACTAAAGATTTCTTGTTTTTAGGATTTAGAAATGCAGAATTTTTGAAATGATCTGTAAGCGTGTTACGATCCAAACCAATCTCAAGGCGAAATACAAAAATTGGATGGAGGCAACACTATAATATTGATAGGAAGGATTACAACTTGGAATAATTAGAGTTACTAAGATATCTGCTTTCATCTAAGGGCAGCCATGAACCATGAACAGATCGATTTTCCGGCGAGGGGAGGAGTTCCCGTTTAGCCGCTAAGAACTCATCAACAAGACACACACACATTCAACATAACCTAACCCTAAACTAAGCCCAACTATTTATAGAAGTCATAGCTGGGAAATTATATAACTACCCTTACTATAAAATAAGAACACATCAAAGTGCTGTTAGTGTAGTCTCAGTTTTTTCTTCCAACAAAGGGAATAGCATTGGCATTGGAGCTACTATTAGGCATGATATTCAAAAGATCACTCCGTCTAAATTTCTTTGTGAATGATTGTCAAGTTTTTTTTTATGCAAGATACAATATATTTGTTTGCACTTAAGGTCTACTACTGCTGGATAATATGGCGAAATCTTGGAAATTATTTGATGAAGTGAGATTACCGTGGTATTGATTCGTAGACGAGGAGCAGTCCTCTAAACCAATTCACCTCCGGAGGGATTTATAGGTGGAGTGTTTCTTATTTTGTTAACCTAAACCACCCCTAATTCCCCCTCCCCTATGTATGTCGCTATCGTATATCTAGTTGTAGCCTGTTTTCTCTGTTCATCAGGCCGGGAAAATGATATCTAGAAGCAGTAGTTTTATTCTACCCCCCACATTAAGCGTTCTCGAATATATAACCCAATAGTGCCTTCTTGTCTCAGGAAGCGCCCTCCCTATTCCCAATGATGATGGGGTGGACGCATTTGTACCCGCATCCGCGACGGACTCGGATGGTGTATGTTATTTTTTATATACTAAGAAGATACACGCATGCTATCACTGAGGTTCACTATCATATTCGTGATTTGTTTTTAATTTGGACAGTCTTGCATTAGATAAGGATAACTTCTATGTCTGTGAAAGGGTTTGACACAGGACGAGACAATGCGAAAATTAAATGTGAATGTGCTGACTCGCTATTGCAATCGTATGTGAATATGTGAAATAACTGTGCCAACACGCTAATGCAACCATATGTGAACATGTGGGATAAATGCGATCGCGCTCAATCTAAATGATGTGTGCATGATTAGTATTCCGAAAAATATAAAGCTTTAGCGAATGCAAATTATATTAGCTAGCAATTCAACACAACGTTCGGCAACACGTTCAAATTCACAAGCAATTTTACGTTCTTTATGCACAAAGATTTTCAAAAAAAAACAACTTGCGCGAATAAATTTTTAGGGAAAATAAAAACTTGGAATCAAATATGTAAACAAGTCCATATCTCCATCACATATGTAATACATGCCCAATGTTTAATACAAAGTAAAACAACACAAAACGTAAATGATACCTCATGAAACAAAAGAATCCGACAACTGCAACAGGCGCGGCTCCACGAGATGAACCAGACCGCCGAAAAATGAACAATTTCAGAACTACTGGACCGAATATAGGAAGCAGGGAGAGGGCTTGACTTGGCTGGAGGTGAAGGAAGGAATTAAGTAGAGCTGCCTGTAGTCCCATGACTCAACAGGAAAAGAAAAGTTATCAAAGAAACTAAGAGAAATTGATGCTCTGTTGGTTGGAATTACAAGGGGGTTGTGGTTTCCTGGTTGGGAAGTTAAGTTATTGGATCAGGAGGAAAACCTCAGCCGAACTGGGTTTAGATTTTGGGAGAAATGACAAAATGGAATTTGGGTGGCGGGATAGCTGTAGAAGCAGTGGGAGAGCTTCCACCAGCAGGGAAGAAGAGGAACAAGTAATATCAGGCGAACCAGAAAGGTATCGAGCGAGTGGGATTAGCAGGAGTCAACTGTAGCTTCTTCCATGGAGGGAGATGCCGCAGTAGGGACGGCCGACAGGATGAAGGAGGAAACAGAGTGTTGACCTAGACAGGGGCGTCCGACTGGTGGTTTCGATCGTGGAAGACGATGAACTGTGGAGGAATTCGAGCAGTTTTCTCCTTCAGACGTGGAAATTAGGGTTGGTTAGGCAGTTTTCTTCATCTGAATAGAACATGGCTGGTTCACGGGAATTACGGAAAGGGGAACAATGACTAATTAAATGGAATAACTGAAAATAATAATAATCCGAAGCTTTGCACCCCGGGTTCGCGGCGTGGCACCACGAATGATTGCCGAAATCTGGATTCTCTCACAAACTCCATAATGAAATGAAAACATGGGCATCCACCCTTATTTATAACGAGAGGGGGCGGTTGGGCACCCGACGGGAATGGCTACGATCATCTGTTACGCCCGGTGTCCAAAATAATATAAATACAACTCCAAAATTTATAAAAAAAAATACAACTACAATTAAAACGGACGCTCTGGACGCGCTCGCGGTCTCAGATCGACGATCCGATCAACGAATACCTGACAAATCTTAAAAGCCGGTCCCGCCATGTGGTGGCCCAATCTCTTCGGATCACAAACATGCGGTCGATCCCATCAATTTTTTAATAGGACCACATGATTGAGTCCATTTCAGTTAGTCTTAGGTTATGAGCCTAGGATGTCGATAGATCTTATTCCCCTACCTATTGAGTCTCGTCCTAGTGAGTCGGCTGAGTCCTTCATTATGCATATACATAGCATGCATGAGTCGGCCCGATGAATTTTTTTTTGCAATAATGATATTTATAAATTGTATGTTGATAGCCACAAGAGAATGGAAAACTTTGAAGAAGAAGAACAAGTGATGGTTTGTATACGTGTTGTGAGGTTCTCGAAAGGAACTGCTCGAAAATTGAATGCTAAGCGAATGAGTCCTTACACTGTGCTGAAACGAATTGGAGCAAATGCTTATGAGTTGAATATCCCGCCAAGTATGGGGATTTCACTTGTATTCAATGTTGAAGGTTTGACTCCATACTTTGAGTCGCATGACTTCATACACCTTTTGCCCTCAACAACTACATCCTCTCAGCCTCTGTCTACATCCACTGCTCCACTTCATCCACAGTCAATACCATTATCTCCTTCTATCTCACTGCTTCAGCAACAGTCTTCGCCTACCATCCAGCTTCCTTTCCCACATGACTCCTCGACACTGACAGGTCATTCGGCTTCTCCTCTTCCCGCACCTCATTCGTCGACAGTAGCTCCTTCGCCGTCAGCAGTTCCATCGTCCTCCGCAGTACCGCCGTCATCACCAGTTCCGTCACCGTCAGTAATTCCACAGTCCGCAGTAGTACCACCTACATCAGCAGGTCCGTCGTCCTCAGCAGTTCCTTCTTCGACCTCCAACCCGTTTGACGTCATTATATAGATCGTGGCCTATGAGCTTGTTCCCGCGCCAGACATAGTTCACTATCTGGTCCATTGACAGGGTCTGCCACTTCACTGATGATACTTGGATATCTGCCTCAGAGCTCGAGAGACTTGCCCCCGACCTACATTGACTTTATGATCATCTTCATTCCACGAAGATGAATGATTCTGAGATGGGGGTAGTAGCCCGCCCGACCCGTTCGGGTCTACTCCCGGCGACCTCGGGCGCAGTAACGATCGGGACCACTCATTTCGAGCGGCTCGCCGTTTATATTATTTTTGTCTCTTGTTGTATTTTATTTTGAGTTGTATTTATATATATTTTTAGTAGGAGCATCGGCCAATCATAGCCTTTCATTGTTCCCTAGAAAAGTTATAAATAGAGGGTGAGGGATCTCATTAGAGGTATTGAATATTGGAGATTAGAAAGTCCAATTCTTGATCACTTAGGTGCCAAAGCCGACTCCGGGTGTGAAGCCCGGATTTGTTCTGCCCTCCATAGCATTGGACGACCCCTCCTCAACCACCCCTTGGCCGGCCCCTCCTTATCCATACAGCCACCTCCGCTTTCCCCCTCTGAAGCAGTCGGCCACCCCCTTCCTGGAAGGTTTATCCTTTGGACGGCCAAGCCACACACCACCCTCCTCCTCTACCTTCAAGCAGCAGCCATATTGATAAGAACTACTAGGGAGAGAGAAAAAACTAGAGAGAAGAAGGAGGGAGGCTAGGGTTTAGAGGAAGAAGAAGAAATACCTTAGGGTTAAATTGCTTGCCTCCAAAAGATGACCTCCCGGGTATAAATACCCGGGCCAAGGAGGGAGCCGACCGGCCCCTCCACATAGGGCTGAACCGGTTGGTTCAGCCCTTGGCCGGCCGGTTCTACTCCTTCGCTGCTCGTCGTCTCCTTGCGCCTGCGAGCATAATAACGCCCGGAGAAACGGTCTGCGGTCGGGGGCGTAACATTCCCCTCCCCATCAAGACCCAGCTTGTCCTCAAGATGGAAATCTGGGTACAGCTCCTTGAAGTCCAACAGATCAACCCAGGAGTTATGTGCTTCCGATAAGTGCTTCCACTTGACCAAGAGTTTGGCCCAAAACTTGGCGCCATGCTGCTTCCACCTGAGTAAGAGAACCTTCTCCGGCATTGGCCGAAGTTTGCCTGCAACGGTAGCTTTCGGCCAGAAAGGGTTCGATTGGGCACTGTGACCAATCTTCTTCTTGAGCAAAGAGACATGAAATGTCGGATGGATCCGGGAGCCCGCGGGAAGCTCCAACGTGTAAGCGACCGGCCCCACCCTTTTGAGAACACGAAAGGGGCCATAATATCGAGGAGCCAGCTTCTGATTTGTACGGCGAGCCACTGAGAGCTGTCGGTAGGGTTGGAGTTTAAGGAATACTTCATCGCCCACAGCGAACTCCCTCTCCTTGCGGTGCTTGTCCGCCTGGGCCTTCATGCGATTCTGGGCAAGGCGAAGATTCGCCCGTAATGTCACTAAGGTGAGGTCGCGGTCGCGGAGGGCCCGATCGACCGCCGGTAATGCCGTGCTGCTCGGCTCATAACTGGTCAAAGAAGGTGGTTGACGGCCGTAAACTACCTCAAATGGCGTCATTTTGCTGGCGGAGTGGTAAGAAGTGTTGTAACAATATTCGGCCCAGTGTAGCCAACTGGTCCAAGTCCGAGGCTCGTCCATGACGAAACACCGGAGGTAGGTCTCCACGCTGCGATTAAGAACCTCCGTTTGGCCGTCGGTCTGGGGGTGATTTGCGGTGCTGAAACTCAAGCAAGTCCCTTGAAGCCTGAAAAGCTCTCGCCAAAACTGGCTCAGAAAAGTGGGATCACGGTCAGAAATGATGGCCCGTGGGAGGCCATGCAAGCGGACGACTTCCTGAGTGAAGAGTTCGGCGACCGACTCCGCTGCATAAGGGTGACTGAGAGCGAGGAAATGACCATACTTGGAGAGCTTGTCGACCACCCTCAGAATGGCCGACTTGCCCTGAGACTTGGGCAATCCATCAATAAAATCCATCGACACAGTATCCTAGATGTGTTGCGGAATCTCAAGTGGGTGGAGCAACCCGGCAGGTGTAGTGGTCTCATATTTCTGTCGCTGACTTGTCTCACACTGTCGTACAAACTGCTGTACATCACGGCGTATCCCCAGCCAAAATACATTTGCTCTCGCCCGTTGGAGGGTACGGAGCACTCCTGCATGACCCCTCACTGGAGAGGAATGAAACTCGTGGAGCATAACTGCCTTCCATGTTGAGCCTGGAGGTATGATGACTCTGCCGTGGTAATGTAGTCGCCCACTCTATAGATGATAACCTGGTGTCACAGTCTCCCCACGCTGGAGGGCCTCCACGAGGGCGCGTAGAGAGAGGTCCCGCAAGACCTCATGTATGTCATCAAACGAGTCGAGGACCGATCCCGAAATCTGGGTGAGTGCACCGTCAGGTAGGCGGGACATGGCGTCCGCCACCACATTCTCCTTGCCCTGGCGGTAAACGATCTCATAATCGTAGCCCAAAAGTTTGGTGACCCACTTTTGCTGAAGAGGAGAGGAGACTCGCTGGTCCAACAAATGCTTCAAACTTTGGTGATCCGTACGAATCTTGAAGTGCCGCCCCAAAAGATATGGCTGCCAAAGGCCCACTGCCTGAACCACTGCCAACAACTCCTTTTCATACGTGGGTAGTCCCAACGTCTTAGGCGCCAACGCCTTACTATAAAAAACCAATGGGCGGCCCTCCTGCATCAAGACGGCGCCCAACCCCACCCCTGAGGCGTCCGTCTCCGCAACGAACTCCTTAGTGAAATCCGGGAGGGCTAACGCTGGGGTGGTCGTCACCGCCTGTTTGAGCTCCTGCAAAGCCGCCTCAGCATCATCGTGCCATGAGAAGGCATCCTTCTGCAGTAGCTGGGTCAGTGGTCGAGCAATCTTCCCATAATCCCGCACGAACCGTCGGTAGAAGCCGGTGAGGCCCAAGAATCCCCGTAGAGCCCGAACAGTCTGGGGCCGCGGCCAAGAGACCATGCTCTCAATCTTCCGAGAGTCAGCTTTGACCCCTTCAGCTGAGACCAAGTGGCCCAAATACTCGACCTCCTCCTGCCCAAAAGAACACTTGGAGCGCTTAGGATACAACTGATGCTTTCGTAGAATAGAAAGGACCTGTTCAACATGGCACAAGTGATCTTCCCAATTAGCATTGTATATCAAGATGTCTTTAAAGAATATCAGCACAAAAAGACGAAGTAGTGGGCAAAAGATCTCGTTCATATTGGCTTGGAAGGTGGATGGCCCGCCAGTCAGCCCGTTGGCCATCACCAGGAACTCGTAGTGGCCATCGTGGGTCCTGAAAGCCGTCTTATGGACGTCCTCTTCCCGTATAAGGATCTGGTAGTAGCCCGACCGTAGGTCAAGCTTTGTGAATCGAGTCGCCCCGTGTAGCTCATCCAAGAGCTCTTCAACCAATGGAATTGGGAACTTATCTTTCAAAATGATGTCGTTCAAAGCCCGGTAGTCGACACAGAACCGCCACAAGCCATCCTTTTTTTGACGAGAATAATCGGGGCCGAAAAGGAGCTCGTGCTGGGTCGGATGATCCCGGCGTTTAGCATCTCCTCGACGCTGCGCTCGATCTTTGCCTTCTGCATGTGTGGATATCGGTAAGACCGGATATTGGTAGGCTCCGCTCCGGCCTTGAGTACAATCTGGTGATCCCGAAACCGCGATGGTGTTAATGTATGTGGCTCCTGGAAGACGTCAGAATACTGCTCGACTAAGGACTGTAACTGTATGGGTACCTCAGACGACCCGACCTCATCAGACCGCACTCCCAAAAGGACTGCCATCAAGCTCCCTTCCTCTCCGAGCTGTTGCATGCTCCGAAGAGAGACTTCCTTTACCGGCGAAACTGTGAGACCCTTCAAACAGAACTGTCGGCCACGCTGCAGGAACTCCATCGTCATGAGCTCCCAATCAAAAGTGACCCGCTTCAGCTGCTGCAGCCACTGAACTCCGAGTACCATGTCTGATCCCCGGATGGGTAGAAGGTATACATCCGTGCTCCCAATGTATCCCTGAATCCGCAACTCCCCTCCCTTCATGACCCCTTCACACTGCAGCTTACTGTCATCAGCCACCATGACCTGGAATGCAGCTCCCCTATCAATGTCATGCCTAACCCGCGGAGCAACGACCGGATGAATGAAATTGTGGGTGCTCCCACTGTCCACTAATATCGTCACCTTCTCCTATCTAACCCGTCCGGCCACCCGCATCGTGAGGGGTGGATTGCACCCTTCCATGGCCTGGATGGAGACCCCAAACTCCGTCACATCCACATCCTCTTCCAATAGCGCCTCCTTGACAGCTAGCTCGGGCGAAGACTCATCGACCACCTCTTCATGCAGCATGAAAACCTGTAGCTTCTGACATTTATGCCCGGGCACAAACTTCTCATCACAATTGAGGCAGAGACCCTTCTCCTTGCGGGCCTGGAGCTCGACCCACGACAAACGAGTCACCGTAGGCTTGACGACCGCCTGTGGCTCTCTCCTAGCTATGACGGGTGTGGCAAGAGGTTTCCCCGTTGTCCGTGACTGCTGCCGGGTGAATCGCTCCTCCTGAATGCGCGCTAGGTTGATAGCGTGATTCAAGCTCCGTGGCATATAAGCATGAACCTCATCCCGCAGATGCTCCTTCAAACCGGACACAAAACAACTCAGCAGTGTCTTCTCTTCCCAGTGTACCCTATTGACCAACTTCTCGAACTCCGTCCGGTACTCAGTCAGTGCCCCTTTCTGTCGTAACTTATGCAGCAGCGCCTCGAAGTCCTCATACTCCAGTGGGCCGAACCGGGTCGTGAACCCCTCCACAAATTCAGTCCACGATACATAATCTCTACCTCCCAGGAATCACTGAGTCCACTGAAACGCGTCGTCCTCCAGATGGAACGACGCTAGTTGCACCCATTGCCCCTCCGAGACCTCCTGATAGCTGAAGAACAACTCCGCCTTATGAACCCACTCCAATGCATCCCCCCTTTGAATTTGGGGAAGTTCATACGTGTCAACTTCGGTGGCATGTACGCCCGCGGCCCAGCCTGCCCTTGCCAGCCCTGCCCTTGCCCATTCTGTCGTCCCACATGCCCATCGTGTCCACCCGGGTAGCCTAGAGGTGGCTGACCCTGATGAGGAATGTGTTGCCCGGCCCCCGGAACGTGGCCTCCAAACCCGCCGGGAAGAATGCCGCCACGCGGGTGAGGAAGAATTCCCGCCGCACCTCCTGGAGCCCGCACAACAGCCCCCTGCCCTCCATCAGCCTGTAGCCACGGTTGCCGCCCGTAATCCACTGGTCCAGCAATTCCGGAGCCGCCGCCTGGGTGTCTAGCCGACCCATACTCAGCCGACCCAACAAAACTGGGGCCGTCGCCTACTGCTGCTCCCGCCGGCCACGCCGCCGCTCCTCCGCCTTCGCCGGTGGTCCCCCAGGGTCAGGATAACCCGACGCTTGTGTTTCCGCCCAGTACCGATGCTCCACTGCTCGCCGACCCAGCGAAACTGGGGCCGACGCCCCCCGCTGCAGCCGCCGACCACGCCGCCCCTCTGGGGCCTTCGCCGGTGGTCCCCCAGGGTCGGTCGGGAGAGGCCGATGCCGCCGTTCCCGCCAAAGCCTGGTGCTCCAGTGCCCAAACGCCCCGGATCAGGCGTTCCCGAAGCTTCAGCGGACCGATCGGGCCTTCCGCCGATCGGTTCTTCCTCGCTGAGGCTTTTTCCTTTCAACAACGCCTTAAGCTCCTCCATCTGCACGTCTATGCGTTCCTCCAACCGCTGTGTAGATGTACGCATCTCTTGCTCGATTGCGGCTACCGAATCCATCAATCCACCATAGTTCTCCTCCAAGATCTCCAAACGAGTGACCTCTTCTTGCGTGCGAGTGGTGACCATCGTCAGAGAATGACCGCCTCTGATACAAAATGATAAGAACTACTAGGGAGAGAGAGAAAAAACTAGAGAGATGAATGAGAGAGGCTAGGGTTTAGAGGAAGAAGTTGAAATACCTTAGGGTTAAATTGCTTGCCTCCAAAAGATGACCTCCCCGGGTATAAATACCCGGGCCAAGGAGGGAGCCGGCCGCCCCCTCCACATAGGGCTGAACCGGTTGGTTCAGCCCTTGGCCGGCCGGTTCTACTGAGTGGGGGCTGAACCGGATGGTTCAGCCCCTTCACTGCTCGTCGTCTCCTTGCGCCTGCGAGCATAATAACGCCCCGAGAAACGGTCCGCGATCGGGGGCGTAACACATACCTCTTCTTTACAGCAATCTGTAGCCCCCATACACCACCCACTCCCCTCCCTCTACAAAATCAGCCCACAAATAACCATAAAATCACCATTAAATTATTCCGGTGATCCCCAGAATCCTGTCCCGAACCTCCCGCTTCTCTTCCATTTCCCCATTTTTTTTAGTTTTCTGATGATCTCCGGAAAACTTTCCGGCGACCATCACCACCTCCGGCCATCACCTCCGGCGCCCTCCGGCCACTCTCCAGCCTGCCTCCACCTCTAACCTCCTCCACCTCACCCACAGCTCCCACCATTTCATTAACCACCCACTATTTTCTCTCCCCCTTAAATTTAGGATTTTGTGCTAAAATTGGCGTCTCAGGATAACTCCCCACAACAAGCAGCCGGCCCCCCTATTTCCCTAATTCCCACTACCCCACTACCCCCTCATTCCCCCAATTCCCAATTAACTTCCACGTGGAACCGCATAATTTTACCAAACTAATAACCACCTTCCCTTCCCCTATTTCCTGAGCCCTACCACAATTCCCCAGTCCCCTTTCACCCTTGTTGCCCTCTCTTTCCTGCTACATTTTCCCCGTCTGCTACAGTTCCAAGCCCTTCTCTGCCTGCTTCCCTCACGAGGAGCCACCAACAACCTGCCCCACCACTCCCTGGTGCCCCAATTCCAGTGCAGGAATTCATTTCTTCTTGCCCAGGACACCAACACCTGTCCAGGAAATCAATCCTTGACCAGTCCCAAGCCATCTCACCCCATACAGCCACTCCAAAATTCTTTGGGCTGCTGTCCAAACTTCCGGGACAGCAATCCCAAGTTGTTCTTCGCTGAAATTCATCCCGAACAACCCTCTTAAAACACCCAGCCCTCCCCTCTACGTTGTTTTGCACAATTCAAGGTTTGTTTTCATCTCTTTAAACATTGGATCTCATGTTGGTTTTTGTACTTGTAAGGATAGTCATTCATAAGTCTTGTTGCAATTGTTTGCGTTTTTGTAATTTCTCATTTTATTAGTATTTATTCTCGTGCTCTCTCGTGCTTTTACGCTTCTCTTTGTTGCCTTGTTTAAAATGCCTGCATTCAATGGTGGAAAAATCAAGTTATATGGTTTATAAATATTATTTTGCAAATTGATTTTACCGGACATTTGCATTTCGCATCTAGCCTAAGTATTTTATTTAGCGTCTTACACCGCGTCAGTTTGGTATCAGAGCCCAGGTTAGGGCTTACTTTAAAATACGTGGGACTACATGTTTTGTCAACGAATGTCTTATCATAGTAGCCGTCACTATACTAATCCTTTATTTGAGGAGCAACGAATCCCCGACAAATCTGCAAAAGCGGGTCGCACCACGTGGTAGCCCGATCTCCTCTGATCATGAACATGCGGTCAATCCCCATCAGGGCTCCTCCGGTCTCCAAAAGAGAGGGATGGAACCCATATCTTCAAATAATAAGAAGCTATCTAATTAATCAAAGCTAAAAGAGCAAGCATAAGTGAGGGATGCTCCTATGAGTATCCCAAACTGTCGCAATCACCTCCAGAGGTCCTCTCTTCTGTGGAGGAAGAAACTTTGTTGCTTTTCTTGCTTTGCAATAAGGAGCTATCTTAGTAAGGAGATATATTGCTTTGCTTCTCGAGTAAGTAGCATTATCTATGGCGATCTAGTCCCCTCGAGGATGGATATAGGTGGAAAACGTTCTTTAAATCGTACGGTATTTTCTATCCTCTTCCTCCTCCCTAAGAGGATACAGGTAGCACGCGTATCCATTTTCCCATTGGGGAAATTGATTCTACGTAGGAAAACAAGCACTAAAAGCGTACTTTTGTTCATCAAATGAGTAATCCCACATAAAAGTGGGGACCCATCATAAATGCTCTGATTTTCCTCATAGAATTGATTTTTGGTAAAATCAATGCACTTCTTGAAGAGGCAATTCAAAACAATAGTGATAAATAGTTAATGCTTCTCTTCCAAATTGTAAGAAGTATCCGATCAGTAAGGAAAACCAGTAAAACCTTGTATATCCTTGTTCAGTATTTAAATACAAGAGTACAAATATATATGAAGAGAAGAGAGAGAAAAGTCTCAAATACAAGATGTGGGACTAAATATAAAGAGGAAGAAATACGCTAAATGGGCCATTACATAGTCTTTTCTAACACTCCACCGCAAGTTGGAGCGTACAAGTCGTTGACACCCAGCTTGGACAAGAACTTGTGAAATAGAGCACTAGGTAAGGCCTTAGTGAGAAAATCAACAACTTGGTCAGTAGCCGGAACATGTCTCAATTCAAGCTTCTTCATTTGAACTTTCTCCCGAATGAAGTGACAATCAACTTCAATGTGTTTCGTTCTTTCGTGGAAGAGCGGATTCTTATCTATGTGTATAGCAGCTTGAATGTCACAGAGTAAGGTAGCTGGTGAGAAGAGTTTTACTTCCATATCATTTAGGAGACTTTCAAGCTATGTAAGCTCGGATACAACAGACGTCATCGAACGGTATTCAGCTTCAGCTGAAGTTCGAGCAACCGCAACTTGTTTCTTACTGCGCCAGGTAACAAAGGTGACCTCCGAAGTAGGTACAAAATCCGCTGGTAGTGCGCCGATCATGCAGGGAACCAACATAATCTGCATCTGAATACACAACCAATGTTGGAGTAGAAGAAGTTTTGTATACCCGCTCTTGACCCGTGGTTATTTTTAGATATTTTAAGATGCGTTCGACGGTCTGTAGATGAGACCTCCGAGGAGAATGCATAAACCGGCTGACAACCCCAACAACAAAAAATATGTCTGGTCTTGTGACTGTTAAGTAAATTAGTTTTCCAACGAGACGTCGATAGTATTTTGGATTTGGAAGAAGTAGATCTGTATCTGAGGCATGTGCACACAACTTATGATTGACATCCATAGGAGCTGGTCGGCTTGCATCCAGAGTTAGCCGACATCCTGAAGCAGGTCGAGACAGTACTTTCGTTGCGATAGGACAAGACCATTAGGACGTTTTGCGATCTCAAGACCGAGAAAGTATCGGAGGTTCCTCAGATCTTTTGTTTGAAAGACAAAGCTCATATGTTGTTTGATCATTTGTTTGCCTTTTGAGTCATCACCTGTGATTAGGATGTCATCGACATACACTAAAAGGAGAACGTTGTCTGTTTTGTGATGTCGAGTAAACAAAGAGAAATCAGCCGAGCTCCGAGTGAAACCAACTTCTCGCACAACCCTGCTGAACTTGTCGAACTATTTCCGAGGAGATTGTTTGAGACCATAAATCGACCTTTTGAGTTGACAAACCCGTGACTCCCCCGTGGTCTCAAACCACGGAGGTTGTTCCATGTAGACTATTTCTTGTAGATCGCCATTTAGAAAACATTCTTGATATCTAGTTGATGTAAGGGTCATTGGCGATGCACGACCACTGAGAGAAGGACACGAACCGTGTTGAGCTTGGCTATTGGAGAGAATGTTCCCTCATAATTGAGACCTTATTGTTGAGTAAATCCACGAGCCACCAGACGGGCCTTGAGTCGATCAATTATCCCATCAGGAGCATGCTTGATGACAAAGACCCATTTGCAACCAATAGTAGTCTGGCCAGGAGGGAAAGAAAGCATATCCTATGTCTGATTATACCAGAAGACCGTCATTTCTTCGTCCATGGCTGCCCGCCAGCCCGGATGTTGGAGAGCCTCCTGTACAGAGTTAGAGACAGAAATAGAGGATAATGAAGTAACAAAGGTAAGTGCCAGGGCCAGGAGATGTAAAGAGACATAATTCGCCATAGGGTGAGCTGTAAAAGGCGCCGCCGGATCATTGGAACACAGACTGTCATTAGTAGAAGGTAGCGGGCTCGGGGCAGAAGAAGTTGAAGGACGACGAGTGTACATATGGATTATAGGCGGCTTAGGTGATTGGGGTGAGAGTGGCGTGGGGAGGAGAAGTGGTAGTAGCGAAGGAACGGGAACAACTGGACGCAGAGGAGGGGACGATAACGACAGTGTATGATCAAGGGGTGGAGAATGATAGGGCCGCCTCAAGAAAGGTAACGTCGGCCGATGTAACAGTTTTTCGATCAGTGGGAGAGTAGCAAATATAACCTTTTTGAGTGGAAGAGTACCCAACGAACATGTATTTTGTTGCACGTGGGGCAAAGCTTGTCAGTAGAGCGGCCATGGTTGTGAACATAACAAACACAGCCGAAAACACGATGAGTGACTGCAAATAGGGGTGTGGAGTGAAAAAGAAGGGAAACATAAGTTTGAAAATGGAGAATAGAGGTGGGCAAACGGTTAGTGAGGTGGCAGGCCGTAGAGATTGTGAAATTCCAGCATATAGTGTGAACATTCATTTGCGTCATAAGGGTGCGAGCGACAGTACTTTCGTTGCGATAGGACAAGACCATCAAGACGTCTTGCGATCTCAAGACCGAGAAAATATCGGAGGTTCCCCATATCTTTTGTTTGAAAGACAGCTCAGATGCTGTTTGATCATTTGTTTGCCTTTTGAGTCATCACCTGTGATTAGGATGTCATCGACATACACTAAAAGGAGAACGGTGTCTGTTTTGTGATGTCGAGTAAACAGAGAGAAATCAGCCGAGCTCCGAGTGAAACCAACTTCTCGCACAACCCTGCTGAACTTGTCGAACTATGCCCGAGGAGATTGTTTGAGACCATAAATCGACTTTTTGAGGTGACAAATCCGTGACTCCCACGTGGTCTCAAACCACATAGGTTGTTGCATGTAGATTATTTCTTGTAGATCGTCATTTAGAAAACATTCTTGATATCTAGTTGATGTAAGGGCCATTGGCGGTGCACGCCCACTGAGAGAAGGACACGAACCGTATTGAGCTTGGCTACTGGAGAGAATGTTTCCTCATAATCGATACCTTATTGTTGAGTAAATCCACGAGCCACCAGACGTGTCTTGAGCCGATCAATTGCCCCATCAGGAGCATGCTTGATGACAAAGACCCATTTACAACCAACAATAGTCTGGCCAGGAGGGAGAGAAACCAGATCCTATGCCTGATTATCCCAGAGGACCGTCATTTCTTCGTCCATGGCTGCCCGCCAGCCCGGATGTTGGAGAGCCTCATGCACAGAGTTAGAGACAAAAATAAAGGATAATGAAGTAGCAAAGGTGCGAAGTGTCGGGGCCAGACGATGTAAAGAGACATAATTTGTCATAGGGTGAGCTGTAGAAGGCGCCGCCGTATCATTGGAACACAGAACTTCATTATTAGAAGGTAACGGGCTCGGGGCAGAAGAAGAGGAAGGACGGCGAGTGTACACATGGATTATAGGCGGCTTAGGTGATTGGGGTGGGAGTGGCGTGGGGTGGAGAGGTGGTAGTAGCGAAGGAACGGGAACAACTGGCCGCAGAGGAGGGGACGATAACGACAATGGATGATCAAGGGGTGGAGAATGATAGGGCTGGTCCTCAAGAAAGGTAACGTCGGCCGATGTAACAGTTTTTCGATCAGTGGGAGAGTAGCCGACATAACCTTTCTGAGTGGAAGAGTACCCAACGAACATATATTTTGTTGCACGTGGGACAAGCTTGTCAGTAAAGGGGTCATGGTTGTGAACATAGCAGACACAGCCGAAAACACGATGAGTGACTGCAAATAGGGGTGTGGAGTGAAAAAGAAGGGAAACATGAGTTTGAAAATGGAGAATAGAGGAGGGCAAACAGTTAATGAGGTGACAGGCCGTTGAGATTGTGAAATTCCAGCATAGTGTGAACATTCATTTGCATCATAAAGGTGCGAGCGACCTCCAGAAGGTAACGATTCTTGCGTTCGGTGACACCATTTTGTTGAGTAGTATAAACACAAGAGGTTTGATGTATGATGCCAAACTCAGTACACATGCCGGTAAATGCATGTCCTGTGTATTCACGAGCATTATCGATGCAGAGAGTTTTAATTGTTGTAGAGAATTGGTTGCAAGTCATAAGGATAAAGGTTCGAAAGACACGGAGCAATTCAGATCGATCATGAAGAAAATAGAATCATGTGACACGAGAGTAATCGTCAATGAAGGTAACAAAGTAACGATAGCCGAAAACACTGGCAGTTTTATAGGGTCCCCATATATCGGAATGAACTAAAACAAGAGGAGCACTACTATGGGTACAATGCGGTGAAAAGGTAGAACGATGGTGTTTGTTGTAGATACATAACTCGCATGTGAATTCAGTGAAAAACAGATCTGAAAGAGCTTTCTGGAGGATGCGCAAAGGGGGATGCCCCAGATGTCGATGCCAATCAATAGAGCTAATAGTGGAGAGAACCGGGGGGGGGGGGGGGGGGTAGAGGTCCAAGATGTAAAGTCAATTAACCAATTTTCCTTCACTAATGACCGCCTGCGCTCGGCGATCCTACACAACACAAGAGGTAGAAGAGAAAGTCATATAACAATCAAGATCTTGTATAAGACGGCTAATTGATAAGAGATTGAAGGGCGAGCCAGGAACATGAAGAACCAAGTGAAGAGTGAGAGACGAGGTAAGAGCCATGTCAGCGGATCCAGCGACTGGAGTTGTGTCCCCATTGACGACAGTAATGAGCTTGGGATGTGCAAAGTTCAAGTATCGTGATGGTTTTGTTGGGGTAATATGATGTGTGGCCCCGGAGTTCATAATCCAGGAGGAACCGTGGGCAAGACACGAAATACCTCCATCAGAAATAGACACAACATATCCAGATGAGCAACAAGTTAGCTCTTGCAGTTGCTGTAGTTGAGTGCGCAGAGCGACAATATCAACACGAACACTTTATGGAGCATGGACGACCATGACAAGGGCGAACCTGGAGGCGCAGCGGCCAGGAGCAAGACTAGCCGCGAGCAAGACTAGCAGGAACAGTAGAGCATCATCGACGAACAGAGGAGCGGCCAGCAGCGACAGAACAAAGGGCAGCTGCGTGCACCAGAACAAAGGGCAGCTGCGTGCACCAAAAGAAAGGGCAGGTCGTGACTAGGCACAATCCGCGACTAACTAGAGGCGGCTAACCAGAAGCGGCTAGGCACAGAGCTGGTACAGGAGGCCAGCGACAAGAGAGAAATGGCGGCAAGGCCACAACGGTTTCAGCAGCGAACTAAGTAGAGATCACGACAGATTGAGGAGAGGCCGCAACGAATAGAGATCGCAACGAACTGAGGGGAAGAAACCCACGCGGCAATAACAAATCGTGACAAGGGAAAGACTGGGGAGCCCGCAGCGGCTAGGATAGAAAACCGGTAATCCACGCGACCTTAGCAAACCGCACGAATCAGCAGAAATGTTTCAAACTGTTTGCAGATCGCGCGACGAGATAACGACGACAAGAGTAGTTCGCACGACAAACAACCCGCATGAACACAAGAAAGTGATCGGAGCGACTTGGAGAAGAGAGGACCGCAACGACAAGAGGAGAAGATCGCGCGATAAGAGACAAAAAAATGTGGGTCCCACAGAGCAGACTTGAGAGATTATAAAAAGTGAGAGAGGAGGGGCGGCAGGAGGTTCCACGGGAAAGAGCCTTGCGGTTAGAGGAAAGGAGACCGCAAGACTGAGAAGTCGCGGAGGGAAGTGCGAGTAGAGGAGCAGAGACTGCCGGGGATGAAGAGAGGCCACGCTGCCGCTAAAAAGGCAAACCGCGGCAATCATGGAAGAGCAAACTGCTGCGGCTAAAGAGACAACACAACGGACAAAACGCAGCGGATAGAAGCCACGGGGTTATTAGAAGGCATAGCGGAAAGACAACAGTCCGCAGGGGCGGCGAGAAGAGGCAGACCGCAAGGGGTTGCAGTTAGAGCAAGCAGAGAGAAGACCATGGGGTCCCACTTGTCAGATGAGAGAAGGCTATAAAAGAGCCAAGGAGATTTAGGAGAAGTGGAAGCCACGAGAGAGAAGAAAAGGTGTGGGTAGAAGGGAGACCGCACTGCTAGGGCAGCAGCGGGTAGAAAGAGGTAGGCCGCAGCACTGTCGGTTAGCGGGAAAAGTTATCCGCCCGAAACAAGAGGTATGACCGGTGGCTCTGATACCATGTAGAGAGGTACACGTTCAGTAATGAAAACCAGTAAAATCTTGTATATCCTTGTTCAGTATCTAAATACAAGAGTACAAATATATTGAAAGAGAAGAGAGAGAGGAGTCCCAAATACACAATGTGGGACTAAATATAAAGTGGAAAAATACACTAAATGGGTCATTTTATGGGCCTTTACATAGTCTTTTCTAGCATAAATAAATATGCACTAAAATTGACTTTTTAATCTAGCATGGTAATAGTATGGACTATGGAACATTGTTTTTCAGAATGAAAATAAAAATAGTGATAAATAGTTTATACTTTTCTTCCACATGAATGTGCACTAAATCTGACTTTTTAAATCCATCATAAAAATAGTAATACTATGGTATATTGATTTTCAGAAGTAACATATTTATGTACACAACAATGTATGGATTGTATTAGGGGGTTGGTGCACCAGCTGTAAACTAGAATTATTCTCATGTTGTCTTCTGCATAAGCAGTATTTTATCAGTTGGAAGTAGATGTTGCCATTCTTGAAAGAATTATTCCATTGCTATTAAATGCAGAAGTAAATTATCATAGTTCTTCTACTCCTTTCATTGTAGATCATATGCTCCTTTAAGCTGTTTCTCTCTTTGTTACTCATGTCTATATAATCTCATATAGGCTAAAAAATATAATGGTTGGTAATAATGACATTTTGTTGGCTCCTAATCACCAATTTAGTTTTTATTTTGTGAATTATGCCCGTTTTCGAAATTAATGCAAGTATTATGGGATTTGTTCAATTTATCTGGGTTTCTCTGATTATCTACAGTAGCCATTTCTTACCAGTTGCAATTTACACAAAATGCAAGTATTATTACTTGTATTTATGACAATAACTGAATGTTGTCATTTTTTCTTCTTGAGTAGTTTGACATGTATCCTAAGATGGGCAACATACAAGAAGAACCCATCGTGCCCACAATGCAAACATTCATTTGAGTTTTTGAATGTTCATCGTTCCCTCGATGGCTGGTATTAATACTTGACTCTTCTTCCTGTGAAGATCGATTGCCTTGTCAATAACAACCGCTGACCTCTCTTTTTGGCTCCATATAGCATCCATGATTACATGTTTGAGGAAAGTGTCTGCCTCCTTCTTAGAGCCACTTGGTTCATTCCTCTTGTGGTTGAAACTCGTGAAGATGCTTGTGAAGAGGAAGATCTTTCTCACTACTATTATGACGAGCTCCTTGAAAATGACGAGGATGATGAAGAAGACGAATCTTATTTTACTAGAAATTCATCGGGAATTAGAATTGGCAACAGGAGGTGGGGAGACAATGGTTTCGTGAGGGCTGGAAGGAAGGAAGCGAGGCCTCTGAACCGTCCAGTGACATCGCATTTTGAAGCTGGCCCTTCTCGCCAATCGAAGAAGGAGGAAGCGTCGAGTAGCGCACCACAAACGGGGAGACGAGCAAAAAGAGCCCTCAAGAGAGAAGCTGCGGATAAGGCTGCTGCTGCCAAACACCAGCAGCATCTGCAGAGGCTCGGCCTCAAGTGATATGTCTAATTAATATCAGTTGGCTGAGTTTCTTGCTTTGTAATTAGGTTATGACATGCCGGTTTTACTCACTGTATAGTTGGTCAAATTTGCTGAACCATCTCTTATGAGTGGTATACCCTAATATTTCATATTTAAGTAATTTTAGTATTCCTTTTGGGCTTATTCGAATGAACTAACTGTTTTGCTTCAATTATCTACTTTATATTATACTGGGTGATTTATTGCATTGTGCAGATGTTTTAGGAGAGCAGTGGGAGAGCTGTGATTCTTGTGAACACAATGGTAAACAAATATAAGTACTGTTTGTCTGCATTTGTAAACTCAAAAACCTTTATTGGAGATCCTATTATTTCTGAAAATTGATATACATGCAGTGTGTGAAAGAACTGCCTGTTTTGTATTGGCAGAAGCCATTTTGCTGTTTATTTTTGTACTTAAATAGAAGTTGCATTCGCAGACAGCTATCTTCAAGGACTACCATTGATCTTCCAGTTGGCATCCTTCCAATAAATTTGATCAGCATATTGTTACGGGCACCACAAGTGGGTACGTTGACTCGAATAGGCTTGCAGTCATACACCTCAACCTACTCTCTGCGGGCCCACCTGGTGCTTCCGGGATAAACCAACGGCCGGTTGTTGAGGCGCGGTTTCGAACCTGCGCCCCCAGCTTAGTTGATGATGAGCTATGCTGCTAAGTAATCCTATCTAAGGGGGCGCAGGTTCGAAACCACGTCTCAACAACCGCCTGCTGGGTTTATCCCAGAAGCCTAAGGTGGGCCCGCGAAGAGTAGTTTGGGGTGTATGGTTTGCAGACCTATTCGGGTTAACGTACCCACTCGTGGTGCCCGTAACACATATCTAGTTCCAATTTTTATTTATGCTCTTGCTTCCTAAATGCAGGTATGTGTTGAGGGCAATCGGAGGCCGCCATCGTGTTTTTTCATATTTTTAATTTTTGACTTGTATTTGAGATTTACATTATCCGATTGCGTGTTTAGGTCCGTCGGATGGCTCAACGTAAATCCCCCCCCCCCCCCCCCCCCCCCCCCCCCCCCCCCCCCCCCCCCCCCCCCCAAGCATTTGGGCATCGAGGAATTACGGTTGAAGAAAGAACGAAAGCCTCGGTCTGGGAGGGGATGAGCCCGATGCGACGCTGCTCAATCACCCCCCCCCCCCCCCCCCCCCCCCCCCCCCCCCCCCCCCCCCCCCCCACCCCCCCCCTCCCCCCCCCCCCCCCCTTGTGGTGTGACTCCACATACACAGATGCCCTTGCACCCCCGCTAGCCTTCCTCCCTATGGGGTGAGACGCTAGCCCTTGCCTTAGATCACTCCTTCAGGTGCCGTCTTCTGGATCCACTTCCTACCGCCTTCCCGTCCACAAGAACCCTTCCAGTCGCCGATCCCCTCCTTGGATCTTCTTCCGTCCGCCTTCCCCGTCCACGGGAAACCTTCCATCTGCCAATCCCCTCCTCGGATCCGCCTCTAGCCACCTTCCCCATCCACGGGAACACTTCCAGTCGCCGATCTATTCCTCGAACCAACCGTCACTTCCGAGACAGCCTTCTTGACACTCCCTCCAGTCACGGGATCTACTACCCCACTACCGTCTACTGCTCATGCCAATTTTTGAGTGAGTCTTTAATTTAGTTTTGATTATATTTATATTGTATGAATGCTGATGGTTGTTTCTAGTCATATTCCACTAAATTTATTTGATAAATTCCCTTCAATGGTCATGTGACATATTCATATTCTAAACACTCAATTATATGCTGTTATTACTTGTTTCCTGCTTAGAACCACTGTAATCAATTGCAGTTATTGTATGTGAATTTTAGTTTTTTTTATTTAATGAATAATTGCATGTTAGAGCAACTTCATGGTTAAGAATCATCTTCTAATTTACATTGCATTAGGGTTATGTCATAAGTCTCTTTTTTATTGGATTGTGTTTTGATTACGTGCGTGCATTCGTCTCCATCTTCATTTTGGGAGTTGTCGTGGTTGCTTGCATTACATACATGATTAGGGCATCACGTGTTCGTCACCTGTAGATTCGTCTTGCGTCATTATGTTTCAGAATCGATTGAGATAGAATTTAGAAACAGTGAGCATAATACAATACTGCATGCTTGTTTTATTCAACTATTTTATTTACTGGGAGACAATTTGATGATTTTACAAAAGTTTTGAATGCATGATCTGAATGGTACTAATTGCTTTAGAAGTCATTTGTTGCTTCCCTTCTTTTGAAATGTCATTATTAATTGCTTCTGAACTTTTCTTGAAGGAGCAGACAATTTCCAGTTGGAGTCCTTAATTCCTGGCTGGATCAGCCATGTGAATGTCTTAAGTGGGTATGTTGACATTATCTCCTCTCTTTTTTTTTTACTCTTTTCATGGTTGAATCATCTTTATCCTAGTACAGAATTAGAGTTACGCTCCGTTTGGCGGGAAGTTTTTGCTCCGGTGACTGGAAAAAAACGCTATGATCATAGAATATATGTTTGGCAGACAATGGTTATGATCACCACCAAGAAAAAATACTAGTTTTGAACATAAAAGTGGACGGAGTTCCACAATTGAGATCGGGGTTTCACGAATGATGGTTCATAACCATTGCGTTTATGACTGCTACTGCCATGCCAAACGGAGCGCTTTGGTCCAGTGATATAGAAGAGAGCATGGTTGATGATGAAATAGAATACATATGTTATTGTCGCTCGAAGCATCCAAGTGGTGATCAAAGTGGAATCTCCTACCCGTTGCCCCTAGGTAGGTATAAATATGTAATCCCAAGGAGTTTCTACGGGTATCGGATCTACACGTGTCCGAACTGACCCGTTATGCCTCCGAACCCGTTATTCGTCCAAATATACACTAACAACATATCCATTATTCGTTAATTGTTTTTTGAGTTTTCTTAGTTATTTCTTCCGTGACACCGATTACTGTTCGGAACAAGTCTTTTCAAGGATTCATTGAGATCTTGGCCCAGTTTCTTGGCTTTGCATACTGTGCTCTAATTCTGAGATTATTTTGCACCCTTTTTAATGTTTTTTGGAGATTCTTTAGAAATTTGTCTTCAAATTAGGGGCATTTATCAAGTATTTGAGGAATTTTATTAGTAAAGTAGGGACTTCCTATGAAATTGGATGTGTGCGGTTTTACATAAAGAAGAGAAAACAGTATGAATTGGTAATTAGGCTAATGACTTTTGGAGTAAAAATGGGTAAGTTTTTTGAAGAATTTTTTTTGTACTGTGACCATTGTAATGAAAGATGTTTTATAAATCGAGTTTTGATCATCAGTATTATCCTTTTCCCAACTATTTAGGGCTGTCTTTATGATTCATTATTTTTTGTTTTGTTGTGTCGAGCCTGACTTGAAGTCTTGAGCTTAAAATACTTTGGTCGTCGTTGTGCGTCTTGTTCCTTTTACATGGTTGAGATTCGAGCAAATTTGATGCAGTCTAGTTTCTTCTGCATGACTTTCAACCCCCAAATGGTTTCGTGTTTCCTAATTTGTGTCAATCTTAGGCTCCGTTTGGGGGGATTTATTTTCACCGGTCAAGCGGTCCGACCTTAGGGTTTAGGGTCGGACCCTAAACCCTAAATTAAAAACAATAAAATTTAAACATAAATAAAAAGAATGAATATTTTAAGTGTTTCTTTTGCTAAATTTATAGGTTGCTCAATTTAATTTTGAGCCAACTAGAAATTAAGAGAAAAAGTGCTCAATTTCGAGCCAGCTCGATTCGATTTCAAGCCGGCTCGATTCGATTTCGCACCGATTCAGAATCGAGTCATTTCAAGTCAAGCCGACTCGAAATCGTTTTCGAGTCGAAAATTTTAATTTCAAGCCGACCACAAATCACTCAAACTCGACTATCAAATCTAAAGAAATTGTAGCGGAAAACATTAGTCAAGTCAAACATATTTGAAAGTTAAGCATTTAAGGCTCCGTTTGGCACTGTGGTGGCGGTCAAAAACGCATGAGTTAAACCATCATTCGTTAAGAATCATCTAACAAACATCATCTGTTTGAACATAAAAGTGAATGGAGTTTCTTAGATGGGCATTAACGATGACAATTTAAGCTCCGTTTGGCATGGTGGTGGTGGTCATGAACATGAGGTTAAATTGTCATTTGTTAACGCCCACCTAAAGAACTTCGTCCACTTTATGTTCAAACGGATGATGTTCCTAGATCCTTAACGAATGACAGTTTAACTCGTACGTTTACGACCTTCACCACCGTGCCAAACGGAGCCATAGAATGTATACCATGACAACGGCAATGACCGCCGTAATAAAAAGAACTAGTTTTGAACATAAAAGTGAATGAAATTCATTTGGTGAGGTCGGGTGTTCGCGAACGACGACGGCTCATAATCACCCGTTCGTGATCATCGTCGCTGCACCAGAAGAAGCCTTTATTTATGACAAATCCACTAATTCATAAAATCCTCCAATAAATTTTATTGTCATATCTTGAATTTAATATTTGTCACAAGACCACTATTTCATAAAATACACATGCTAGAATCCTAATTGTAGTCATCAAAACAAGAAGGAAATAAATTAAGAATCATTATTAATAGATCACATAACATGAAGGCATTGTGAGATAAATTAAATTAAAATGCTTTCATGATAACACTAACATCAATTTCGTGCGAACAGGATCGTCTTGAATATAAATAATTAATTTCTTTAGTGCAATGCTATTAAAATAAATGGTGTTAACATTCTTGGATTCGACTTGGCGTTACAACGCGTAACGGCTGACATTCCTAATAGTGCACTTGTATTTTTGCGGCTGCATTGGGCTCTCAGAAATCTGATGAAATTATAGACCACAAAAAAATTTCAAGTTAAGTGTTGATATCATTCGCTAAGAAAAATTGACGAAAGACCCCCGGTTTTCGGTTTGATTAAAAGTTGGTAGATTTTGTGAAGTTGGAGACCAAACAGATGAAGATCGGTAACTGTTAAGCGAATCGTGAAGGTAACTGAAGATCAGTTGTGGATGGAGATGAGGATGGTTCTTCAATGAATCTTTTTTGCAAGGTCAACAAATCCAATTGAGGAGGAAGATAACCACAAGCTCTTTGATCACCACCCGGGATACTTCGAGCGACCTAACAGGAGGAAGATGACACAAAGCTGCAAGTCTTGATTTTCCTTCGCTCTTGTTTCAATTTCCCCCTCTTTTGTAGGAATTGAGGGATTATGTAATTGAGGGAATGACTTCCAAATATAGCCCTCAATTATAAAATAATTCCAAAGTCGTATCAGATAATTGAGTATTTGTCGTGCGGATTCATCAAGCCATCAAGTGGTTAGGTAGATTGGGCCCAGGCGAGTCGGAGGAGTGGGTGGGGCTAACGAGCCCGCACCCGTCCCTGGCGCAGGGCAAGTGTCGAGCCCGACTTCACTGAGTACTCGCCACCCCCAGGTGACCCGATATGGAGCAACCTGGACTCGCCTAAGTGTGTTGTGGCTTATTCCTCAATGAGATTCCATTTTTGTCTGCTATTAGTCACTCCAAACAGTGTGATTTTGTTGTTAGCAGACCAATTTGGGATGTCATCAGTAAAACCAAAAGATGGGATTGCGCTATCTGCAAACCACTTTCAGAAAACTATAAATAGACCCCCAATGACATCTTTGGAGAGAACTCCCTTTTGGCTTCTTTCCTTTGGCTGGTTTTAGTTGGCGAGAGCTCCAACACACTATTCATCGTGGTTTCTGATTTTATAGTATAGTGCTCTCAAGTGCCCTTCAAGGTGCCTAAGCTAGTCTTTTTTCTAGTGTTCTGGCTAGAAAAAAGAAAGTGCAAGCTACCCCTTTAATCCGAACTCCTCTTGAACCGTGATTTTCAGGTTCAACAGAAACCTTATTGATAATCAAAACATCCAAAAGGCAACTTAACACAAATTTGTGATTGATAACAAAATTTACTCATTGATGTAGTTAGAAGTAGGAAAAATTTATCATTGTAACAAGGAATCAAATGTTGAAAGTTGGGTCAAGCTACTCTTCTCAGAGTACAATGAGCCCACTTTTCTCGAACCCGAGAAGAGTGATTTTGCCCAACTTTCAACACCAAAAATTCTCAAAACATCAAAATAGTCTTCTATTCATATGAAAATTTGGAATCTATAAAGACTACATGAATAATAAAAGTAGAAAATATTGAAAAGAGTACATCAAAGCTATCATGTAGTGTTTAACTTGAGCTCCGTTTGGCATGGTGGTGACGGTCATGATCATAAGGGTTAAATTGTGATTCGTTAACGCTCACCTGACGAACTTCATCTACTTTTATGCTCAAATAGATGATATTTGTTAGGTAATCCTTAATGAATGACAGTTTAACCAATGCGTTTACGACCGCCACCACCATGCCAAACGGAGCTTTAGAAAGTCATATGACATTCACACACAAAATTCAAGAATTAGCCAGACACATTAGACAAGATAAATTGACAAGAATATTATGATTCTCGCTTCCAAGAATAAGAAACTTCGACGGGTAAAGCTCCGACAAGTTCCGGTGATGGAGAAGTGGCATCTTAACGCTAAGAGGGAAAAAATTAGGAACCCTAGCTTAGGCCTTGTTTGGGGGGACTTATTTTCACCGGTCAAGCGGTTATAACCGCATGAACCGAATCTTAATTAAAGTCCGGTTCATGGGTCGTAACTGCTTGACCGGTGAAAATAAGTCCCCCTAAACGAAACCTTAGTAATGTCGGCATTCCGTAGGCCGAGAAAGGAACCCTCTTTCTCTCAGACAAAAAATAGCTAAGGGTGTCCTTCTACCTTGTAATGGATTAAATTACCCAAAAATTAATCTCTAGCTGAAGCATGTTCTTCCAGAATTTAGAATTTGATATTTAATTAATAAATTAAATATCACCTCCACTTTTATTTTTCAAATTAGTTTTTTTTTCTAGCTATCGTAATTGTTGTCATATCAAACACATATTTTTGTCCAAACTCTGGAGCAAAAACGCCGCGCCAGACCCACCCGTATAGGTTTAATTAACCTTGAATGTATGAGCAACATAAATTCCTTCCAAGTCTAATTTATATTGAAAGAATAAATAACATAAATTCCTTCTGAGGGTATGTTTGGCGCGGCAGTGACGGTCATGAATGCAGTGGTCGACTGTGGTGGACCGGCAGTCATGAATGTAGTAGTTGGTGGCGGCGGTTATGAACGCAGTGTTTGAAAATTGTGGTCATGAACGTAATTGCGCTCTTTGGAGAAACTTTGTTTTCACCGCTGTTATGAACATGAGAGCATATTTACTTGTTTGATGACATCGAATTAGGGGTGCAAACGAGTCGAGCTCGTGTCGAGTTTGGCAAAATTTCCAAGCTCGAGCTCGAGCTTTTCATTTTGAGCTCGAGCTCGAGCTCGACGAGCTCATTTATCCCAGCTCGAGCTCGAGCTCAATGTCAACTTATCGAGCTCGAGCTCGCGAGCTCGAGCTGCTCGCAAGCTTTTTTGCTTATGGGATCTATTTTCTTATTATTATTATTTTTAAAATGTATAAATAAAAAACTTGCGAGCCGGCTCGCGAGCTCATGAACAACACCAAATGAGCTCGACTTGTAATCGAGCTCGAGCGCCACAAGGTCGAGCTCGAGTCGAGCTTTTTTCAAGACGGCTCATCGAGCTTTCGAGCCGGCTCAACTCAACTTGCACCCATACATCGAACTGTGGTGGCTGTTGAGCGCCAAATTTCAAAAGAATGCATATGCCCATAACAAGTTTAAAAAATTATAGGGAACTTATGATTGGCAGGGAGATTACGATCAAGAATTGCAAACAACAACAACGCTCAAGTCTTTATCTCACTATAATGGGGTCGGCTACATGAATCTTTTGTCGTCATTGTGGCATATCTTTAACAATAATTTCACTATTGTCTAAGTACTTCATGTCTTTCCTTATAGTTTCATTCAAAGTCTTTGTTGGTCTCCCCCTCCCCCGTTTAACATGCGTAGCGACAAAACTGTAACAATGCCTAGCTGTTAAGTCTATAATGGTCTCATTTGTACGTGTCCAAACCATCTTATTCGAGCTTCTCACACCTTCTCTGCAATTGGTGTCACTCCTATCATATTCTTGCATATACACACATCCACCTAAGCATTTTTATCTATGCAACATTCATTTTTTGCTCGTGTTCACAATTCACTGCACAATACTCAGAGTTATAGACTATCACTGATCTAATTACAGTACGATAAAACTTATCTTTAAGCTTTGATGATACTTTACATGTTTTATAATACTATGTTTCTCATATTTATCAACACCTTGAAAGTATATAAATAATGCATGGATATTCTTTATGATGGCACGTGATAGGCCTCACGAGGCCACGTGCTTAAAACCTCGGCAGGGATAGGCGAAAAGGACGATGCGGAGGGGACTTGTGCTCCCTGCGCTGGCTACAAAACAAAGTGGAGTGTTGGCTTGCCTGTGATGGGTCCCACTCCATCGTACAGCTGGCCCCACCGATGCTGTTGGCCATCCCTGTCATCGCCTCTTTCGGCCATTCGTAGCCGTCCATTATTTCCGGCACATCGGACCGTCCAGCAGAAGTTGTTTGTGACACGTCGGATACACGTACCCACACAAGTGGTGACGTGGGATTCTAATTAAATTCACGTGTATGCTCCGAAAAGATGCATTTATTCGTCCAACGGAATATGGGCGTGACACGTCGGTTTCACGCATGCGTACAGTACGTGACCCTTCTCCCTTGCTCCTCAGAGCTAGAAAATATTTTTTCCTTCGCTACCCGCTCCCAGTGGAAGGAGCGCGGGTAGCGCAGTAGCCGTCCATTATTGTAAATCACAAATATTAGATTTAATGTTGGATGACTTAAATCTCATTCACTCTCAGAGGAAGGAATGTTACCTGTACAAAAAAATTACTACAAAGCTAGGCGGCACTTGGTAATTTGGAGTCATCATATTCATACTTTAAGTGATGATTATAACTTTTGACTCAACTATTATTGATACATATGCATAAAATATGGCTCCAACAATATTTGGGGCGCCCCGGAAGGCCACCTTCTCCGCCATTCGAGCCGGGCGGCCCTTTGGCCGCCCAAATTTGGCGGCCCCTTAGCCACCTGGCCTTACCCGAGACCGCAATCCGCTGGCCTCGCCCGAAGCGAGGCGGCCTCACCGGACACCAACAGGGCCACCCACCCCTCGTCGGCCAAGCGGCCAGACCCCCCAATGGGCCCGAATCGCTCTGTGGGCACAACTATCATATTCATAAAAGTGGAGATCCACGTGCTCCAATTAGGGCATTCATATTCGTCCGTCCAAAAATTATGAGGGTAAATTTATCGGTTCGCCCTCTTGCAATTAATCTATAAAAGGACCCTTAGGACCCTTATTTGGGGTGGAGGAGAAAAGAAGGATGCGCTTAAGAGCGGAGAATTTCTTAAGTTCCCGCAAGACCGATCTCGAGCATGCCTCAGGACGCTCTGCTCTCAAGACCACTCCGGAGCGCGCCTCAGCTTGCTCCGCTCTTAAGATCGCTCCAGAGCGTGCCTCAGTGCACTTCGATCTCAAGACCTCTCCCGAGACGCCTCAATGTGCTATGCTCTCAAGACCGCTCCCGAGCACACCTCACCACACTCCGCTCTCAAGACCGCTCCTGAGCACGCCTGAACGCGCTCAGCTCTCAAAATTGCTCCCGAGCGTGCCTAACCGCGCTCAGCTCTCAGGATCGTCGTCGAGCCCGCCTCACCGCGCTCTGTTCCCAAGCACGCCTCACCGCGCTCCGCTCTCAAGACCTCTCCCGAGCATGCCTCGATGCGCTCCGCTCTCAAGACCTCTCTCGAGTGCGCCTCATCGCGCTTTGCTCTCAAGACTTCTCCCGATCACGCCTCGACGTGCTCCACTCTCCAGACTTCTCTCGAGCGCGCTCCTACGCACACTATTCTTAAATGATACCAACAATCCACGGGTCTTTTTGCAAAGCTCACAGAACACCTCTCAAGCGTACTCTAGCATGTGTGCCCATGCATTTCACCTTCCAGCATACTTAGCTTCTTGATCGTTAGCCTGTCACCATCAGAGCTCTCTCTCTCCCTCTACAAATTATAACGAGCAGCATCATTATTTACAACTTATCAGTTGCCCTCACCTTTCTTTCCAAAGCCTTAAACAAAACCAAAGAGTAGTGGAAGTTTGATCGACACAACTCCGATCATGTGGTTTTTCACCTCTTTCTGAGGTTTTTCACGTTAAAAAAAATTGTCTTCTCAGTCACGTTGCTCATCTCAACCTACATTGACTGTTTGGGCGCTCGATGGCTCTCATGCTAAGACGGTGCAATTTAGACTCGTATATAAGAGTGTCGAGTTTGGTCGTTTGGGCATATAAGGCAATGCCCCAACTTTCTTAATAGGAAATAGAAAAAATGGGAACTTGGGCGCTACCGCTACGTAATACCGGCTACCACCTTATATGATAAATTAATTCAAAATCTAGTTCAAAAGAACCTTGTTCTCTATTTTCTACCGCAAGTTGGATGGGGATTACAACAATGCGATGGGTATTACCACAGTGGTAGTGGTTATTATGAAAGCTTGTCTGGCCTTGGAGATATTGCGGCGTGGTTCATAGTTCTACCACGACGTGATAGCTCCCATGTCGATTAAATTTTTCGAGATCCGCGATCACGACAGTTAAAACTTATTGAACCTTGATCGAAGGGTCGGGATTAGTTCGTCTAAGGCTCTGTTTGGTTGAGCTGTTGCTGATGGAAAGCTGCTGATGAGCTGTTGCTGATTGAAAAAGTGCTGATTCTGGGAAATAGAGTTTTGTTAAAAAATTGTTCGTGTGAAACAGAGTTTACAAAACAGAGTTTTTGAAAAGTTTTTTGGATTCAAAACGGAGTTTTTAGCAAAAAAAAAATTTCAAATATGAAAGTGACATAACACAACACTAAACAAAGATTCATTCATAACACAAAATTAAGGTTCATTGATACAATTTTTTACACTCTACGTTCTTGCTTCATACAGCTGATTCACAATAATATTACGTAGCGCAATCATCTCCTCTACATCACATGCAGTGTCAGTACATGTCTCTTGTGGACCTTGTGAGAACATCCCATGGTCTTGAACCCTTTGCTCAGACTCACTAAAATCAATGTCCACATGCGATGGATGCTGACGAATGAAATTATGTAAACACATAGTGTCGATCACAATAGCTACTTGTCGAAACGATAGCTTGACATGTCCCTTAGTATGACCCATTTCTTTTTCCAAACACCAAACGATCGTTCTATCACACTTTTTAGTGATGGCCCATTTCTTTTTCAATTGGACTTTGTCGTACTGTTTTCTAGTGAGCTCCTCAAAATTCTTCATAACGTTGCTCCAACCCTCTTTATTAAAATGTGTGGTTGGTCGATTCTCAAGTTCTATCTCTTTAATACATATGTCACAGAAAAACATGATAGTTGTATTGTCCCAAAATGCGGCCACACCACCATCTTTTGATTTTCCCATCTTTAGAAAATAAAATAAGTTAATTTTTAATGAAAACACACACACACATACATAACAACACACACATACCACACAACATAAAACATACTCAAATAACAACACACACACACACACACACACACACACACACACACACACACACACACACACATATATATATACAACACACACACACACACATAACAAACACATAAACACAACATAACACACACACAACATAACACAACACACACAACATAACACAACATAACACAACAACATACATACAACACACACAACACAACACACACACACAACATAACACAACAACATACATACAACACACACAACACAACACACACAACACAACACACACAACACAACACAACACAACACAACACACACACAACACACACACAAACATACAACAACACAAACATTTAACACACAAACACACATACAACACACACACAAACATACAACACACACACACACAACACAAACATTTAACACACACACATAAAACACAATGACAAACACACAAACATTTAACACACAAGCACACATACAACACACACACAAACATACAAACACACACACACACAACACAAACATTTAACACACACACATAAAACACAAAGACAAACACACAAACATTTAACACACAAACACAACACACACAGAACATAACACAACACACACACATATACACAAACACACACATACACATATACACAAACACACACATACACCACACACCAACGTACAAAACACACACATACAAACAAACACACATACAACACACACACACACACCCACCCACACACACACACACACACACACACACACACAACACAAACACAAACACAACACACACACAAACATACATACAACACGTGGAGAAATCTGGAAAAAATCAAAATCTGGAAACACACATACAAACATACAACACACACACACAGCTATGCAGGAAGACTGAAAATCAAAATCTGGAAAAACATACAACACACACACACAGCACAAACACATACACAACACATCACAACACAACACACACACACAAGTACAGGAAAACTGAAAATCAAAATCTGGAAAAAATCAAAAACCCTAAAATTGAAATGCAGGAGAAGGTGTATACCTGCTGAGAGGGAGAACAATGACACCAGATATGCAGGAAGAGTGTGCAAATAACCTACAATAAATAAGGAGGTGGAGGGGAATCAAGCGTATGCAAGGCGAACAAAAAAAGGTTGAACGTAATCGGGAGAAGGCGGTGGAGAAATTACTGGAGTCGTG
This sequence comes from Platanthera guangdongensis, assembly GCA_039583875.1. Taxonomy (NCBI): domain Eukaryota; kingdom Viridiplantae; phylum Streptophyta; class Magnoliopsida; order Asparagales; family Orchidaceae; genus Platanthera; species Platanthera guangdongensis. The sequence goes on along the minus strand of CM077157.1, from coordinate 36,534,832 downwards.
TGGCGATGAGCCGGTCGTCGTCGTCGGGGAAGAAGGTCGCTTAAAAACGTGGAGAAATTACTGGAGTCGTCGTCGATGCTCGGGAGAGCCGCTCTGTCGGTCGATCCAGGAGGTGCGTCGGATGTGTCATTGGGGAAGAGGAGCGGGCGATGCAGGGGTTGCGCCTGGGGAAGAAGGTTGTCGTCGGGGAAGAGTCGGGGAAGAAGCCGCTAGGTATTGGGATTTCGATCCGCAAAAGTTGTGCGGCGGAAAGCAGAAAAATATAACGGTGAGCCTATAGGGCAAAATCGTGGTTTTTAAAAACCGTCGTTTGCAGGATCAGTTGCGCCAAATGCCACTTATGTCCAAAATCGCGGTTCGTTTCAGCCGTTCAGCAACCTAAAAGCCTAACCAAACAGCACCTAAGTGCTCTATGTGGGCTGAATGCCTCACTTTAACCCATACATTTCATTTACCTTTTTTGTGGCTTGGGTTGGTTTGAGAGAGAGGAAGGAGGAGATCCCTCCATTGAAGGAGCTTCAAAGTTTGAAACATCGAGCCAGGTTTGGATCCGCAAAGAGGAGTTCATTGTGATCATCTTCATCCATTCTTTTCATCATTCCGTGGCACCAAAGCTGACTCTAAGAGTAATGATCATTCTCTTTGTTCTTACGACATTGTATGTTTATTTTATTTTGTGTTGCTTGCATGAGAAGAGTCTCCTCAACTAATTAGTGGATGGTATGACCTTCTTTCTGCTAGAACCCCAAGTCGATTGAGTACATCCCCAACATGAAATGCATGTAGAAATCTAGTAATCATTGCGGATTTAGACATTATGTGTGAAATTTACCCGAAGACAAAGGCCCAGATCGGTGATATTTTGATTTATGTTGCATTTAGGTTTTCCTAGTGCGCGTTTCAGAGAATCACTCTATAAAATGTGTCATATTATTTACGGGGTTTGGGAATAGGGATGATTTTGGCATTCCTATCAAAAGACCCAAGTTTGTGGCCTCCTATTTGGCCCTTAGAGGTTATCGGGTCACGAATTATACCTTTATAGTAGTTGTTATCCACCGATCATGAAATTGAGAAGGCGCTTGAGATAGAACTCAAACATTCACCACATTTTGTTACTGGAGTTGACTTGGATCTCCTATGTCGGAAGTGGATATGAATCCAATGTGACCTTGTGAGAATTAGGTGCATTGTGTTATAAATTTGTTGTGTGTAATGCTTACAGGCCGAGGTAAAACTACACCCATATTGTGAGGCAAAGTTATGGACAAAGGCTTGATCGAACCAGCACCATGTAGTTCGGCATGAGGTTAACCCTCATGAATGTTGATTGATCATGGGATAGGTCATGATCCGAGTGATAGCCAATCTAACAATTGCTCAAATAGAAACAAAGTTTATATAACATAGAATAATGGTAGTGCTTATGATATAATACTCTTAATGCGTGTCATGAGTGCATGAACTCGTGTGGTCATGAGTATCCACGATTGTTGAATTGTGATTTGCTAGTTTCATAGTTGTTGCTTAAGTGGTTGTGGAAACCTTTGGGTGAACCCAATCATCATCTCTTGCATACTTAGGTACCCCATTTTTAATGCTCAATCTAGATGATTAATTATGCTTGAAACTTCACCCTATGTAGGTTAGTCACATGCTTTTTACTTGCTTACCTATTACTTGAAGCGGTATACTTGCAGGTGAGCGTTGTCCTACAATGGAGTCCGGTAGAATGACCGGGGGAGGGATCAATACGCGGTTTCTGAACAGCTCATAACTGACCATCGTTTATCTCTTATTTGTGATTGGTGCATGTGACACATAGCATAGCTTAGTATAGTGGTCTTAAAGCTCGTAGCTGAATTGTCAAAGAAAGCCACGTTCATTTACTATTTTCAGTAGTCGACCTGTAAGCCGATGTTTTTGTTGTTAGCAATTTGATGTATTGATACTTTTGACTTGTTGTAAGGCCATTGGGCCGAAATTATGTTGGAATTTTTTTTAGTAAATATGGACTATTCATGTGTTTAATGTTAAGCTTTTGCTAGTTCTTACTGTTTTTTGTTTAATTTCATTTTGTGCCTCATAATATCGAGTTTGTGTGTACGATATGGTGTGGGGCCCCGATCAGAAACTTGTTATATTATTTGTACAAATAGAATGTTGCAATTTGGTATCGGAATTTAGGATGTCGATCTGTATTCTTTAGTTAGGTTCATGGACGAACCCTTTTAAGGGGTGGAGTGTGCATCTAGTTCATCATCATAAACGGCTTGATTTTGAGATGAATGTCCACTTAGGAATAAAAATACATGTTTGTTTGCAGAACATGAGTGTTCCATAATTGATGTTTTGCTAGTTTTCTGTTACTAAATTGTGTTTTTTATGATTATATGTGATTAGGAGTGTAGTGGGAAATTCTCAACCCTGTAATACTAATGAGAGTACGTAAAACGTTTATTGATGCTCCTACGGACCCCTCATTCTGCTAAAATGATTAAATTGGTCATAGAAGTCGTGTTAACCATGCTTAATGTGCAACCAGGAAGGTTTTACAGCCTCCTACTCCTGATGTGGCTCCAGTGCCGGTTTTTCCAGTTGAGCCATTGGCTGAGCCAAGAGCGTGATGCCAGCAATTGAATCACTTTTCGAGCTTCAATTCAGTCATCTATCTTTGTCTGGGACTGAATCCCCAACGAAAGCCGATGGCTAGTTGTCAAGAATCAAGAGGACCTTGACGACAACGGATACTGAAGAAGTTATGAAGATATCCTTGGCCACCTTCTTATTAATTGGGGAGGCAAGGATTTGGTGGAACGAGGAAGCAGTGCATAATTTTGGTGTGCAAGAATTTACTCAAATATCATTAGGAAATTTGTCGGAGTCATTCCAATGAAGACACATACCCTTCCCCGAGCGCATTAAACTGTAGAACCAATTTCCGCATCCGTTGTAGAGAGATCGCACAATGGATGAATACCTGCATGAATTCACCGAGCTTGGATGCGATACATGCACTATGTTGGAAGACGAGAAGACCAAGACCAATAAGTTTTACAAATGTCCGCGAGACGACTTAAGTGTTCTATTTACGGGTCCGATGATATTTGGCTTTCAAATTTAAGTTTTTTGCATTCCTACCTTTGCACTCAGCCCCTCAAACAAATCAGAAGACGTACAATATAATCTTTATTGGATTTGTTAATAATAATCTTCACTTCATTCAATTGTTGATGGGTGAGGATTGTATACACTACCACTACTGATATACATGCCGATGAGATATCATGCAACCATTGCAAAAGGGTAAGACTTGACTTATATTTCACGGGTTAAAGTTGGTGATTCCAAGGAACAATTAAGTGTATGAAATCATTAATTTGGTTGATCCATAAACCTAAAATATGCACATTTTCTTATTACTATTCATACTCCCCAAATATTTAGGATTATTAGTAATTTTCACACTATAACTTCTCATGCAAATAGCTGAAATTTCATATGCACTGGATCTTTAACTGAATTCATATTTTTGACAAATAGAGCTATAACAATTGATTTTTATTACATTTGTTAATTGGGCATTGTGATAAGCAAATCATTATAGGCTAATAGCACCTCAAAAAAACCCGGTCTTCCCCTTAAAATCTTCTTCTCTCTTTATTTCGCATGCTCCGCGCAAACCATTTCTTCCCCCTCCCCCCAATCGCGATTTTAGGGTTTGCCATTTTCCCGCACCGGCGATTCGCCGTGCCCGCAGAGAAGCTCCAGCCGGCGACCGGCGACTAGCGGCGATATTTAAGTTGTTTGAGTAAATATCAAGGCATTTTGATAATTTCGAAATTATTATTATTAGTACAATGGAATCAATATTGTTAGTCTTTATCAAATATTTGAATAACATCATTACTTTTTTTTTGCTATTGTTTTTTTTTGACAGAATATATGTTTATTTGAATAGCTTGAAGATTTTGAATCAAAGAGATGCAGATGCTCATTCATATTTTAAATTGTTGTAATATTTTGGTGTAAAAAATCAAATCCATAATTTTGAATGAACCCCTTTTTTGGTAAAATCTTTTTTTTTTGCCGTGATTTGCTGATAACAAAAATATTTGCTGATAACTATTGTCAAAAAAAAAATGATTTGCTAATAACCAAGATTTGCTAATAGTCAAACAAAATTTGCTTATAACAAAAATGTTTGCTTATCTGTATGTTTAATACTTTCATAGTTTCATACTTTCATTACATATTTATGCATGTCTCTGACACTGGACGAGATATGAATAAAGTCTTCATTCAAAGGCCCTTGACTTAACAAAATTATTTTAGTACAATAAGATCTTTTTATTATCTTTGTTAATATTATATAATATTCATATGCTCTCATAGTTCCATACTTATGTAGGTCTATGAAATTGGAGAACATTTAGGATCCGTTCTTTTGGATAGAATTTAGCTGATAGAATTGAAATTCAAGGTATAATTTCAATTCCGTTGTTCGTTTGCATGCTTAACGTTGGAATTTGTATATTAATGAAATCTGCGGAATTTATTTTGAACTAAAGACAATTCTTTTCAATTTATATAAGAATTTGACAATTACGGCCCCAACACATTTTAAAGTTGAACGTTTGATATTCACCCGGGAGAGCGTGTTTGTTGAATTTTCTCAAAGTGGTTAGCAAGATAGCTCAAGCCCCAAATTAATATTCTCGGCACTACCCAGTTCACAATTTGATCAAGCGGAAACCCAAGGAACAAGGTTAACACCAACAACCAATGGAAGCACAAACAGATCTTTCATTCATTTACACTTCTTTACAAGGCGAGGTATACGTAGCGAGACATGATTTTGCTAGTATACAAGCTACAACAGAAAGCACAAAAAACAAAGCCGGGCGGACAGCACTGGAAACCGCCGAGTCGCCAAGTCCACCGAAGCCTCCCGAGCTAAAGCTGCAACACGCCGAATAGACACGGAGTCCGCCGAAGCTGCGAGGCCGCGCGGACACACCGTTATTCGCCTACTGCTGAAGAACTGAGGAACAGACCGCATACCCGCCTGCGCCTGGCGGACAGGTTATTGGAACTTGCAAACGTTGAAGCAGAGAACTGACAAGCCGCAGAGCGACCTGCTGAGAAGTAACCTTTGTAGAAAGTTTGCAAAACTTATGCAAGGGAAATTTGAAATGAGCATTATGAGAGAACTTAAGTTCTTCTTGGGTCTCCAAGTAAGACAGACTGAAGATGGATTGTCCATATCGCAGTCTAAGTTCACCCTGGAGTTAATTAAGAAGTATGGTATGGAGTCATCCACTAGCATGAGAACTCTAATGGGGACAAGTGTATCTCTTAGCAAAGATAATGCAGGGAAACCTGTAGATGAAACTTTGTATAGAGGGATAGTTGGCTCCCTCCTGTATCTGACTGCTAGTAGACCAGATATCACGTATGCTACATGTGTTTGTGCTAGGTACCAATCCTGCCCTAAAGAATCTCATCTTACTACAGTCAAAAGGATTTTGAGATATTTTAAGGGCATCCCTAATCTAGGTCTTTGGTATCCTAGGAATAGAGATGTTTTTCTAATGGGCTATTCAGATGCAGACTTTGCAGGTTGCAAAGTGGACAGGAAAAACACAACAGACACCTGTCAATTTCTAGGAGGAAGACTGGTGTCTTGGAGCTGTAAGAAGCAGACCACTGTGGCAATATCCACAGCTGAGTCTGAGTATGTTGCTGCTGGAAGTTGCTGTGCACAACTATTGTGGATACAATATCAGTTAGAAGATTATGGTATTCAGGTAAGTAGAACACCATTGTTATGTGATTCTACTAGTGCTATTTTCTATTGCTCACAATCCTGTTTCTCATAGTAGAGAAATAAGATACCATTTTCTTAGAGACCATGTAGAGAAAGAAAATATCTCTTTAGAATTTGTTAGTACTGATTTACAACTAGCTGACATGTTTACTAAGCCTTTAGATGAAACAAAATTCAACCATTTCAAAATTAAATTAGGTATGTTGAACATAACTTAGTATAACAAAACTTGGCTAAGTAAAATTCTGTCGACACAAGAAGTTATCTGTGTCGACACATAGTAGTTGGTGTCGATATTCCAGAAAAGTGGTGTCAACACATCTAGGGAATATGTGTCGACACTTCAGAGAAGTGGTGTCGACACATCCAGATGTGGTGTCGACACATCCAGAAGTGGTGTCGATACTTAGGATAAACATAGATTTCGTCGAGCGCAAATGGAATAAGTGTCGACACATAGATGTCAACACTTATGTCGAGCAGCAGAGACCGCACACTTCCAAGCACTGACTGAAGTCAAAGCCAAACTCCTGGCTCCTTGAAGCTAACCACGCGACCTGCACACAGCAAACCGTCAGCTCTACTCAACCCGCGGGAACAGAAAACGCAGACCGCAGCAATTTGCTCAAGCCCCACTTACTGTTACCTCTGTTATTATAGACGTGCCAGGGGGTCCTATTTATAGGCGAGGTGGGGAGTGTGGTCACCGCCCTAGTGGATAGAGACACCACCCCAGCCCGCGCGCTAAAAAATCTGTCCGCAAGGACTTAGCCGGATTCCAAGGAATAACCCGCCAGGATCAAGGCGCCTATGGGGGAACACTCAACAGTCCGCCCAAGCTATGCGGACAAGGCACCAGCCCGCAAAGCCTCCAAACACTCCAGGACAGCATCCCCCTTCAGTGACTGTCCGCACAACAAGAGGCAGTCCGTATACCACCACAGCAACGCCTCCATCCGCCACAAGCCCACGACCAAAGGCAGTCCGCCCGGTCAACAACGGACTTGGCGGATACTGCGGACACACTAGACTTGTCACAAAATGTGACCAAGTCCAGTAAAGCACAAAAAAGCCTAATGCGAGTACGGCAGACAAAATCCCGTCCGCCAACCATCAAGCAGGTCGCCACACTCCCCCTGAGTTGAGGCAGAGTCCGCAAGAACCTCGCACAACTGTCCAACGCAATGGCCATCTACCGGACTCCACACACCAGTCCGCCACAGCAACAACAGTGTTGTACTACCAGAGCTCGGCAAGGCCTCAACCAAACTCTTAGGCCAGTCCGCAACAGCGAACACTGCGGACACGCCAGTCCGCAAGCCTCCCACGGATAGCACCCAATCCGCCAGTAAGCACAAGCTTGCAACACAGCCACTACGCAAAGTATACCAGTCCGCGAACCTTTATCCGCTCAGGCCGCTCCTTGGCTAAACCAACATCCAACGCCCTATCCGCAGATAACAGTCCGCCCAGGCCGCGGACTTAATCCGCACAACCCGCTCAGAAGAACAGCCAGCTTCCACTAGACCTATCACCAGGCCGCATAACAGCAGTCTGCCCAGTCCGCCGGCTATATTCGCTCAGGCCACCCAGTCCGCCGGCTATGTCCGCTCAGGCCGCCCGGCCTGCCCATCAACCACTTCCACTTCACAATTTTCAACACTCCCCCTTGAAGTGAGAAGTGGTGATCAAGCCCAGCAAGCTGCGCAACTGCTCAAAAGGCCCTTTCGACAGTGGCTTTGTGAAGATGTCAGTAAGATTGTCTTCACACCGAACATGCCCAACCAAAAAAGATCCCTCCAACACCTTCTCCCTTAGAAGTGGTGATCGATCTCAATGTGCTTGGTCCTAGCGTGACACACTGGATTGTTAACCAGCTTGAGAGCACTCTCATTGTCACCCCGGAGTAAAGTTGGCCCTTGCACTTCTTCATGCACATCCTCTATAAGCCTCCTCAACCAGATGGCTTCCCGAGCAGCTAAGGCCGAAGCCTTATACTCTGCCTCCGTAGTTGAGATGGACACCGAGTCTTGCTTCTTGCTATACCACAAGATGCTAGCTGAACCACAAGTGAACACATAACCTGAAGTTGACCTCCGATCATCTGAATCACCGCCATAGTCAGCATCCATGTACCCAAGCAAGGCAAAATCTGAGTCCCTTCTATAGAGAATTCCCATGTCAGAAGTTGACTTGACATACTTTAAGATATGCTTCGCCGCCACTAGATGAGACTTCCTTGGTTCAGCCATAAACCGACTTACTCGGCGAACAGCGTAAGCAATGTCTGGCCATGTAATCGTCAGGTAGATCAAGCTCCCAACAAGAGCCCTGAACATCAAGGGATCATGAAGAACCCTTCCCTCATCTCGTCAAAGCTTCAGCCCATGTTCCAATGGGGTAGAGCAACTCTTTCCTTCTCCTATGCCGAACCGCTTCACAATGTGATCTGCATATCCTCTTTGGCAAATGAGTATACCGCTCTTCTTCCTCTCCACTTCAAGACCGAGAAAGTGATGAAGCTCTCCCAAGTCTTTCATCTCGAAGCGTATAGCAAGCTCAGCCCTGAGCCTTGCTACTTCCCCCCTCCGAATTCCCTGTGATGATCATGTCATCCACATACAGTAGGACCAAGACTTGCAGCTCCCCCTTCTTCTTGACGAACAAGCTAGAATCTGAGTTGGAGGCAAGATAACCGCAGAACTGCAAATACTCTGTTATCTTCCCATACCAAGCTCTAGGAGCTTGCTTCAACCCATAGAGAGCCTTCCTGAGCTTGCAGACATAGTCCGGATGATCTTCATACACAAATCCAAGTGGCTGATCCATGAAGATGTCCTTATCAATTTCTCCGTAAAGAAAAGCATTCTTCACATCAAGCTGCCACATCTTCCATCTCTTGCTAGCAGCCAAGGCGATCACCACTCTGACTGAAGTCATCTTTGCAACCAGACTAAAAGTCTCCTCATAGTCTTCTCCATAATGTTGTGAGAATCCTCGAGCAACCAGGCGAGTTTTGAACCTATCAATGCTCCCATCAGCCTTCTTCTTCAACTTATACACCCACTTGCAAGTCACCGGAGTAATGTCATCAACCTTGGGCACAAGATCTCAGGTTTCATTCTTCTTGAGAGCAGCGATCTCTTCCTTCATGACATCTTCCCACTCCTTAACTCCAGTGACCTCGTTGAAGTTTGCAGGCTCTCGCTCATCCAGAGGACCTGCAAAGAAACATGAGACAAAACTCACTGCATTCCCATCACAGTACCGAGCCGGTGGCTTAATAACCCTCTTTGATCTCTGAAGGGTCGGCTCCTTGCTTACTGCTTCCGTTGCTTCTTCGGGCTCAACTCCTACTTGGGGCAAGCTTTGAGCAGTGCTCCCCCTACTTCCTGAGCCAGAAAGCTCAGCCTCGGAGTTAGAAGCAACAGGATCTGCTGGTGAAACAACAAGCTCCTCTTCCAGGCCTTCAGCATCCACCATTGGTTCTTCATCAACCTTGCTATCAGACAGCTCAACTGAGCCTCCACCATACGACATCAGTTCGTCAAAGACAATATCTCTTGATACAACAAACTTCTTCGTCGCTGGGTCCATGCATTTTCATCCCTTCTTCCGCTCATCGTAGCCAACAAGGACAAGCTTTCTTGCCTTTGCATCCAGCTTAGTCCGTGAAGCATCCGGGACATGCACATAGCAAGTAGAACCGAACACCCTTAGGTGTCCCACACTCGGCCTCTCCTTCAGCAACAACTCAAAAGGAGTCTTCATGTTGATCGGGCTAAGCGGCATCCTGTTGATGACATAAGAAGCACAAGACATCCCCTCCGCCTAGAAGGACCTTGGAATGTCTTTCGCATGAAGCCTGCATTTGCAAGTCTCCGTCAAATTACGGATCTTCCGCTCCGCTACTCCATTTTGTTATGGAGTGTGTGCACAAGTGAGCTCTCTCTGAATTCTGCGCTTCCTGCAGAAGTTAGAAAACTCGGAGGAAACAAACTCACCCTCGTTATCAGTTCTAAGCTTCTTGATCCGCAAGCCAAGCCGGCCCACCACTAGCTCCTTGAACTCCACAAACAACCGGAAAGCTTCAGATTTCTCCTTCAAGAAATAAACCCAAGTATATCTTGAGTAGTCATCAATCAAGACAAGTATGTATCTGCTTCCACCAAGGCTGGCAATGACCGTTGGTCCCATCAAGTCGCCATGAATGCACTCTAATGGTTGCTTGCTCCTTGTTTGTGATTTATCAAACGGAACGCGATGTGCCTTACCGTATTGACACCCCGCGCAAACATGCCCGTCACCAAAGGAGGATAACTTAGATAGACCTCTCACCAAACTTCTACTAGTCATAGCCTTCAGCTTGTCCATACCTACATGCCCCAGCCTCTCATGCCAGATAGCAGCGCTATCGTTGGCTCTCATTCGATCAACATAAGAATTGGTTGCAATAACAAACAAGTTGCTTAACCCTCCTTCCTACATGAGCAACATCGGCCTTAACTGCTGATACGTTGTGAAGGAACTTCACTGTACAACCCTATATTCGCTGAGCCAGACCAGGAGGCACAAACGGTCAGACAGGCTAGCCAGAGAAGTTCCCGCCCAAGTAGGCGGGAGCGCTTGCGCTAAGCGATAAGCTCCCGCCTCGTATGAGCTCTCGCCCGCAAGATGCCTCGTATTCGTCGAGCCCAGATCAACGAGCGCAGCCGAAACGTCGAACGAAGATCAACGCGCGAACGCTTGCGCCAGCACCCAGATCGTCTTAAAGAAGCTCTCGCCTATAGGAAGGCGAGACCGCTTCCGCCGGGCTCTGACAGAAGGCTCTCGGCTCGGGGCTCTCGCCGAGTGGGGGCCAGGGCCTTGGGTGAAATGACTAAATTACCCTCGGGTGAAATTACTCTTATACCCTCAAGAGAACGGCGAAATTCGGCTATTTGCAGATCAACTAGGGGCATTTCAGTAATCTCAGGTCAGCAAGATGCTATAAATAGACCCATAAGGGCTCTTTGGAAAGCAGGCTGTCATTTTTTCTTCCAACTTCCAGTGCTTTCTGAGGAGCTCCTAGCCCAGCTTTTGGCTTTGGAGGGGAAGCTCTCAGAAACCTTCCGGGTGTGTGGTGGGACCTCCCTGCTGAAGCTTTGGGTCAGTCTTAGGTCCTTTGAATCGAGTCGAGGGTTGAGGCTTGAGAGAAGTAGGTTTTGGCTGCACCCCCTTTTCTTCGAACTCCCGTTGAGGTCATATTTGGCTTCAACAGTTCTGGTGCGGTGAGCGTGGAAAGCAGCCGATACAAGAAAGTCTTGAGTCTTATCCCATGGCTGGAGGTGAAGGTGAAGGGTCAGGTTCTGGAGGCTCCCCCACCCGGGGAGAGGAAGCGACAAAGAGGATGCTGGATGAATTCAGGCGAGAGGTCCTGCAGACGATCAGCTTGGCCTTCTCGGCCAGAAGCGAGTGGGCCACACCTCAGGTTCCGATGGAGGAGGTCCCGCTCCTAGGCGAGAACGCCCCTGGGCAGCGCCCGGGGAAGGAGGTCCCGGCGGAGGCTGGCGAAAGAGATGTGGCGGCGCGAGAGCTCTTCCCAGGACAGAGCCAGCGCCCGGGCAAGGAGGTTTTGACGGATCTGGGTGAGAAGGAGGCAGCAGTGCGAGAGCTCTTTCCTGGACACGGTCTCGCGGATCGGGCCAGTCAGCCGAGGCCGCGGGACGTACCCTCTCGCCAGGCGGGAGGCGAGAGCCCATTCAACGAGCTCATCATCTCAGCTCTGGTACCAGAGGGGTTCCGGGAGCCTGACATGTCCTACTACTCGGGGAAGGATGACCCTGTACAGCACGTGCAGTGGTTTGAAGATGTCGTTTCGATAAGGCAGATGACGGATGCCTTCAAGTGCTGGCTATTTGCCATCACGCTCAAGGAGAAGGCTCGGGACTAGTTCTACCAGTTGCCAGCAAGATCAATCTACTGTTTTGAGGATCTGCGGAGAAGTTTCCTGTTGAGGTTCTCAACCTCGAAGAAGCGGAAGAAGGAGGCAGAGTGCCTGTTTGCGGTAAGGCAGAAGCCGGATGAGACGCTGGGTCACTATGTCGACCGGTTTCAGGAAGAAATCCTCCTGGTCCAGGAGGTCCCAGGGTACGCACTGATGCTAGCCTTCACCCTGGGGCTGAGACCGGGATTCTTTAGCATGGAGTTGAAGAGAGTGCCCCCCTCTCTTTTGAGGAGCTCATGGAGAGGGCGACAAAGGAGATAGACTTCGAGAGAGCAAACTCGGCATTTGCCAGGAAGTTGGCCAGGCTGGCGGAGGACGACGTGAAGGAACCAGTAGCAGGAAGACAGAAGGAGCCAAGGGAGCATAGGGAGCAGAGAGAAGAAATGAGAAGGGAAGAGCCCCGAAGGCATGGGCAGCAGTAGGGATGGGGGGCCCGGGAGCCGAACAACCGGTTGGGTTGGATGCCCCAGGAGGGTCGCCCCCAGGGCCTAGGAGGAGGCTATCAGGAAAGAGATAACCTGCGGGAGCCAAGGAGGTTCGACCAACCGGCGTGGAGGCAGGAGCTAAGGGGTCGGGTCCCGCCACCGCAAGAGGCCATGAAAGTGGGCAAAGGAAGAGGAGCGGGGAGAGGAGCTCGAGGAGGAGGAAGAAGAGGGAGAGGAGAAGGGAGAAGGGAGAAGGGGTGGGGTGGCGTTGCTCTTTTATGACTTCCATCAGGAGGAAGGTCACGCAACGGCCACCTGCCCAGAGTTTTTAGAAATGAGGGAAGCCAGAGGAGCAGGGAGACAGAATCCGCCGGTTAGGATCGTTGAGGTGCAGCAGGGTGAGATGGAAGATAGGTGCGAAGATCGGGTAGATGTGGGGACCCGGGGAGGAATCGGGGTGATTCACGGAGGAGTGGGGATTGAGGTAACCCGCAAGGCAAGCCTGCAAACCATGTACCGAAGGGGGGTCGCCTCTACCTCCCAGGCTCCCCCACCGGAGGAAAAAATCACTTTCTCGTCAGCGGACATGCCGGACTATGAAGATCCGTTCTGTGACGCCCTGGTGATCCAGACGGCAGTGGAGAATTATACGGTCTCAAGGATACTGGTAGACAATGGGAGTTCGGTAAATGTCATCTTCAAGAAGGCCTTCAATGAGATGAAGGTTGAAGGGAAGAGGGTCTTGGCTTCGGATGGACCGCTGTTCGGGTTCTCCGGAGAGAGGAAAGAGGTAGAAGGATGATTAGGGCTGCACGTGAGGTTGGGGGGCATGTCACGAAACTGTAGGTTCGTGATCGTGGACGCCCCGAGCAGCTATAGTGCCATCTTTGGGCGCCCCCTCATCAGCGCCTTTCGCTGCGTCCCCTCCTCGTTCCATCAGTGCCTCAAGTTCAACAATTGGGGGGGGGGGGGGTGCAGGTCAGGGTAAGAGGGGACCCGAAGGTGGCGAGACAATGCTACGTTATGGCAGTCAACACCATATCATGGATGGCAGAGACAGATGAGTTGGAGATGGAGATGGCGGCACATGAAGAGGTTGTCGGGGGAGAGGAGGCAGAGGAGCAGTCGGGAGGGGATGTGCAGGAAGTCCAGGGAGACGAGGAGCAGGAAAGCCCGGAAGGGGCGATGGAGGTAGAGGAGCAAGAAACATGAGGAGCTGAAGGAGAGACCCAGAGGGGCGCAGAGGGCGAGCAGCAGCAGGAGGGGGTGGAGGAGGCAATGAAGATCGAGGAAGAGGTAGAAAGGGAGGAGCTGGAGCTGGAGGAAGAGGCGAGGGCCGCCTGGGAGCAGTCGCGGCTGGAGCCGGCCGAAGAAGTGGTGGAGATGGAGGTCTTCACCAGCGCAGGGCAGGTGCAAAGGGTGCGGGTCAGCGGAGGCTTGAATCCCGAGGACCGGGAGCGGGTGCGGGCCTGCATTCAAAGTAACATCGACATCTTCGCTTGGAGCGCGGCAGACATGCTGGGCATCGACGCAGACGTGGCCTGCCAATGCCTAAACTTGGACCCCCGCACTCGCGCCATACGCCAGAAAATGAGATCCATCGCCACCAAGCTGGAGGAGGCCATCCGGGAGGAGGTCAGGAAGCTCCTGGAGGCCGGCTTCATCTCAGAGATCCAGTATCCAGGCTGGATCTCGAATGTGGTAATGGTTAAAAAAGGGAGTGGTAAATGGAGAATGTGTATTAACTTTTCATTGTTAAATAAATCATGCCCTAAGGATTGCTACCCCCTGCCTTGGATCGACGCGCTGGTTGATTCAGCCGTTGGTTTTTCCGTCATGAGCTTTTTGGATGCTTTTTCAGCTTATCACCAGATCCGGATGCACCATCCCGATATCAAGGATGTTTCCTTCATCACAAGGGAAGGATGCTTCAGTTACAGAATGATGCCCTTTGGGTTGAAGAACGCGGGGGCTACTTATCAACGCATGATGGATCGGGTCTTCCGAGATCAGAGGGGGAGGAACCTGGAGGTTTACGTCGACGACCTAATGATCAAAAGCAAATGCGTGGATTTGCACCTGAAATATCTGGAAGAGACGTTCGCCACCTTAAGGAGGTTCAAAATGAGACTAAACCCCTTGAAGTGCATCTTCGGGGCCAGCCGTGGGAAGTTCCTTGGGCATCTCTTGACTCCGGAAGGGGTGGAGCCCAACCCGGACAAGGTAAAGGTCATCTTGGATTTGGAGTCACCTCGTGACGCCAAGGAGGTCCAGCATTTGACAGGCAAGTTGGCTGGGCTGAGCAGGTTCCTCTCCAGGGCAGGAGACAAGTGTTCTTCATTCTTTAAGGTGCTGCGGGGGAATCAAAGGTTCGAATGGACCGCCGAGTGCGAAGAAGCCTTCCAGGGGTTGAAGAGACAGCTCTCCCAGGCCCCTCTACTTCAGAGTCCGAAAGAAGGGAAAGACCTGACTTTATATCTTGGAGTAGGAGCGGAGGCGGTAAGCTCCGTCCTGATGAGGGAAGAAGGAAAGAAGCAACTGCCCATCTACTACGTCAGCCGGATACTGAGGAAAGCAGAGCTCCGCTACCCCATCCTCGAAAAGCTCGCTTACGCCTTGGTCATCTCTGCAAGAAAACTCCAACCATACTTTCAAGCGCATTAGATTAGGGTGGTCACCGACCATCCTCTTCGCAAGATCTTCGAAGGAGTAGAACACTCGGGGAGACTTGCCAAGTGGTCTATTGAGCTAAGCGAGTTCGACATCTCTTTTGTTCCAAGACTCTCCATCAAGGCGCAGGCAGTAGCAGACTTCCTAGCAGATTATGTTGTTGAAGTCGAAGAGGGAGAGCAGCAGCCACAGGAAGCATGGAAGATGATGGTCGATGGGGCCTCGGGAAAGCATTCCCTCGGGAGAGGGGTAGTGCTGACCAGCCCCCAGGGAGTCGTGATAGAGCAGGCAGTGGCTTACCATTTCCCGGTGACCAACAATCAAGCGGAGTATGAGGCCGTGATCGCCAGCCTTCGCTTGGTAAAGGAGCTAGAGATTCAAGATGTGGAAGCTTTCACGGACTCAAAGGTAGTAGCGTCGCAGATCCGGGGGGAATTTGAAGCTCGGGAGCCTACCCTCATCAGATACCTCTCCAAGGTAAGGGCGATCATCAGTGGGTTCCGGTCGTTCTCCATCCAGCATGTTCCAAGGGAAGAAAGCATAGCTGCCGATCGATTGACTATGTTTGGACCTCGGGGAGGAGGGACCTTGACGAAGCTATTTCGACCGGCTATCGAAGAAGTAGAATTGATGGTGGTGGATCGGCGACCCTCGTGGGTGGATCCATTGGTGACCTTCCTAACCACCGGTGTACTTCCTGAGGGGGCTAAGGACGGGAGAAACTTCAAGCGCAAGGCGACTCACTACCTAATGATAGAAGGGGGCCTGCATCGTAAGATGTTGTCTGGACTCCTAGCCAGGTGTGTGACCGAGGAAGAGATCCCGAGGATCTTGGAGGAGGTGCACTCGGGAGAGTGCGGCAGCCACTCTGGAGGAAGGACGTTGGAGGCAAGGGTGGTCAGTCAGGGGTACTTCTGGCCCACCCTAAGGAAGGATGTCACGGAGTTTGCAAGGAGGTGTCAAAAATGTCATCTCTGCGCCCCCCTTCAGCTCTTGGCAGCCCAAAGGCTCTGAGGTATCATGACACCGTGGTCGTTCACCATCTGGGGATGGATTTAGTTGGATCCTTTCCTCCGGCTAGTGGACATAGGAGGTTCCTCTTGGTCATGATTGATTATTTCTCAAAGTGGTCTTGGCCAAGGTCACCTCGCAGGTCATAAGGAACTTCGTCTGGGGGGAGATCATATGCAAACATGGGTTGCCTCAAGCAATAGTAACAGATAACGACCCCCAGTTTGCCAGCGAGGAATTCATCAACTTCTGTGCCCAACTAGGGATAGACCTCAGATTCGCCTTCGTCCACCACCCCCGGAGCAACGACCAGGTGGAAGCGGTGAACAAAATCATTGTGAATCTATTAAAGAAAAAGGTGGAGAACCTAAAGGGAAGCTGGGTGGAGCAGCTCCCCTTGGTCCTGTAGGCCTTGCGAACGACCCCGAACACAGCCACCGGTGAGACTCCCTTCAAGCTTTCTCATGGGTGTGAGGTCGTCCTACCAGTGGAGTTCGAGGTTCGGTCCCCGCGGGTCACAGCCGCGGGCGAAGGAGATGAGACTTGGCGGTTGGAGAATGAAGAGGGGCAACACCTCTCGCTGGATATGGTGGAAGAGCTGTGGGACGTGGCAGCCATCAGGCAAGAAGAGACCAAGCGGCGGATGGCCAAGTATTTTGATAAGCATGTCAGGGTCAAGCAGTTTGCCGAAGGGGACCTGGTACTGAGGAAGGTTGACTCGGCAGGAAGGTCAGCTCCCGTGGGCAAGCTCAACCCGAACTGGGAAGGACCGTATATAGTGAAGGAAGTCCTTGGATCAGGAGGTTACTACCTCCAGGACGTGGAAAGAAGAGCCTTAAGCCACACCTGGAGCGGAGATGACCTGAAGAGCTTCTACTCGTGAAATGGGAAAGATGTAACTATGTATTTAAGATCAAGTTTGTTATAACATATCAATTGACTTGTTTCTCTCGCCTAGTACTAAATTATTATGATAGAATGCATTTATGAGTCTTGTAACACCCCGAGCTCGGCTCGGCCCCAGGTAGACCCGCTGCGCAGGCTCTCATCTAGCTGGCAGGTCCGAAGGCTCTCCTGTGGGGGATAGGTTTGTTTGGTTTGAGATCATCATCGGCACCCCGAGCTCGGCTCGGCCCCAGGTAGAACCGCTGCGCAGGCTCTCATCTAGCTGGCAGGTCCGAAGGCTCGCCTGTGGGGGATAGGTTTGTTTGGTTTGAGATCGTCATCGGCACCCCGAGCTCGGCAGGGATACCCCCGTCAAGGAGGTCTCGCGTTAGGAGGCTTTTGGCAAGAAGGCCTCTATTAATATTGTTGACAGAGAAGCGGAAGCGTTATGCGACAGCCGTGTACGGTTCGCGCAACCTGAAGGAGGACGGCCCAGTCTTAAGGGCACGTGAGCCACGCTCCTTGCAGATAGTTTGCGTCAGGTTCCCGCATATTCATCGCTAAGGGAGACTACCCTAGGGAGGCCAGGGGCCTCGGCGGAAGCGTACGAAAGGAACACTCGGCCACAGCAATTACATCAAGCACATTCACAATAACAGGAGGCATTTACAATGAAACGTTTGCAATATATATATATAAGTACAAGCTTAGATCGTCTCGCGCTTTACATTAAGGCGAAAATAAAAGAAAAAGGGGGCCCTCAAGGAGACAAGCTGTACCCCTCAGAGCTCCCGCTATAGCTTTCGCCGAAGCTCTCCCCGGAGGTCTGGCCACCCGCAGCATGAGATTTCGGGACATCCGAGGGCGGGGTATCAGGCGCGCCCGGGGGCTTTGGAACAGGCTCGAAGAGCCAGGGAACGAGCTGTTGAGCGGTGATGTTTTTGCCCCTCCCATCCCAGCAGTCGACATCTCGCAGCGTCTCCAGCGTCATCCTGAATGTAGCTTGCGCGTTGGCCTGGAGAAGCTTGTCAATGTAATAGACCGAGTAGTAGCGGCTCTTCAATCTCTCGTCCAGAGGAGGGGGCGCATTCGCCTCCAGGCGCAAGATCTGGTCCCTCAGGAGAACATTCTCGTACCGCGCCTAGGACAGCTCCTCGCAAAGCGCGGCTTGGGCGGAATCCTGAACAACGGGAGGCGGAAGCCCACCTCGAAGTGCTCAAGGGGGATGGCGAGCTCCCCCTGCTGTGACATTCGACATATTTTGGTACGTAATTTATGCGTGAACTTATTAAGTATCCCCTATGATGATAAAATAAATAAAATCAGTGTTGAGTTAGCATCACCTTAAATATACATTATATTGAACTTTGTGGCGCTTAGTTATCTCGGTGGCATACTTCTTTAGTTAAGCTTTATGTGGGTATAATTGTTTTTCGTCATCGTTTTATGTTTATATAGCAAGAAGTGGCGGGGGGATGTTTGGGTCGGTCATGCGCCTATTGCTTTGTTAAAACCATTTGTGGAACACTGTTGAGTTGGGCTATTAGAGTTAAACTCTAATTAGGTGAGGCGGTGGCATAAATGAAGCGGTGATATGAATGCATATTGATCCCTATCAGTTTTTTTTTCTTCTTCACCTCATAACGCCGGAAGTTCTGTCAGAGAGTTTCACGCTAGGGTTGCTCAACCCCTTTCACTTTTCCTCAACACACTTTCGTTCTTTCAATCTGCTGTTGGAATTGAAGTGTGGGTTGATTGTTTGCCTAAACTGGAAGTGCTTGCGCTCGGGTGGTTTTGATTTGAAGCCGTGCACAGATCTTCGCACAGTACTTTGTGCTGAGCCGGTAAATAGGTTTTTCTTGTTCAGATCCACTATAAGTCCTTTCTTACCTTCACTATTCTTGTTTTCAATTGCTTGAGTTGGGTTATTCTGGATATAAGCTCAGGAAAGAGGGCTGTTTGATGTTAGTTTGGCCGGTGTTTGAATGGTTAAAACTGTTTACAACATCAACAACTACTTGTGCATGCTTCTATGTGAGGTTCAGGGGGCGAGAGGTGATTCTGGTTCTTGTTTATCTGATGATTACTGTTTGCCCCCTGTAGTTTGGGGGGCTTGTTTTTGAGCTTCCTGATGCTTGTTGTATATTGATTAGTTGGGAGTTTTGTGTAACTTAGCTGGCGGTTAATTTCATTGTCTCAAGGCCGGTTCTTGGTTATGTACGAAGAGTATGGTTCCAGTTAGGGAACTTTTAGTTTTTTTTCATACTGATGGGTATGCCCGGGAAGATGGTGTCACTGTTTGCGTACTCCCTTTCTTTCTCTTCTTCTAAGTAGTTTCATGTTCTTGGTTTCCTCCTTAGACAACACGTCTAGTCAACCCTTACATGTTAATGTCATTACTATAGCAAGATGCAACCCCGATCAAATGACCCTTAATGATAAAATTTCCTAAACAGATTATCGTGAAGGATGGCATCCCAACATAGAAATGACAATGACGTTGGGCATGACACGGGAATGGAAAAAGGATTGGTGAGACTTATCTTTTTACTTTATACTTATTTCATGAATGTTAACTTCCTTGCATTGTTCTTCAAAGATGGAATGTGATTTATATGACTTGTGCCAGCATGAATATCTTGTGTATCACTGAAAACAAAAACCAACTAATTCTCGCTAAGATGTATGGCCTTGATATAAGGCAAACAGGCGAATGAAAAAGAGTCTGAGGGGATTATAAAATAAATAACTTACCGTTACGTCAATATTAACGTGTCGACACGAGGTTCTATTACGGGCGAATGAACGGCATGCACATGAATGAATGATATGAATAGATTGAATGGCCAAACCAGTCGAGCCGAAAGGCATAAACGCGGGTTGACCGTACTGGCTTTGGAACATGATGACCCTATGAGGTCGGCTCAAAACAGGAAACATGATGGAAAATGGATATGAATGAATATAGATTCACTCGCCCCTAAGAGTACCTAATGATGAAACTCATGAAATTTAAGTGTATATGTTTTTTTTCTCTCTTTTATGATGCTCTCATGTTACCTGGTTCACATTTATGGTAAAGATATTATGCATTTTGTATACATACATATCTCACTTATTGCATGTATCGCAGGTTAAGAAGATATTGTCTCGCTTAGTCTTGAAAGACTAATGGTTTCAAATGTTAATATTTTAGGTACAGGCAAATCGCAAACGGGACAACGCTAAAGATAGGATGGGGGGCCTTTTCTCGCTATATATATCTATATATACTTCACTCTTTCTGTTGTAGGCTTAGCGTTTTATGCACTTACTTTGCAAAGACTTTGTTAACGGTTAAATATTGTACGAATGGAAAATACTCATGTATATACGTAGTTTGACTTTGATGTACATACTTTTATTTGGACTTATATGTATGTATGTGCTCATTGTGAAAATAATGAAGAAAGGAATACTGCATATGGTTTTATGGTATATCGATAGGATGAATTTGTTAATTGTGGCGGACTACGGGCCGTTACAATTTAGTGGTATCAGAGCCAGGTTTCCCCAAAGCCTGGCCACAATGAGTGTGTACATACGTCCAAGTCCAACATTTCTTTGACATCTTTCGGAAACATGTTAATTGATTATATTGTGGTTTAAATTGGTTAGACTTCTTCATCCTTGGTGCGAGAAACTATGTCAGTAGGTGGTGACGCGACACACCAAGAACATCTACAGCAGGAACCAATAGAGCAGGCTGTACGTCCACCGGTTGAACAGCAGGCCCAACCGCAATTGACAGATCTTGCTCGTGTGTTAGCAGAAGCTATTAAGATGGTGCGAGATGTTCCTCCTGTTGTTTCTCCTACAGAGCCGACGGACTCAGTACAACAGAGACATCTTGATGTAGATGTGAAACAGTTTTTAGAGTTGAAGCCGCCTATATTTCGAGGTGGTCTTCCCCCGTTGGAGACAGAGGACTGGATTTCACGTATCGAGACAATATTTGAAGTGATGCTTTGCCCAGATGACCGAAAAGTGAGCTTAGCTACTTTTCTCCTTGAAGGGGAGGCTAAACGATGGTGGGTCAATGTTCGTGGTCGTTTGGCTGGTAGAGGACAACTCAACATCCCTTGGACCACGTTTGTGCAGGAGTTTACAGGCTGGTTTGTACCTGAGTCAAAAAAGAAACTGTTACAGGATAAGTTCCTACGTCTAGTACAGGGTCCCCGCTCCGTCCTGGAGTACGAGACAGAGTTTGCCAATCTGGCATTCTATGCCGAAGCGTTTGTGCCACATGAAACAGAAAGGTGTCGCAGGTTTCAGGAAGGATTGCGGGATAGTATCCGGTCAATTTTGGTGCCCCTTGAAATTCGAGACTATGGAGCATTAGTTCAGAAAGCTCGTTTGATGGAAATCGATGCTGAGAAGACTCAACGAAGAAGGGAGTTTGGGAAAAAGAGGTTGCAGTGGACTCAAAGTAAGGAGTCCTCAACTAAATCTGGTATGTCTTGGAAGTCTGGTGATTCTGGAAAGCGACCTCGTCCGACAGAGAGTCGCAGTGTAGGGCAATCGCAAGTACAGGAGCAAAAGTGTGGAAAGTGTGGGAGAAACCATAAGGGGCAGTGTTTAGCTGGAAGTAATGTATGTTATTTGTGCCATCAGCCTGGACATCATCAATGAGAATGCCCAAAGAGAAAGGAAGGAGAAAACATTTCCAGGAGGTTCCCAGCTCAGCAGGGCCCCAAAATGTATCAGATGGGTATTTCTAGAGAAAGTGAATCTCTTGCCTCCACTTCAGCCCCTAGTGGAACGACAGTGGAAGAACGTCATGTACAGCCTCGTGTGTTTAATTTGAATCAGCAAGAGGCGAAGGCAGATGACACGGTGGTGACAGGTATGTTTTATGTTTGCGGCAAATTGATGAAAGTTTTATTTGATACTGGTGCTAGCCATTCGTTTCTTTCTTCAACTATGTTGGGTATTATTGCGGAAAAACCCTATTTCACATGGGATATTCTGCATGTCACGCTACCAAATAATCAAGTACTCTCCACGCAACAACGAATTGTAGTTTCGTTTGAGTTAAATGATAAACCCTTTACAGTGGATTTAGTGGTTTTACCACTTACTGAATTTGATATGATACTGGGAATGGATTGGCTAATTCAACATGCTGCAATAATTGATTGTAAGCGAAAGGAAGTTACAGTTCACTGTGTAGACCAAAGCGTTGTTGTGTTTCGTGGTTTGGGCGAAGTATCCAAACCGCTCATATCAACGATGAAGGCATCAAAGAAAATACGCAAGGGATGTGAAGCGGTGTTGGTGTTGATAAAAGGCATGTTAGAGAACAAGAAGGATATTAACACTGTTCCCGTTGTATGTGACTTTCAGGAGCTTTTTCCTGAGGAATTGTCAGGGCTCCCTCCTAGAAGAGAAGTGGAGTTTGAAATTAACTTGGAAAAAGGAGCGCGACCAGTTGCAAAGACGCCGTATCGTATGGCTCCTAAAGAGTTAGCGGAGTTGAAATGTCAATTACAGGATTTAATTGAGAAAAATTTTATTCGTCCTAGCACATCTCCGTGGGGGCGCCCGTGTTATTTGTAAAGAAGAAAGATGGGACATTAAGATTATGTGTGGACTATCGAGAACTGAATAAATTAACTGTGAAGAATAAATATCCTCTACCACGCATCGATGATCTTTTCGATCAACTAGTAAATTCAAAAGTGTTTTCAAAAATGGACTTAAGATCGGGATATCACCAACTGCGAATTAAAGAAGAAGATATTTTTAAAACTGCCTTTAGCATAAGGTATGGGCATTATGAGTTTATGGTAATGCCATTCGGATTAACAAATGCTCCTGCAGCCTTCATGGATATGATGAATCGAATTTTCAGGGATTACATAGACAAATTTGTTATTGTGTTTATTGATGATATTCTAATTTATTCAGCATCTGAGAAAGAACACACTCGACATTTGCAACTGACATTACAGCGATTGAAGGACAACCAACTATATGCGAAATTTTCGAAATGCCAGTTTTGGTTAAAGGAAGTGTCGTTTTTGGGACATGTAATTACGGAACACGGTTTATCAGTAGATCCTACCAAAATTGATACGATTCTCAACTGGCCACAACCCACAAATGTGACAGAAATACGAAGTTTCCTTGGATTAGCAGGATATTACCGGAGATTCGTCAAAGATTTCTCAAAGATCTCATCGCCTTTAACACAGTTAACCCGGAAAAATGTTCCTTTTCACTGGAATGAAAACTGCCAACTCATGTTTGAAGTATTAAAGGAAAGATTAACTACTGCCCATGTATTAATACTTCCATCAGGCACAGAAGGATTTCAAATTTATAGTGACGCTTCGTTTAATGGTTTGGGTTGTGTATTAATGCAACATGGGAAGGTAATCGCCTATGCGTCACGTCAATTAAATGATGCTGAAAGGAACTATCCAATTCACGATCTGGAATTAGCAGCAGTTATCTTTGCTTTAAAGATCTGGCGCCACTATTTGTATGGCGTAAGATGTGAAATTTTCACCGATCACAAAAGTTTGAAATACATCTTTATGCAGAAGGAATTAAACATGCGCCAGCGACGTTGATTAGAGTTTATCAAAGATTATGATGTGGATATTCAGTATCATCCCGGGAAGGCCAATGTGGTTGCTGAAGCGTTAAGTCGCAAAAGTGTTGCTGGATTGGCAGCCTTGAAAATTTATAACCCACAGTTAATACATGAACTTGAGAAGATGTAAATCATTCTAGTTTTTACGACCGAAGAGAAGCAGTGTCAATTATGTCAAATGCAAATTCGTTATACATTAAAGGATAAAATCCGAGAAGCTTTGCCGAAAGATGTCTTTTTGAGGGCTTTGATGGAAAAAGTAAAAGCAGGGGAATCTACAAGTTTTACAGAACAGAATGGGTTGTTACTGATGAATGAAAGACTATGTGTTCCAGATGCAGATAGTTTACGAAACGATATTTTGTATGAAGCGCATAACACTCCATTGTCAATTCATCCTGGCCGAACGAAAATGTATCAAAATCTAAAAGAAGACTTCTGGTGGTATAGGTTGAAGAAGGATGTAAGTACATATATCGCCTCCTGTCATACTTGCCAAGTGGTAAAGGCTGAACATCAAAAACTCGGAGGTTATTTACACTCGTTACCCATACCAGAATGGAAGTGGGAAGACATTGCCATGGACTTCGTCTTTGGTTTGCCTCGTAGTAAGTTAGGTCATGATGGTATATGGGTTATCATAGATCGATTAACAAAAAGTGCACACTTTATAGCCGTACGACAAGACGGACCACCTGAAAAGTTAAATGAATTATATATTGATGTTATTGTGAAACTCCATGGAATTCCCCGAACAATTATATCTGATCGTGATGGGCGATTCACATCGGGAAACTGGAGACAGATTCATAAACGTTTGGGAACAAAATTACTATTCAGTACTGCGTTTCACCCCCAAACTGATGGACAGTCAGAGCGAGCTATCCAATTATTAGAGGATCTCTTGCGTATGGTAGTACTTGATCTAAAGGGCTCCTGGGAGAAATACTTGGCAATGGTTGAGTTTGCTTATAATAATAGTTATCAGTCTTCCATTCAGATGACACCTTATGAAGCATTATATGGTCGTCACTGTCGTACACCATTAAGTTGGGCTGAAGACGGGAAAAGACAGTTATACAATAAAGAGAAAGTGGATAAGTGGCACGAGAAAATTGTACTTATCCAACAAAGAATAAAGGTAGCCCAGGATCGACAACAAAAGTACTATAATGCAAAACATCGCCTCGTGGAGTTTCAAGTTGGTGATCTCGTGTGTTTAAAGATTAAACCATTTAAAGGAGTTACACGACTTCGACGTCTTGGAAAATTAAGTCCACGTTATGTAGGACCATTCCCTGTTATTGAAAGAGTGGGCGAAGTCGCGTACCGCTTGGCATTATCGGAGGACTTACAACGCTTACATGATGTTTTTCATGTATCAGCACTTCGTAAATATGTCCGGGATCCTAAGACGATCGTCCCAACTGAGAATATACAAATTGAAGATGATCTGTCAAGCCCGACGAAACCATACCAGATTATTGATCAGCGACGCAAGAAATTACGCAATCGGGATGTGAACTTTGTGCAGGTATGTTGGAAGGGCCAACCGCGAGAGGAAGCGACATGGGAACGGGAAGACACAATGCGTGAACTTTTCCCTCTACTGTTTCACGAGCATACAGTTTAACATTTTCGAGGACGAAAATGTCTAAGGAAGGAAGAATTGTGACATTCGGCATATTTTGGTACGTAATTTATGCGTGAACTTATTTTTTCGTCATCGTTTTATGTTTATATAGCAAGAAGTGGCTGGGGGATGTTTGGGTCGGTCATGCGCCTATTGCTTTGTTAAAACCATTTGTGGAACACTATTGAGTTGGGCTATTAGAGTTAAACTCTAATTAGGTGAGGCAGTGGCATAAATGAAGCGGTGATATGAATGCATATTGATCCCTATCAGTTTTTTTTCTTCTTCACCTCATAACGCCGGAAGTTCTGTCAGAGAGTTTCACGCTAGGGTTGCTCAACCCCTTTCACTTTTCCTCAACACACTTTCGTTCTTTCAATCTGCTGTTGGAATTGAAGTGTGGGTTGATTGTTTGCCTAAACTGGAAGTGCTTGCGCTCGGGTGGTTTTGATTTGAAGCCGTGCGCAGATCTTCGCACAGTACTTTGTGCTGAGCCGGTAAATAGGTTTTTCTTGTTCAGATCCACTATAAGTCCTTTCTTACCTTCACTATTCTTGTTTTCAATTGCTTGAGTTGGGTTATTCTGGATATAAGCTCAGGAAAGAGGGCTGTTTGATGTTAGTTTGGCCGGTGTTTGAATGGCTAAAACTGTTTACAACATCAACAGCTACCTGTGCATGCTTCTATGTGAGGTTCAGGGGGCGAGAGGTGATTCTGGTTCTTGTTTATCTGATGATTAATGTTTGCCCCTTGTAGTTTGGGGGGCTTGTTTTTGGGCTTCCTGATGCTTGTTGTATATTGATTAGTTGGGAGTTTTGTGTAACTTAGCTGGCGGTTAATTTCATTGTCTCAAGGCCGGTTCTTGGTTATGTACGAAGAGTATGGTTCCAGTTAGGGGACTTTTAGTTTTTTTTCATACTGATGGGTATGCCCGGGAAGATGGTGTCACTATTTGCGTACTCCCTTTCTTTCTCTTCTTCTAAGTAGTTTCATGTTCTTGGTTTCCTCCTTAGACAACACGTCTAGTCAACCCTTACATGTTAATGTCATTACTATAGCAAGATGCAACCCCGATCAAATGACCCTTAATGATAAAATTTCCTAAACAGATTATCGTGAAGGATGACATCCCAACATAGAAATGGCAATGACGTGGGGCATGACACGGGAATGGAAAAAGGATTGGTGAGACTTATCTTTTTTACTTTATACTTATTTCATGAATGTTAACTTCCTTGCATTGTTCTTCAAAGATGGAATGTGATTTATATGACATGTGCCAGCATGAATATCTTGTGTATCACTGAAAACAAAGACCAACTAATTCTCGCTAAGATGTATGGCCTTGATATAAGGCAAACAGGCGAATGAAAAAGAGTCTGAGGGGATTATAAAATAAATAACTTACCGTTACGTCAATATTAACGTGTCGACACGAGGTTCTATTACGGGCGAATGAACGGCATGCACATGAATGAATGATATGAATAGATTGAATGACCAAACCAGTCGAGCCGAAAGGCATAAACGCGGGTTGACCGTACTGGCTTTGGAACATGATGACCCTATGAGGTCGGCTCAAAACAGGAAACATGATGGAAAATGGATATGAATGAATATAGATTCACTCGCCCCTAAGAGTACCTAATGATAAAACTCATGAAATTTAAGTGTATATGTTTTTTTTCTCTCTTTTATGATGCTCTCATGTTACCTGGTTCACATTTATGGTAAAGATATTATGCATTTTGTATACATACATATCTCACTTATTGCATGTATCGCAGGTTAAGAAGATATTGTCTCGCTTAGTCTTGAAAGACTAATGATTTCAAATGTTAATATTTTAGGTACAGGCAAATCGCAAACGGGACAACGCTAAAGATAGGATGGGGGGCCTTTTCTCGCTAGATATATCTATATATACTTCACTCTTTCTGTTGTAGGCTTAGTGTTTTATGCACTTACTTTGTTAACGGTTAAATATTGTACGAATGGAAAATACTCATGTATATACGTAGTTTGACTTTGATGTACATACTTTTATTTGGACTTATATGTATGTATGTGCTCATTGTGAAAATAATGAAGAAAGGAATACTGCATATGGTTTTATGGTATATCGATAGGATGAATTTGTTAATTGTGGCGGACTACGGGCCGTTACACCTGCCCCGCGGTGTTTACCTTATCATGGTTGACTGGGTTCCGCGCGGTGAAGCCGACAGGAACGTAGCGAGTCTGGGTCAGGTTGAACTCGTCCACGGTGAGGGTGCAGGAAGGAAAAAGGTGCTTCTGGAAAGCTTTCGTGCAGTTGGATCGTCCCTCGCCTCCGCCCGGCATCGTGATGAAGAATTTGCAGGCAAGATCCTTAAGAGGGAGGCGAGAGCAAGAACCGTGCGAGAACGGAAGGAGAAGGCGAAAACAAGCGAGAGCTTTTGAGAGACCGCGAAAGCGACAGGAGAGGAGAGAGATTCGGATCAGAGAAATGAATGTGGTAGGTGAGCTCCTCTATTTATAGGAAACCGTGATCATCATGATTTTTCAGAAACGGCGGCGGGGGTACATCCGTCACGACTTGAGGCGGCGGCTCTTCATTTTCCCGCCCAAATTTAACCAACTGACAGGTGATTGGCGCGAGTCTTGTGAGATGGCATTCAACAAACAACAGGAGCAGGCTTGCTTTCGCGGAGCGAGAAAGCTAAGTAAGGAGTAATAATAATAACCGCACACAACAGATCAGATTGTTCTCGCCAAGCGAGAACTAAACAGAGTGATAATAATAGCGTAAATAATTGTTATTCTCGTCAAGCGAGAGATGAACAAGAGAGTAAGCAACATCAGTTAGACATAAATTAAGCGGGGTACATCTGAGAAGGGGAAGGCCTGGGGAAGAGAAGGGTAGGTCTCGCGATTCAATAAGGCTCCCACCGCCATCGTCCTTGCTCCCGCAGCTTGGTCCTGGGTGGCGCCTGCGGGTTGAAGTAGGACGACAGAATAGTGCATCCTAGGTTGACCCGGCGAGGCAGGTCCCGGATCCGCGCGATGCACCTTTCAGGAGAAGATCCAGCGGTAGGCCCTCCTGGCCGATCCATCTCACCGATGAGATAGTCCCGCTCCAGAGTTTCCAGCCTCCTCTCCACTGATTGGTGAAACTCTTTCTCCGCGAGGTCACAGGCCCGTTCCCGCCGGATAAGCTTTGATAGGGCGGCAACCTTCTTCCCCCGTCTTTTAGCGCTCCCGGCACTGGTCAGGATCTCCTCCATCTCGTCAGAGGAAGGGAAGGGGGAGCTCTCGCCGTCTTCCCCCTCTCTGTCTTCTTCTTCTTCTTCTTCCTCTGCGTCAGCTCCAGACCGCGAGCCCAGATCCCCTGACGAAAATTCCAGTTAAGGCGAGAGCCGAAGGATAATAGTGATAAACGTACCGCATACCTGCAATATGGCGAGGACCCCCAGTCGATGGCAAGCGAGAAGGCCCAGCCCCCCCCCCCCCAGTTCCAAAAAGTAGAGGGATCGGCTTTCCTTTTCCTGGGGGGTTGATTTTGCGAGAGGTAATCCCGGCTGGGCCGGAAGCAGGGGGGAAGGTCTCCTCTCCCGCAGGATGGCTGTCATCCAATGGAGGCGCGGAAGATTCGGCAGTCTTTCCTCCCGCCGGTAGGGAGGAATCATCCGCGAGGGCAGGCTGATTTGTAGCCCTTGCCTCGTTCTCCCGGGTAGCGAGACCCGGCTGGGCGGAAGCGGGCGTTGCGGAAAGACAGTTCAGCGACCTAAGATTTGAGTTAAGAGCAAGAGTGGTAAAGTTACCTGCAGTTCTCAAGTCAGGCGGAGGAGCCGCCTCCGTGACCTGCGGTTGGCCCTCAAGGGGGCGAGATGATGGGTCCAGGGGTTCCCGCAGAGACTCAACGGTGTAGGGAACCGTCTCCTGCGAAAAATATCGCGTCAAATACAGGATACTGGTGTTTTCAATGGTAGGCAAATCAGACATACCTTCTGCGGAAAGGGATCGTCTGCACAGCTTGGGGTCGGTGTAGGCGGGCTCCTGTTCTCGCGGGGGAGGTCCCGCTGAACCACCTTCGCCCTCTTCTTTTTCTTCTTGGGCAGAGAAGGCTCAGCGGCCGACGACTGTCTCGCTAGCCATGGGGCAACCAAGACGCTGTTATCCTTGTCTCGCGCCTGCGCCGCATTGATGCGGTCCTGAAGATCCTGTGGGAGCAGTTTATCGGCGCGCTTGGAAGGCATTGCGTGAGGAGGCGAGAACTCAGGCGAGGAAGGATAGTTCAAGGGGAGAGTTATGACCGTCTATCAACACATATATTTATAGGCATGGTACGACCCACCAAAAGATTCCCTGACGTTGACACGTGCTCAGCGAATATTTATGGGTTGGACGTGTCTTTTCGAGCGCAGAGCTAGCTCAAAAAGAGCGGGGATTGTGTACAACCCCATATTCGCTGAGCCAGACCAGGAGGCACAAACGGTCAGACAGGCTAGCCAGAGAAATTCCCGCCCAAGTAGGCGGGAGCGCTTGCGCTAAGAGATAAGCTCCCGCCTCATATGAGCTCTCGCCCACAAGACGCCCCATATTCGTCGAGCCCAGATCGACGAGCGCAGCCGAAACGTCGAACGAAGATCAACGCGCGAACGCTTGCGCCAGCACCCAGATCGTCTTAAAGAAGCTCTCGCCTATAGGAAGGCGAGACTACTTCCGCCGGGCTCTGACAGAAAGCTCTCGGCTCGGGGCTCTCGCCGAGTGGGGGCCAGGGCCTTGGGTGAAATGACCAAATTACCCTCGGGTGAAATTACTCTTATACCCTCAAGAGAACGGCAGGATTCGGCTATTGGCAGATCAACTAGGGGCATTTTAGTAATCTCAGGTCAGCAAGATGCTATAAATAGACCCATAAGGGCTCTTTGGAAAGCAGGCTGTCATTTACCTTCCAACTTCCAGTGCTTTTCGAGGAGCTCCTAGCCCAGCTTTTGGCTTTGGAGGGGAAGCTCTCAGAGACCTTCCGGGTGTGTGGGGGGACCTCCCTGCTGAGGCTTTGGGTCAGTCTTAGGTCCTTTGAATCTAGTCGAGGGTTGAGGCTTGTGAGAAGTAGGTTTTGGCTGCACCCCCTTTTCTTCGAACTCCTGTTGAGGTCATATTTGGCTTCAACATTCACGTCTGTTGGCCCAAACAGAACATGATACCCAGCATCTATCGCATTAGTCACAGAGAAGAGGTTCTTTTTCATGTCTGGTATCTGATACACACTCCTTAATGTGAGTGGCTCCTGATCACTACCCAAAGACACAACCCCCTCTTTCTCTACTGCATAAACAGTATTATCAGCAGTGATAATAGCTTCATTACCTGAGTATGCTTGCATGGAGGATAACTTCGACTTGTCTCCTGTGAGATGATGACCACACCCGGGGTCCACGATCCATTTGTCGTTGAAGTCCTCAACAGACAAGGCACGGACACAAGTGCCCGTCATGAAGGCTCCGCCCCATTCTGCTTCCTCACTCCTAGAGCAAACTTCCTCCTTTCCTGCAGCATGCTCAGGCTGCAGCTTGACCTTGCAGTCCCGCTTGAAGTGCCCTCGCTGATGACACCTGTAGCACTTCAAGTTCTTCTTCTAGTCCTTAGGAGCATTGCTCCTCTCCGGCTGATAAGACGTTGAAGGCTCTTTCTCACCAGCGACTGCTTCTTCTTCCCTTCCCATCTCTTCTTCTTCTTACCCGTGAAGAGTGCTTCACTGCTCTCCTCAGAGACAGTAACTCCATCCATCTGCCTTGCCAAGCTTTCCTGTGAAGCAAGCAGATTCTCAAGCTCCAGCAAAGATGGTTGAGTAGCCCAGCCTTGAACTGATGTCACAAAGGCAACATACTCCTTCCGTAAGCCGTGGATTACGTGCCTCTTCAACTTAGCCTCTAAGATAGGTTCATCAGGATCAAGAGCTGAAATCTCTACACACAGGCTCTTCACCTTCAAGAAGTACTTAGAGATGGTAAGGTCTCCTTGAGTTGTCCTGGCCAACTCATTCTCCAGAAACTGAAGTCGAGCCACATTCTTCCTATTGAACAACTCATCAATGGTTGTCCAAATATCAGCAGCCGACTCACATCCAATGATGTGATCAAACAGTTCTGGTGAAACGGCTCTCTTGAGAACAAACTCCGCCTTAACATTTGTTTTTCTCCAGAGCCTAACTTGTTCAGCAGTACCAAATGCAGCAGTCACTTCCTGTCTGTCGTCACCACCGACGACCTCCCATAGCTCCTCACCAAGAAGATAACTCTTCATGCACGACTTCCACTTCTTGAAGTTAGTCGGCGTTAAGAGTTCAATGTCAAGACCTCTTGCATAACTCCCTTCCATTGCAACAGCTGTTGGAACCTTTCAGAAGCTCAGAGCACCAACGCAGGTTGACCACCACTCAAGCACAGAGTAACAACACTGGTTGAACACCGCTCAAGCAACTGAACCTCCCCCTGATACCATGTTGAATTTTCTCAAAGTGGTCAGCAAGATAGCCCAAGCCCCAAATTAATATTCTCGGCACTACCCAGTTCACACTTTGATCAAGCGGAAACCCAAGGAACAAGGTTAACACCAACAACCAATGGAAGCACAAGCAGGTCTTTCATTCATTTACACTTCTTTACAAGGCGAGGTATACGTAGCGAGACATGATTTCTCTAGTATACAAGCTACAACAAAAAACACAAAAAACTAAGTCGGGCGGACAGCACTGGAAACCGCCGAGTCGCCAAGTCCGTCGAAGCCGCCCGAGCTGAAGCTGCAACACGCCGAATAGACACAGAGTCTGCCGACGCCGCGAGGCCACGCGGACACACCGTTATTCGCCTACTGCTGAAGAACTGAGGAAGAGACCGTCTACCCGCCTGTGCCTGGCGGACAGGTTATTGGAACTTGCAAACGTTGAAGCAAAGAACTGACAAGCCACAGAGCGACCTGCTGAGACCGCAGAGACCGCACACTTCCAAGCACTGACTGAAGTCAAAGCCAAACTCCTGGCTCCTTAAAGCTAACCGCGCGACCTGCACACAGCAAACTGTCAGCTCTACTCAACCCACGGGAACAGAAAACGCAGACCGCGACAATTTACCCAAGCCCCACTTACTTACTCAACCACTGATTTCCCATCACCGCTTTTCTATTGCCATAAGATCAATACATTGTTGCTTTCTTCTTCACATAATATCATGCATCTCTTTATTTTAACCCCACAATTAAAATAGTTTGGTTTCAATTTGGGTCGAGGGTTAAAGATCCTTCAAAATATAGTATTGAAATTTTGATTAGATGAATCTCAAATAAAACCAAATGATCTAATCCAGTAGTAGTTGAAAGCTTTATATTAATTGCTTTGTATTTCTTTCCAATGGAGTATGAATTGGATCAAATAGAGCTCATTAATTAACTCATTCTTCTTGACACATTAAGTAAAATTTTATGACATTAATTTAATTGAGACATGCCAACTCTTTTGAGCATTAGAAATTTCATTAAGCATAATTTAATGAATTCAATAGAGAAATCTTCTAACCTTGAGTTAAACAATATATAATTTTTTATTGTACTTTTAGTATGTTCTTTTTAAGTTTTTATAACAATGTTGTGTCAAGATATTGTTAAATTTTCACTTAAGATGATCAACGAGATAGTCTGACGTCAAATTAATATTTTCAGAGCCATCAAAATCACACCTTGATCATGCGGAAACTGGAAAGCAAGCTCAAACACCAGATGCAAACAAAAGGAACAAGCAGATCATATTTTTATTATCTTCTTTACAGGGTGAGGTATACGTGTCGAGACATGATTTTGTCAGTACACAATGGAAAACAGAAAGGATTACAAGTATCAATCCGAGTGGACAGAAAATGGAGACCGCCGAGACCGCTCGAACTGCTACTAGATGACGAATAGAACACGGAGTCCTCCGAGACTGCGAGGTCGCGCGGACACACCGTTATTCGCTGACTGCTGCAAGTTGCCGCCGAACTGAAGAACAGATCGCCTAACCGCCGAGTCCGACAGACAGGTTATTGAACTTGGAAAAGTTGAAGCCGAGAAAACTGACAAGCCGCAGAAGCGACCTACTGATACCGCCGATTGCAAACCACAAGCTTCACTGAACCTGACCGAAGTCAGAACCAAACTCCTGGCTCCACAGTGCTAGCTGCGCAACCTGCAAACAACAATCAGTTAACTATTCTCAAACCGCGCGGACAAGAAAACTGAGGCCGCAGCACTTAACTAAGTCTCAACTTACTGTTCACTCAGTTACAAATGAGGTGCAAGGGGGCCTATTTATAGGAGCGGAGTGGAGTGTGATCACCGCCCTATAAGATAGGATAACCGCCCTCTGATCACAGCTAACATGACAGTCCGCCGAGTCCGCATTGTCCGCACCAACAATGTCGGACTCGTGACCAGCCCGCCAATCATCAAGCGTAGGACAACGCAAGATCGCAGACACAGCAGACCTGCTAGCCAGATTTCCAGCCCACACAAGGCAACCCGCTCAGATCGCAAGGTGTGCCGAGCACCATCCAAACCGCTAGGCACCAAGACAGCCCACTTAGATCGCATAAGGCAGCCTGGTCAACCCGTCAATCTGCATGCTGTCCGCGACCAACAGGCACTCCGCCCGGTCACCCAGCGAACAATGCGGACTAGCGAACACCACATCAGCCCGCAAATCTGCATGTTGTCCGCGACCAACAGGCACTCCGCCCGGTCACCCAGCGAACAATGTGGACTAACGAACACCCTGGACTTGTCACAGATTGTGACCAAGTCCACCAAATAACCCAAGAGCCTGGTGCGAGCTCGGCGGCCAAGGCCCCAATCCGCCAGCTCCCAAGGTAGATCGCCAATGCTCCACCAGAGCAAGGCAGAACTCGCAAGTTCCACTCGCATAGCAGCCAAGCCAACATCAACTGCCGGACTCGCAACCAGTCCGCGCAGTCCGCAGATAAGCTCCAATCCCACAAACCAAAACTGGTGATAAGCCAGATCGCGGAAGCAGGCGGACTCCAATCCAAGTCCGCCCAGCATGGAGAACTCAATTTCTATCCGCATGGTTACCTCCAGAACCACAACAGGCCGTCGTCACCAGACCGCCAGCCTGTTCCATCAGTCCGCATGGTCAGTCTTTCCAGGCCGCCAGTTCTGCCCGATCACCCACTTCCACTTCATAAATTTCAACAGATATGTATCATGAAAAGTTATTCCCTATTTTCAGTAGGGAGAATGCTCTTACAGACCTCAGCCGGATTGCAGTCCACCAGCCCCAACCCGCTCTCCACACAATCGTGTGCGGTCAATCTCCCAAACCGGGTTGACCTCCCTTAACTGGTTTGTGGCAGGTTGTTGAGGTCGTCGAGGCGTTGCGCTTGCCCGACCTCGACTCTCCGACCTCCTTTTTATGGAAAGTGATCCAGTTAAGCGCCCCTACGAGGAGTTCCCAAAAGATCACTCATCCCAAGACTACTCTCAACCGAGCACACTTAACTATATAGTTTTTTCACTTCCCATCACCAATTCAGCTGCAGCTCAACTGGTGAAGGGAAGTGCAAGAACACCGGTTTTTGTTGAAAGGGGGCCGGGCCACACATGTGAGTATCCTGGGCCGCCTTCAGCCGGACTGCAATTCACCAGCCCCAATCCTCTCTCCACACAACCGCGTGCGATCAATCTCCCAAACTGGGCTGACCTCCCTTAACTGATTTGTGGCGGATTGTTGATGTCAACATCGAATGATCTCTTGCTATCTGCCTTGTTCCCATCCATCCTCAATAAAGTTACCTCATGACAAAAAAAAATGCCAAAAATTTACATAAAAAAGTTTAATTTTCTATGCTCTCTTACTATTATGCTAACATTAGTCATATTTGCATATAAATAGTTTGGAAAGTTTAAGGTTTCTTTTAAAATCTGCCAATATTTTAAAAAAGTTGATTCCTTTCTAAAAATAGAGTAGAGCCCCTTAATTTTATTATTTATATAGAAATGAATCTCACAAAATAAAAAACAATAAAAGCTTTTTTAAAAAACACTAGGCAACTGCTGCTGTCGACCAGCCAAATGTCCGGCCCGTTAGGGCTCAAGCTGTTTGGACCACCCAATTCGGCCTTCCAAAGGGCACTAACTCCTCCTTCCCCCAACGCTGATTTAGGCAAAAGTCAGATTTTTAGTTTTAAATGCATTTATTTACTTATCCTAAAAAAAAGGAAAAACACAAACAGAGGGAGAAGAAAGAGGGGAACTTGAATCGCGAAAAAAAAAACTTCTTTTCGCTCAACATGGCAGAGCCTAGTCTTGGACTTTTTGACATTTTGCACCCTAAATTATTTTATTTTGACATTTTATTTGTGTCTTAAACTTATAAAATTAACATTTTGCATCCTATAATTAAAATTTTTGGCAATTTGCACCCCTCGACTTAAATTTTATTAGTATTTTGATTCGGACACCACCCAAAATGCTTATTTTGAAACTTTGAAAATAGTTAAAATACTATAGTTCGGAATACAAAATGTCAAAATGAATATTTTGGATTGTGCCAGAACCTAAATATTCTTGACATTTCAGGTTTGAGGTGCAAAGTGCCAAAAATGAAAAATCTGTATTTACGAGATGCAAAGTGCCAATTTTAAAAAGTGGCATTTTGCACATTGAACTACCTTATTTTGACTATTTACAAAGTGTCAAAATGAGTATTTTGGGTAGTGTTTGGACCTAAATACCCATTAAACTTCAGTATTGGATCACAAAGTGCCAAAACTTTATATTTAGGTGTGCAAAATGTCATTTTTAAAAATTCTGAGTAGCAAAATATCAAAATATGATAATTCGAAAGTCTTATCATTACAAAAAATAAGCAAATAAAATGAATGAACATAGAGCCGCACCAAAAAAAAAGAAATTCGATGTGCAAAGTGTCAAAATGAGTATTTTTGGTGATGTCCGGATCTAAATATTTCTTTAATTTCAACTTTGAGGTGCAAAATGACAAAAAACTGTAATTAACAGATCCGAAACATCATCTTTTTTTTTAATTTCGGATGCAAAATTACAAATTAGACTAATTAGAAGGTGCAAAATGTAAAAACAAAAACCCTTCTTCCTATTACCAAAAATAAAAGGAAATAAAACGAACAAACAGAGAGCCGCACCGAAAAAGGTTCTGCCTTTCTATTGCCTCCACCCATTCGTTAATGGCGAAGATGAAATCGGAGGAAGACGACCGCCGAACCAGATAGCGCAGAGAATGTACACCGAGAGCAACAACAACCAGCGCGTCAAGGCGTGGGAATCGACGGTCCGGCGAGCCCAGTTCTTAAACCAGCAGCAGTCCGGAGGTGGCCGCCGCCGCGGCTTCCTCTTTTCCCCTATGTCCGTCGCCCCCGACGATGATGACACCGGTCATTCCGAAGATCACGAAGCAGAGGACTTCGCCGGTGAGCTCCGCCACGCTGAACGCCTCCTCCCAAACGGCGACTATTACACCGGCCATTGGTCCTCCGCCGGCATCCCTCAGGGCGCCGGAAAATATCTCTGGACAGACGGGTGTATGTACGAGGGAGAGTGGCGTAGAGGCGTGCCGAATGGACAGGGGAAGTTGTCCTGGCCATCCGGCGCCATTTATGAAGGCGAATTCAAAGCCGGTTGCATGGATGGCCATGGCAAAAAGACCTACTCCAATGAAGACTACTACGATGGCGAGTGGCGCTCCGGCGTGCCCGACGGCCACGGGCGATACATTTGGATCAACGGAAACGAGTACTACGGGGAATGGCGCCAAGGCGCCATTCATGGAAAGGGGTCCTTCATTTGGGCTTGCAGAAACCGCTACGACGGCGGGTGGGACGACGGCCAGCCCGCCGGATCAGGAAGTTTCCGGTGGGCGGACGGTAGCCTTTACATCGGCGTTTGGAGCAGAGACCAGTCGCCGGAAGAGCAGAAAGGAATCTACTACCCTTCGCCGACGGCGGGCTCTTCGTCCCCACGCAGCCCGACGGAGTTCTTCTCCACCGCATTGAGAGAATGCAGGATTTCAGCCGGTGAGACCGAATCCATCATCCCCTCGCAGAAAGGCCTCAACTTTTTCGGCGCAGGAAAGCATCCACATCCGCATCCGCATCCGCCGCCGGTATGGCGGCGGGGTTCTGCCGACGCGTCGCCGGAGGCTGCCCCACGAAGGCCTAACGGGAGGACGCATACTGTGATTGGGAATACTAGCAGCGGGGAGACGTGGGATTCCGACATGGATAGTAATTATGAGGGCGGGGAGGAATGGGGAGGAGGGGGGCGGCAGTCGTCGTCGTCGACATCGTCCGTGAGAAACCAAATTCCGGTGAGGCTGTCGCCGAAGCCGGCGAGGAAACAGGGGGAGACGATATCAAAGGGGCATAAGAACTATGAACTCATGCTAAATCTGCAGCTTGGAATCAGGTATGTAATGTGGCATTTCTGTTTTGAACTGTGAAAAAACTAGGCAAAAATTATAGCTTTCTTGTCAAGCAGAATGTAGAGGATTTTGAGTTTTAATTAATTGGTTTTGATTCAATGTTTATTTTATCTTCAACTTTTGAAGAAGTGTATTAGTGTTGTTTACAATTCAATCAAAAACAAGGTTAGCCGTTCTGTGAATGAGTCGAATTACTTATTCCTCGGTCTATTAGAGAACTATCTCTTTAGGGATTGTGAAAAATGTTCCACTGGAAAGATTCTTGTTATTGCTTCTACTCATATTCCCCAAAAAATGGATCCCGCGCTAATAGCTCCGAATAAATTAAATACATGCATTAAGATACGAACAACATCCCGAGTGTGGATCAAACTGGAATCCACTTCCCGTTGCCCCCAGCTAGGTTTATATAGACAAGCCCTAGGTTTAATGCGGGTATCGGATATCCCGGTATTCGAAACGATCCGTTAAGCCTTCGAGCTCGTTATATGTCTGTATATACATTAACATTTTCTTCCACAATTACGAAAGCACTTTTTCATTCTTTCATATACTAGGGGATTTCACTTGGAAAAGAGGATGTTGCAAACTAACGGATTCGGGTCCATAACCATGGGGTCCAATGCACGAGATCTTGTAGCATCGCATTATTAGCATCACATTTTTGGCTATTCGTGACTATTTGATAATCACAAACAATTACCATAAAGGAGCATTGGCACTACACACTTTCTAATTAGAAGATTTTTGCACATTGCACCATAAGTATTTAATTTTAGTACTTTGCATTCTCTAAAGGTGACATTTTGCATCTCATATATTCACTTAAGAGGGAGGAAAATAGTAATATTAAAACCTTTGAGAGGTGCAAAGTAACT
The DNA here is from genome assembly GCA_039583875.1 of Platanthera guangdongensis. Lineage (NCBI taxonomy): Eukaryota > Viridiplantae > Streptophyta > Magnoliopsida > Asparagales > Orchidaceae > Platanthera > Platanthera guangdongensis. The sequence goes on along the minus strand of CM077157.1, from coordinate 36,496,387 downwards.
AAATTAAATATTTATGGTGCAATTTGCAAAACCCTATTAATTGGAGGGTGTTGGGTGCTTAGTGTCAAAAGTCTCATAAATAAGCTTATAAAACATTAGATTTATGTGCTTCACCCCGAGATAAGCTGCCCACGGGGTTGTTTTACTATTAAGTACTAAGGCTGTGTGAGACGGTTCCAAGATGAGCAGACGTGCAGTTTTCATCCAACCTCGTTCGCTGACCGGACAATAGAGCCCTTGAAACAAGTGAGGCCGGCACCAAGCCCCTCTATCTTAGAGGTTGCGGGTTCAAGCCCCCACCTCAACAATCCATCGCACATGGACCGCGCTCTGTGTGCGGAGACACAGATTGTGGTGTACGGCTTGCAGGCCTGTTCAAAAATGGAACCTTGCGCGCTCCGTAGCATTGTTCATTCATGTTTCAAATCTCTGATCTTTTTTGAAATAAAGTTTATAATTCCTATCTGTTCTTCAGATCTTAGCTTAATATCTGTAAATCCTACAGACATGCTGTGGGAAAACAACCAGGCCAACCAACATCACTTGATCTAAAATCTTCAGCCTTCGATCCCAGAGAGAAAGTATGGACCAAATTCCCGCCCGAAGGAACAAAACACACACCTCCACACCAGTCCTGTGATTTCCGGTGGAAGGATTACTGCCCGTTAGTTTTCAGGTCGGTGGCTCGGATTGCTTCTTCTCCTGCCAAATGATTTCATCATGAACTTAAACTCAACTAATTCTACTGGTTATGCAGAACAATGCGAAAACTTTTCAAGGTTGATGCGGCGGATTATATGCTTTCGTTATGCGGAAACGATGCTCTTCGAGAGCTCTCCTCCCCGGGGAAAAGTGGGAGCTTTTTCTACCTGACCAATGACGATCGATACATGATAAAAACCGTGAAAAAATCCGAAGTGAAGGTGAGAACTGAGAACATTCCAGCATTTATGCAAGCATCACAAAGCTTTCTTGCTATTCATTGTTACTAGTTGACGCAGGTGCTTATCAGAATGCTTCCTGCCTACTATAACCATGTCCGATCCTTCGACAACACCCTGGTGACCAGGTTTTTCGGTCTGCATTGTGTGAAACTAACAGGTGCTGCACAGAAGAAGGTCAGAACGGTTCGGTAACAGGTCTTTGTAATCCACTTTCGTAGTTTCTGTGGATTCTATCATACGCTTAACGTTTTAGTTTTGCTATGTTTGAATGAGTCAGGTGCGATTTGTCATCATGGGTAACCTGTTCTGCTCTGAATATGCCATTCACAGGCGCTTTGACCTTAAAGGATCATCCCATGGACGAATAACCGACAAGCCCGAATCAGAGATTGATGGCACCACCACATTGAAGGATTTGGATTTAAACTTCATGTTCAGATTGCAGAAACCATGGTCACAAGAGTTCCAAAGGTGAACATATTTTTCGGTACTAGGAATCATTGCTCATTTGAGGAAAAGTTCAAAACTTTCTGAGTATATCCTATATATTCTATGCTTGTAGGCAAGTGGATAGGGACTGCGAATTCCTAGAGCAGGAAAGGATCATGGATTATAGTCTTTTGGTGGGTGTTCATTTTCGAGATGCAGCGGGAGAAGGAGTATATCAAAGTCCTTCGAGACTAGACGCCGATCTTCCAGCTACAACACGGTAATGTTCTTAGAACTCGACTATTCTTTCTATCCTGATTTTATCCACCTGTCATTGAAGAAAAGCTTGATGCTATAGCTACTCTTACTCTTTACAAGAGGGCATGTGCACACTTTGTATATGGATGTATGTATGTGTATATGGATTAAGGGTTAATTACGTTGACCTCGCCTGCGAGTTTGCATAATTACAGAGTGGCACCCCTCTATCTTTTGAAATTACATTTACCTCTCCTCTAAGCTTCCCCGGCTTACAAAAATGCCACTTATATTAGAAATATGGATGGAAAATGATAAAATCAGCCAAATTATTTTATGACATTTCAAGTTTATCTTTTTATAATGATTTTAGATTAATTACAAGGGGTAAAATGTAACGCACCTCTTGTTATTACAAAGGGTAAATTGAAATATTTTAAAATAATCTGACATATTTTATCACTTTTCATCTATATTTCTAAAGGAAAAGATCACCTCTTTCAATGTAGAGTCATTACAAAGGGTAAAATTGAATATCATGACATAATTTAGCAGATTTATTATTTTTCAATGTAGAGTCATTACAAATGGGCAATTTGTAAAGGGGAGAAACTTAGAAGGGAGATAAATGTAATTTCAAAAGATAGAGGGATGCAACCTTTAATTATGCGAACTCCCTTGGGAGATCCCGGTAATTAATCCTATGAAATTTTCATAATTACAAAAGCCTCCCTTAACTTTTTCCCCTCATAAGGGGCGCCCTCGTAATGTACATGCTAATTGAGCGAGGGAATCTAATAATGTCGTAAACTCAGAGGGGAGGTTTTTTGTAATTTTAAAGAGTAGAGGGGAGGCCTCTTTAATAATGCAAAGTTCTAGAAGTCCTCATAACATATACTCATGAAGTACATCATTAAAGTTCTAGAAGTCCTAGCAACTTGAATAGAATTTTGACCATCGCACTAAAGAGTTGTCGTCGATGAATTTGTGACCGCATACTTCCAACAAGTGGCATAGCAACAAGTTGTTTGTAAGATCTCGTCCCAAAAAGAAGAGAATGTCGTAATAGAAAGCAGTTGTACGTCTTCGTAAGATCACCGGCCCAAGGGCCCCATAGAGGACTTTGTTGAGAAATGAAGGCCATAGAAAGGGTGCCTTTGACATATTGAAGAATGAAAAAATTATTGAGATATTTGATGAGCGGGATGTCATGAATCGACTAAATCACGTGAATGGCCTATGCATTGTCTGCCGATTCACAACAATGTGCTCATCGCCTATGACAATTGGTTGTTTGTTTGGTTTCCTGGAAAAATAACTTATATGAACAGATTTAGCTATGTTTACTAACGTTACGCTAATATTTTACGCCCGTACCTGACTGCTCTTGGTTAAAATTATGATTAAAAAACTTATAAACTATCATAATATACTTTGCCCAAAGTACGCTCTCCCTCATAATAACGCATGAGCCCCACTTTCTCTCATCTCGTCTTCTCTCTTCTTTTTCTCTAAATAATGAAGGACGTAGATGATTTTGATGGCACAATGCATTACAAATGAAGGGGAGCTGTGGCGCACCGGTTAAGGTGTCGATGTGCGACCTTAGGTCACGGATTCGAGTCCTGGAAAGCAGCCTCTTGCAAAAATGCAAGAAAAGGTTTGCGTACATTTCATGGGACCCTTCCCCGGGCCCTCGGGATGCTTTGTGCGCAGGGCTGCCCTTTTTTAATGCATTACAAATGAAGTATTTTGTATAAACAGTTTAGATAATTTAAAATTGATAATACTATTTATTTCAGTAATTTTCAACATTTATTGACATTTGCTTTCAGAATTATAATGATCCTTCTTTGATGCCATACTTATGTAAATTTTGAATAAATCAGATTAGGTATCAGCCATCAAGCCAGGGTGGAGCGGATGATAAGGAGGAGCGACTGCGAGACACAATTGGTCGGCGAACCCACCGGAGAGTGCTACGACGTAGTCCTTTTCTTCGGGATCATAGACATACTTCAGGACTACGACATAAGCAAAAAGCTCGAGCACGCGTACAAATCCTTCCAGTTCGACCCGACCTCAATATCCGCCGTGGATCCGAAGCAGTATGCGAAGCGATTCAGGGATTTGATATGCAGAGTTTTCATAGAGGATACATGAAGGCATGCTAACATCAAACAGCCAATGCTGCTTCTGAAAAAGATTCCGACGCACCATCGTCATCGACGGATCTTCGGTAAATTTTCAGCGCATCTGGCGATTGTCAGAGCTCGGGGAGCTCCCGGAGCACCACCTCGCCTGTGGCCTGCAGCAGCTGATCAGCTGGTGGTTCAACACAGCCTGTCTGGTCTGTGCATACATAAATACATGAAATAGATGCATATTTATTCTTACAGAGATATATTAAGCTGTCTTTGAGGGCACACAGCTGCAATGAGAAGGAAAGCCAATTAGTGTTTGTAAATGATTATACGACCGCCGCCTTGGCTACGATTCTGTCAGATATTATTCTCTTTGTAATCAGGAAGAGTAGAGCACAGAATTAATCATGTACAGCTACAGAGAGCAAGTTTGTTCGAGTTTCTACTGTGATTTTTTTGCGTTTATCTGTTCTTCAATCGGCTCCATGTAACAGAGAACTTGCTGGTTTGATTTTTGTAATGATTCTTACATGTTTATAGCTGTTTCCTCATGCAGTGGCTGAGGATTTTTCCCCCATTATGGTTTCAGAATAGTTAATTGGGCTAAGAAATTGTAGCTAGATTTGGATTTGAAAAGAAATAAAGGTGGGGTCTTGTGGTGGGTGGCTGGCCAATTTTTGAAATTGAAGGTGTTGGTGACTTTGTCGGCCATGGAGAAGGCATGGGACAAGTCCTACTGGACACTTCCGGGCATCATTGTCACAGATCCAGGAAAGACTTTGGGTCCACTGAAACACTGAAGATATAGGGGTGTGGGGGCTGAGTTTGAGGAAAATTGTTCTTGTTTAAGTGGTGGTGGTGGTCGGCCGACATGACGGGCATTTATTAGGAGGGGATGCACCCGTAGCTCTATTTTGGGGGACCCAACGATTCCTCGACTCATAGGGCACTAAGTGTTGGGGGGTATCATATATGAGAATTAAAAAGTGTATTATGTAATGTCTCCCTTTGTAAGTTTGGAATTTTGCATGGTCTCCTGTAGACAGTGTCGTAGATGTCGGTTGATATGTTCAATATGGAGACCAACATAAAAGTTTTGGGCAGAAAACATCACGACATCAACATTTTAAGCAAAATTGTCGTTTTGAAAATATCCCTGATATATCGGTTTTACCCGAAATATCGGGCGATATCTTGCGGACGATATATGACGAGTATTAAAAAAAGTTCATTTCTTTTAACCGCTCTAGCGGTAATATTTTGTTTTGTGCTATATTTATTTTGTGCATCTCTCTGAGTCAAGATTTGACTTTTTTATGTCGTTTACTATCGACAACGTTTCTTTTTGTATAATTTATTAACATATATTATGCATATATATGTTTATTGTGTAATTAATAACCATACATTATGTCTATATATGTTTATTGTGTAATTTATAAAAATAAATTATGCATGTAACTGCACATATTTACAATATATATGTATATGTGTGTGTATGTATGTGAATACTTTTATCTATATATTAAAATTCGACATTGTAAAATATCATCGATATATCTCCGCAATCCGATATACAACATTTCAAACTCAAACCGACATGAATCTGATATACAACATCTACAACCTTGCTAGTCTATAACAATAAATAAAGGGGCATTCTTCTATTAGGATCTATTTGAATGAGTGGTTGATGTTGGAGATGGAACGGTTAGTGACGAAGATAAAATAATTCTTGAATGAGCTTTCTCTGCGATTAGAATTAGGCATAAAATAGTGTTCTAAGGTTTCCAAATAAAGGCTATTCAAACAAGCAAAAAATAATGTTCCATTTTGGTTGAAATGCAGTCGAGGAAAAAGTTCAAACAAACAAAACTTAACACTTTCGTGTTTATTGGGCTTCGTAATGGCATTGTCGTCTTCGGGTGGAGGCTTGACTCGCATAAATTCAAAGGCTAAGGTTATGAGTTCCTTTTACATGACACAGTAGTCTTGTGGGTTAAATTTGGAGTAGAACATTCTAAATAAGTTTGTGTATCAAATTGGCTTTTTTAGGCTGTTATTTGTTCTAGAATAGAACTTGTCTTTGGTTTGTTGGGTAGTTATCTATTAAAAAGAAATTCACAAAGATAGAGTGGTTGATCAACAATTATAAGTTGAAATTGTTTAGGGTTTGTTAGGATGAGCGGTGACGATAGAAGATAGAGTGGTTGGTCTAGTTGGAGACGGAGATAAAGGCTTTGTTTGGCGCGGCGTTTTGCCTCCGATACGTCGTGAATTAAAAAACATCGGCACCAAACAACAAAGATCCTCCACCAGCTTTTGAAATCGCTCCCGCCCTGAATCGTTGAAACTCCGTTTTTTGGAGTCATGATATTTTCTCACGACTCCAGAATACAGAGATTCGTGATTCATGCCCTAGGCCGCAACCTTCCTCTTCCGCCCTCGAGCTTCCAGTGGCTCCCGATTCCTCTCTTCCGCCGTTGATCGCCGGCGAAAATAGTTTTCCAGCATATATCGACGGCGAGAAATCCTCACTTCCTGCGGCCCTTTCACCGGCGATGAAGCAAAGGAAGCCCTTACAGGTAGGATTTCCTTCTCTCGTTGGTTGTTCTTCTTCCCTCTCTCACACCTATATCCGACGGCCATGTTTCATTTTTTGCAGGTTCTTTAACATCAGTTCATAATCATTCTAGGTTGAAACATCAGTAATGTTGAACACCCTGCACTGGTGCAAAAATAAGGAATGGCTAAATCAGTTCATAATCCTTCTAGTGAAAAAGAGTTTGTTGCTGATAGTACTAAGTTATGTTATGACTTCAAAAGAAATTTAAAAAAATTTGATGTATTCCCTTCAAGAATTACTTCAAAATCAGAGCAAGTGACCTTTGTATACTTGGAATATGGTATAAGCCAATTCACCAATGGAAAATGTTTTCTTTTAGCTAGTTTCATCTAGTCCCCAAAAGACTTGTAAAGATAAAATTTAATTGCTACTTTCTGTTTTTTATTGGATTGTTATGTATGTTTGATCCAATAGATGAGCATATCAAAAGATGGTGTAATAACAGGTAATTGGGAGTCTTCCCATGTTCTTCTTTTCTCCGACTTCTGCATCTGAGAGATACATTTAGGGAATAAATCAATCACTCATTTCAATAAAGAGGATTAGGTCAATTTGTTGAAAAACTTTAAGGAGCGAACCGGTTTAGACTACAATCGTACACAAATGAAAAATAGGTGGGATCAACTGAAACGTGATTGAAAATTATGGCACAAACTTAAAAGAGGCGAGACAGGACTCGGTTGGAACCATATTAAAAGAACGATAGACGCTTCCGATGATTGGTGGAATGAAAGAAGTGAGGCTAGTTACCAAGTTCATTTTTATATTTCAGTTTTTGAAGTTACTATTTTCCATGTCTAGCATTTTTTCATTTTTTGTAGATGATCCCTAATGCGAAGAAATTTTGGTCTACTGGAATACCTCCAAAGCTTGAAAAATAATTAGAGAAAATGTTTAACTTTGTTGTTTCTACATGAGACAATGTATGAATATCTTCATCTGGAGAGTTGCCTTCTCTTTTTTTACCAGCCCGACACCTTATCAGGAGATGATGACCATACCATAGAACACAATAACATACAAGTAGTTGCAAGTGATGATATTGGCTCAACTACACCTAGTCACAGTTTCCAAAGCGGAGTTGATTCAAAAAGCAAACGCAAGGGAAAGAAGCTGGATATGGGGGTAAAACATGTTATGCTATCACATGTTGAGAAGTTGTGCTCCTCCTCTGATATTACTATGCAGCTTGTTACAACACATGTTGTTCCACCAAGCATACACCTACTATGAGAGGCTCTTCAAGAGCTAGAGAAATATCTAGAGATCTTTGAGGGCAGACGGTTGTATCATTTTGCTACGTACAGTACATTTTCAAACTCCAGTGAATCGAGTGACCTTCTTGTGTTGAAATTGAAAACTCGGTCTCTGTGGAGTTCACCCTTGGGGAAGGGTGACCGCACACTTACTTCTCTCTTGTGAGCTAAACGACCGAAGACTTAGGACAGGGAACAGAAGCAAGAATCCAGCACGGAGGTCCCACCACACACCCGGAAGATCTTAGTGCGCTTCCCCTCCTTAGCCAAGTGTTGAAGCTAAGGATATCTCAGAAAGCGCAAGAAGACCAGGGAACTAGTGAGCAAGAGTGGGGAAGCAATAACACTAGTCAGCCTGCCTTCTGAGGTACCCCTTGAGTCTTATTTATAGTTTTCTGAAAACGGTCTGCAAATAGCCAACCTCCGTTGTTCCAACTAGCTATGGACAGGCCAGCGGGGGCAAAATAGTAATAACACATTGTAAAAAGTTGGTCGAGCGGCCCTCTAAAATCTCCACTCGCCTGGCGCGGCGAGTGCTCGATGGAGCTGGCACTCGCCGCCTCTTCCCGACCCCGGGCGAGTGCGGGCCCGGCCTGCCCCACTCGCCCACTGCTCGCCGAGCCCCTGGGGGAGTGCGAGCCGACCTGCTCCACTCGCACGCTACTCGTTGAGCACCTGGGGCGAGTGCGAGCCGACCTGCTCCACTTGCCCCTCATCTGCTCCACTTGGCCGGTCTGTCGACCACCACTCGCCGGATATGGGGTTGTACACAATCCCTGCTCTTTGCGAGGTTGGCCAAAGCTCGGAAAGAAACATTCAACCCTACAATATGCGACAAGTGCGACAGGGGCCAGAGAATCTTTTGGTGGGCTCCACCAACGGCTATATATATAGGTCCGTGTACCTAGGCGACCTTTGTCATTCCTTACTTACTTGAGCCTTGCCGAGATGCCTATCCCCAAAGAGATCCAAGAGAGGCTTTCCCGAGCTCGCGAGGTCTGCTCTGCACGCGTCACCAACCTAACTGGTGTATCCCCCAGTACCTTGTCGAGCAGCCTGACTAAATCTGACCCCGCCAGCAAGACAAAAATGCTTTCCAAGGCGGCCGAAACCATCTTCCAAGATTTGAAATCCACCCTGGACAACAAGGCTGGCTCCTCTACACGGCTCCCCCTTGAGCCGAAGGATAAATGGGTCATAGATGTCCCCGCCGACCCAGACAACTAACAGAATGACGGCGAGTACCTCCCGCCGCGAGTAAATATTCCTCATGACAACTCGCAGCCTCGAACTCCAGACACTTGCCCGCGGGACCCATCGCCTCCCTTTGGGACCTTGGGGCTGGATTCACGAAAGCTGAAGTCGCCGGCTCACACCCATTCCCAACAACCTTCTCCCGCTCCTGAACTTGAGGGGGAATCGCCGGAACCATCCCGGTCCCGGGCTTCGACCTCCTCGCCTCAAAAACTCATCGCCCATGTCGCATCAAGGAACTGTTCCTGCCTCCTCTCCGCACCTCCATAGGGGAGCCGAGCTCGCAAGGTAGGCCTTGTACTTCCATTAGCATGTCCCGCCCAGTTCTCTTGTAGTACTCGTTTTTCGCATTTGATGCTGACTAGCCGTCTTTGCAGATCTTCCCAATCAGTTAGGAGCTGACGGATCTTTGGAGCATGCTCGCTACTCGCCCCTTCCTTCCCCCAGCTCGCTAGACTCCTTCCTGGGCACCTTGCTGGAGAACGACGAGTTGATGAAGCGAGGAATCAGGATTTTCAAGAAACTGGTGTACGGGCTGCGTAAGGTCCAGGAAGACAATGAGGCGCTGCAACGAGATTATGTGTTGCTCGCGGACGAGGTGAGGGGTATCCCGGCAGGCGAGGTGGTGTCCCCTTCTCCGCTCATGGACGAGATCTACGAAAACCTCCAGGACGCCCGCAAGAACTTGGGGCGGATCCGCGATCTCCACAACTCAGCCGATCTGCGAGAGGAGGGAAGTGAGGCCGTGGTAGTGGAAATGACTCCCTTACTGAGCCTACCGGCATTCGCCCCCAATCCCCTCAGCTCGTGCGCAATGAAATAATATGAACATTTTTCCTTTGAACTTTCCTTCCCGCGCTTTCTTTTTTTTGAACTGCGATTCCCCCTTCTTCTAATAACTTAGAACATTTTTTCGATTTCAATATTTGTTGATTGTATGGTATATTGTTCTTTAAGCTCGGCTCGCCATATGGTAGGTCAAGGCGTAGGGGTCGACGAGCGGAGGTTGGCGGGCCGGGGCCGACAAGTTGGGCTGCCCGGTCGGCTTGACCATAAATTCTTTTTTCTATAATTAGGCCCCTCACCAACCCTAGCCCATCTCCTTTATTGCATTCATACCCTCTGCTTCTTGCTCTTCTCGCAACCCCTGCTCGCGTTGGAACTCTCAAAACCATGGGCAAGACTCACCCTGACGCCGACGGTCGGTCTAAGTGCGCTCAGCATTTCTCCGAGTACTGCTTCTTTGAAGGGAATACCAGCGAGGAGGAGCTCGTAGAGTTCATAACTGACTTCGTGCCCCCGGGCTTTGTAGCGCGCCGACCGGTGGAGAATGAATCCATCAAACTTAATTCTAGAGTGCGGGCCCGACCTGCCCCACTCGCCCGCTACTCGTCGAGCCCCTGGGGGGAGTGCGAGCCGACCTGCTCCACTCGCCCGCTACTCGTTGAGCCCCTGGGGCGAGTGCGCGACGACCTGCTCCACTCACCCCTAACTTGCTCCACTTGGCCGGTCTGGCTCATGTCGACCACCACTCGCCGGATATGGGGTTGTACATCCTGAGTATATTAGATGATAGAAGGGTGGAATGGTTGAAGACCCACTACATGAATTCGCTTAACTGCTATCTTGTTTTATGTTACTTCTATTTTGAAGTTTTATGCTTTTGATGTTTTCGAAACTTCTGTTTTGGAGTTGCGAAATATTTCCTGGTAATAATTATTGTTTTATATTTTAGAATGGCCATAGAGAATCATGATGATGATCTTAACATGAGTGATGATGATGAAGTAGTATTAAATTATTGTGCAACTCGTCAGCAGGAATGTGTTCACTTTGTCAACACTGTGACATCTAATGTGTGTGTGATCACTGAGTATGACCTCATCTCAGATAGAGCATAAATGGATACGTGAATTATTTGTCAGGCATTCTGAGAGGCTTCATAACATGTTTCGAATGACAAATATTTTTTTTTATTTGTTAGCACTGTTAGAACAAACTCATGCGTTACAGGAACACAAAGAACTCAAACTAGTGATATATTGACAATCATAATTTATATTTTGGATCATAATGAAACATTCAGGAAAGCATGTGAACAATTCCAACATTCTATGGAGACTATCAGTAGGTTATTCATGATAGGACTTTGTGCACGGACTAGTTTATCCATGAATAATGTTGCTACTTTAATATGTGTTTTACTTGTGTTGTTCCGGGTTTGGAGGGATCTGCACATGACAGTCGTATATATCATCGTGCAGTAAGTGATCCCATGAGTAAATTTTCATTTCCACCCGAAGTTACAGATTCTATATTTTAAATATGTTTATCGTTTTGCAAAATGTGAATATTATCTAATCTTTTTTAATAATGAAGGTAAGTATTATCTTGTGGATGATGGTTATCCATTAGAAAATGAGCTTCTGAAATCATTAAAAACTAGATATCACTTATCGGACTTTACTCGGGGTAATCAACCGATGAAGAACGCCGGGAGATATTTAATAAAGCACACTCCTCGTTTTGTAGCGTGATCAAAAGGAGTTTTGGTGTGTGTAAGAAAAATGGGTCATACTGTTAGGGTGTGGTTCCCATACGAGTCGGTAAAAATCACCGGGCACGTTTGTAGCTGCTCGTGATGTTACAAGTTTATGTTTGGAGGCCGAAGCGATGTTGGAGCTGCCTGGGCTCAGGGTTTGTCAAGCAGATCTCCATAAACGAGCTGAAATGAGCACAATTCGGAGTTAGGTGGTACCTACCACCAAATTAGGTAGCACCTACCACCAGTTTTGGGGTTAGGTAGCATTTTTTTAGGCCTATAAATGGAAGCCAATTCAAAGGCCAAAACATTCATTCCAAGAGATATTTGAGTGGAGGAAGATCAAGAGAAGATCTTGGAGAAGAGTATCGAAGATCGGATCGTCAGATTCTGGAGAAGAAGGGACTTTGTGTAGCCTTTCTCCTTTGTGGCATTCAGAATGGATTTTTCAATCTGTTGGGTAATGGTTTCTTGTTTTCTCGCTTGTTTTTTCCTTTTCAATTCTTGTGTGGTTGTGGGAGAAGAGATTTATGCTTTTGCAGCAAGGAGAGATTTTTGTATTCCTTTGTGGAACTGGTACCTTGTATAGGTGGTGATCCGTTGTGGATCGGTGGTGGAAATTGTGCCTTGTGTATGTGGCGGTGGTGAAAGCCCTGTAATTTGTTGTGCGTGATTTTCACGCCTTATAGTGGAGGCTTTTAAGGGTGGACGTTGATAGTCTCGTGGTTTTCACCCTATTGGGTTTCCACGTTAAAAATTGTTGTGTCACTTTATTATTGTTGTGCTTGTATTTGTCTTGCTTGTAAATCTGCTACAGGTGCCCTGGTCGGGATCGTGCTATTTTTCTCAACAAGTGGTATCAAAGTCAGGTTGCTGGTCAGTAGTCAGAACATGGCCGATACTGGGCTGACATTTTGTGATTTCGAGACGAGGCGATTGTATCCTCAGGTTTGGCATTGAGTGCGGTAGTTTACGACCACTGGTCCTTTGGCTATCCTCTTCAGTGACTTATCGTGAGAGTGTCGCGCTCAGAGAACTGTGGTCAGTCCGGCCAGTTGGTTTAGCAAGATGGAATTGACTTCAGAACAAATGTTCATGTTGAATGGAGCAAATTATCATCAGTGGCACTTGCTTATGGAGGATCTCATCTACGTCAAGGGCTGGCATACCCCTATCTTCGAAGAGATATCGAAGGATATGGATCCGGCTAAATGGCAGGTGGAGCACCGGAAGCTCTGTGGTTTCATTAGACGGTTCGTGGAGCCGAACGTCTACAACTACGTGGCTAGCATCACGGATGCGAAGGAGCTGTGGAGAACTCTGGAAACGTTGTATGCCAAGAGCACTGGCATCAACAAGCTGGCTTTGCTGATGAAGCTTGGAGAGTTCCGCTACCGGGAAGGCTCACCGATCATGGATCATGTCAATGAGTTCCAAGGAATCATTGATCAGTTGACGGCGATGAAGGTGATATTTGAGGATGAGGTCAATACGTTGTGGCTATTGAAGTCCCTTCCGGACTCTTGGGAGATGGTCAGGATTGCACTGATCAACTCTTCACCCCAAGGGATTATCACCATGGAGATCGCCAAGAGTGGGATCTTGAACGAAGAGGTGAGACGGAAGTCTCAAGGGACGTCAGGCTCTTCATCACGAGCTGATGTTCTGTTTACGGAATCCAGGGGGAGAGGCAGGAGCAAGAGGCGAGGACGGAAGGAGGAAAGAAGCCAGAGCAGAGGGAAGTCACGTTCACGATATCAGAACGTGGAGTGTCATTTCTGCCACACGAAGGGACGCATCAAGAAGTTCTGCTATGCCTGGAAGAATGAGCAGAAGAAGGGTGTGGCGACTGAGGCCAAGGAGGAGAGCCACATTGTTGCGGTTGTCTCCAGTGATGAGGATGATGTTGTCATTGTCGGTGATGAAATCACGACAGCGCTCTCCTGTGACGACAAGAGATGGATTGTAGATTCAGGAGCTTCTGCGCACGTCTCCCACAATCGGGAGCTATTTGCCACGTGCACCACCCATGAATGCGGGGTGTTACGAATGGGAAACGGGAATACGTCCAAGGTGCTGGGACGTGGAGACGTGCATCTGAAGACGAGCACTGGAGTGTTGCTGATTTTGCGGGACGCGCGACACGTGCCCAATATTCGTTTCAACCTACTTTCCGTGGGGAAGCTTGGAGATGAAGGACATATAAGTGTCTTTGGTGGTGATTTCTGGAAGCTAGTTCGAGGATCGCTGGTTATGGCCAAGGGCTATATGGAGTCCGGCCTTTATTACATGGAGGGGAGGCCTGAAGATCCACAAGCGAACTCCGTGAGAGATGAGGGATCCATTTCCCTATGGCACAGGAGACTGGCTCATATTAGCAAGAAGGGCTTGGACTGCCTACAGAAGAAGAAGCTACTCAGTGACCTATTGGCCGATCATATGGAGAGGTGTGAGCACTGTATGACGGGGAAGCAAAATCGGGTTTCAATCCGTCGTCATCAGTCCACCAGGAGATCTGAGCCATTGGAGCTCGTACACACAGACGTCTGCGGGCCTATGAAGGTCACAACGCGAGGGGGAGCTCAGTATTTTGTGACCTTTATTTATGACTGGTCGAAGAAGGTTTGAGTCTATCCGTTGAAGATCAAAGACCAGGTACTTGAGACCTTCAGAAGGTTCCATGCTGAGATGGAACGCCAATCTGGAAAGAAGCTGCTGTGTATCCGTTCTGACAATAGGGGAGAGTATGTGGGTCCATTTGATGAGTATTGCAAGGAGCACGGGATTCGTCATGAGAAGACCCCCCCCCCCCCCCCGAAAACACCACGGTTGAATGGTGTTGCTGAAAGGATGAACCAGACATTGATGGAGAGGGTGCGATGCATGCTTTCTGAGTCCAAGCTGCCAGAGATGTTTTGGGGTGAGGCTCTTTTGACTACGACGCATGTCATCAACCTCTCTCCGAGCTATCCTTTGGATGAGGATGTTCCGGATCAAGTCTGGTATGGGAAGGACCCATCCTATAGTCATTTGCGGGTCTTTGGCTGCAGAGCCTTCGTCCACATTCCCAAGGAAGAACGATCGAAGTTGGAATCGAAGACCCGGAAGTGCATTTTCTTGGGCTATGGTCATAATGGTGAGCTCGGATACAGATTCTTTGATCCGGTGGCGAAGAAGTTAGTGCGGAGTCGAGATGCAGTGTTCTGCGAGGAGCAAACTGGAGGTGATCTGGAAAAAATAGGTGAGTCTGGGAGTGACTCACGTTCTGCTGAGTTGCCTATTAGTAGTGATGACCACGTTGAGGAGACTGTGGAGCCAGTTCCATCACAAGGTGTTGAAGATAATGTTGAGGAGCCAGGAGCTGCTGAGGAGGTTGCAGAAGAGGAGCATGCACCAGCTCCTGAGCCTGTGTTGAGGAGATCAGATCGAGCTAGGCATCCGCCCGCCAGATATTCTGCGTCAGAGTTTGTTCTACTAACTGATGCAGGGGAGCCGGAGAGCTATTCTGAAGCAGTAGAGAGCGCGGAGAGGCACCACTGGATGGCAGCGATGCAAGAGGAGATGCAATCGCTGCAGACAAATCATACCTACGACCTGGTGCGGTTGCCGAAGGGCAAGAAGGCCTTGAAGAACATGTGGTTCTTCAGGTTGAAGGAGGGTGCTTCTCCTACACCTCCTCGTTACAAAGACAGGTTGGTAGTAAAGGGATTTGCACAGAGATAGGGCATTGATTTTGATGAGATATTTTCGCCCGTAGTGAAAATGTCCTCCATTCGAGTTGTGTTAGGCCTCGCTGCGAGGCTTGACTTGGAGGTGGAGCAGATGGACGTGAAGACTGCTTTTCTACATGGCGATCTTGAAGAGGAGTTGTACATGGAGCAGCCTGATGGCTATTGTATCAGGGGTAAAGAAGGATGTGTATGCCGCTTGAAGAAAAGTCTGTACGGGTTGAAAAAGGCCCCGCAGCAATGGTATCAGAAGTTCGAGACTTTTATGGGGGAGATCGACTTCACAAAGACCACCCTGGACCACTGCGTGTTTGTGAAGCAGTGTGCTCCTGAAGACTTCGTCATTCTGCTACTTTATGTCGACGACATGCTGATCATCAGGAAGAACACTGCGCGCATTACTGAATTGAAGCGGCAGTTGAGTTCGAAGTTTGAGATGAAGGATCTGGGTCCCGTGAAGACTATTCTGGGAATGCATATTCGCAGGGACAGGGGCACCAGATTCCTTTGGTTATCCCAGGAGCGGTATATCTGCAAAGTGTTGCAATGTTTTTCTATGGATCAGGCGAAGAAGGTGAGCACTCCACTTGCAGCTCACTTCAAGTTGACCGCTGATCAGTGCCCCAGCACACCGGAGGAGAAAGAGGCTATGCAGAAGGTGCCTTATGCGTCTACAGTGTGAAGCCTTATATATGCTATGGTGTGCACGCGCCCAGACATTGCTCATGTTATTGGTATTGTGAGCAGGTTTCTCTCCAACCCTGGGAAAGAACACTGGAGCGCGGTGAAGTGAATTCTGAGGTACCTGCAGGGGACGACAGATCTGAGTTTGAGATTTGGAGGCAGTGAGCCCGAGCTTTTGGGCTATACTGATGCTGATATGGCCGGAGATCTGGATTCTAGAAAATCTACGTCCGGGTACCTGATGCTATTTGCAGGGGGAGTAGTTTCATGGGCATCGAGACTGCAGAAGTGTGTGGCACTGTCAACGACAGAGGCTGAGTTCATTGCTGTAACTGAGGCAGAAAAGGAGTTGCTCTGGATGAAGAGGTTTGTCAGAGAACTTGGTTTCACTCAGGATCGTTATATGTTATTGTGTGACAGTCAGAGTGTCATCCACTTGGGAAAGAACTCTATGTTCCATTCGAGGTCAAAACACATCGACACACGGTATCATTGGATACGTGATGTTGTGGAGAAGGAGCTCGAGCTACTGAAGGTTCACACTGATGATAATGGGGCGGACATGCTGACCAAGGTAGTGACCCGAGAAAAGTTTGAGACATATGTGAGAATCGCCGGGATGGCGGTTTCTCCCGACTCGATGTGAAGGGGGAGTTTGTTAGGGTGTGGTTCCCATACGAGTCGGTAAAAACCACCGGGCACGCTTGTAGCTGCTCGTGATGTTACAAGTTTATGTTTGGAGGCCTGAGCGATGTTGGAGCTGCCTGGGCTCAGGGTTCGTCAAGCAGCGCTCCATAAACGAGCTGTAATGAGCACAATTCGGAGTTAGGTGGTACCTACCACCAAATTAGGTAGCACCTACCACCAGTTTTGGGGTTAGGTAGCATTTTTAGGCCTATAAATGGAAGCCAATTCAAAGGACAAAACATTCATTATAAGAGAGATTTGAGTGGAGGAAGATCAAGAGAAGATCTTGGAGAAGAGTATCGAAGATCGGATCGTCGGATTCTGGAGAAGAAGGGGCTTTGTGTAGCCTTTCTCCTTTGCGGCATTCAGAACAGATTTTTCAATCCGTTGGGTAATGGTTTCTTGTTTTCTCGCTTGTTTTTCCCTTGTCAATCCTTGTGTGGTTGTGGGAGAAGAGATTTATGCTTTTGCAGCAAGGAGAGATTTTTGTATTCCTTTGTGGAACTGGTACCTTGTGTAGGTGGTGATCCGTTGTGGATCGGTGGTGGAAATTGTGTCTTGTGTATGTGGCGGTGGTGAAAGCCCTGTAATTTGTTGTGCGTGATTTTCACGCCTTATAGTGGAGGCTTTCAAGGGTGGACGCTGATAGTCCCGTGGTTTTCACCCTATTGGGTTTCCACGTTAAAAATTGTTGTGTCACTTTATTATTGTTGTGTTTGTATTTATCTTGCTTGTAAATCTGCTACAGGTGCCCTGGTCGGGATCGTGCTATTTTTCCCAACACATGCTTAGCAAAATGTCTTCGTTTGATTTCTCAAATCAGTGTGTCGTTGTGCTCGCTACGATGACACTGCATAATTTTATTAGAAGATATTCATCACGTTCTGACCCCGAGTTTGATGCATGTGATGGAAACAAAAACTTTGTTCATGCAGAGGCGTACAAGCTACAACCAACCAATCGTCCAAGTACAATCGATGCAAATCTGAATATTGAATCTAGTACATTTGAAAGAACATGAGCTACTAAAATGACCAATATCAGAGATTACATTGCAGATCAACTCATGAAATATCATATGTATATTACATTATGATGTTTAAAATTGTAAACAAAAATATTAAATTCAGCAACTGTATTTATTCGTACTTCTGCAGTTAACGTTCAATGATCGAGATATATGTTTCATGGGCCAGACATAACACTTTTATGATTTTTTTTTATAAAACATTGTGAAAAAGTCTGTTATTTTTTGATGTAATTTCGTGGCACTTTAAAAAAATTAAGTTAACTTATTTGTTTTATGTTTTTGTTATTTGTCTTTAAATAAAAAAATTTGCACACCACAAAGCTTTTATATCAAACAGCTTAACAACTTCTCCGTTTGAAATAACACAACAACAGTTATTCTTCCAAACAGTTTTACATATTCTACCATCACTCTGCAAAACAGTTGATTATTTCACCACTATTTCTCTGGTCACTGCAGCTGCACCAAACAGAGTAAAGTGGTGCTCTTGAATGGAGCTCCCTCCATGCTGTTGTAATTAGGCATAAAATGACGTTTTGGTATATCGGTGACACTTAAGTAACGTTTGGTCAGGCGTATCCCGCGAGGATGATCTCTGATCTGTGGGGTCGCGATTGCCGCCTATTTGGCAGAGATATGGTCGTGCAGTTGAGACCCGTATGCAGGCGGATTTAAGTAGAATCCACTCAGATCATGATAAGTCCCTAAACAAAGGCTATTCAAATAGATAAAAATAGGTAAAATGTAAAATCAGTCCCTAAAGTATGAGACTTTTTTGAAATCAGTCTCTAAACTTTTGAACGGTTGAAATAAATTTCTAAATTATTGAAACTAAATCATATCAGTCCTAATAGTAGTTTTCATTAGCCATTAAAGCCAAAAAAATGGATAGGAGAGCAGTAAATCCATGAAAATGTCAATGCATTTAGGATCAAATGTATGGTGGCAAACAATTAATGAATTTAATTAATCGACAATTTAGAGAAGAACAGATGGATCAACAGTGCTAGAATGATGGAGGGGGAAAGAAGCAAAAGCAGGGCTAGAATCTAAGGTTCCGTTTGGGAGGACTTATTTTTATTGGTCAAGCGGTGACCAGTTACCGCTTGACCGGTGAAAATAAGTCCTCCCAAACGGAGTCTAAGTGATGGAGAGTCTTGCCCTTTCAAAGTAGAAATCAGAGCCGGAGGAAGATGGAATGCCGATGAGTCGAACGTAGAGGCGAGTCGAGCAAGGTTTCACGCAGGAGAAAATCGCACCGATTGAAAAACCCTAATCAAAGGCTCTGTTTGGGAGGACTTATTTTCACCGGTCAGGCGGTTACGACCGCATGAACCAAACCTTAATTATGGTTCGGTTCATGCGGGCGTAACCGCTTGACCGGTGAAAATAAGTCCTCCCAAACAGAGCCTAAGCCTATGTCGCAATGTGACAATAATATAAAACAATATTGATTCATCTCATAAAGGTCTATTACAAAAAAATATAACGGAACGTAAATGCAAGTTACGAAAACATCTTTTTTGCTTTAATGTGTAACGAAAACAACTGTTAGGACTGATAAGATTTGGTTTTAATAGATTAGGGAATTATTTCAACCAGTCACACAAAAGTAAGAGCTGACAAAATAATTTTTTAACGTGGAAAATCTATGAATACGGTGAAAACAACTTGGCCGGTTCATTGCCGACCAAACTTCCACTATACTGCGTTGCTTTACAGGAATTTTGGGAGAATGCAAGAGCAACAAGGCACTCCTCGTTACAATTTGGGGGGTGAGAGGAGGCGTTCAGAGGGTAACAGACCACCACTCAAGAAACTAAGTATCTCGTTTTTTACCACAACGGAGAATGCGCGGGCTTTGGAGACAGGGCGGACATCTCCAGGTGCTTGAATGCTGGAGCGGGAAGAGCTTACTGTTGATAGGTGGACACTGAGTACTGAGTGCTGAGTGCGCGAAGCGCGGGATGCTTGCTGCAGCGGAAGGAGCACGCACGGTACTCTGAGACAGGCAAAGACGAACAAAGGTGGTGGAAGAAGGATGAAAATCTTCAAGCCATCTTCAAAATGCTTGAAGATATTCAAGGGCGGCTTTGAAAATCGGGGAGATTCCTGGTAGAATTCCTGAGCACGCAAGAGGAAAGGTTATGGGGAGAAAAAAGTGAGAATGATGGGAGGGAGGTCTGTGGTCCTTTTTATATGCCCAAGTCGTAGTTACAGTAGTTATGTGGTTATCTGTACACCGTAACCATCCAAATTACTAACTGCAGCCCATTTCAGTATAGTTTGATGCATGTATTATCATAATATTTTTGATACATGCGCACCGATGAAATTTCAGCTATTGGCACTCACTTATGACTGGGAGTTACACTGGTGGTTACCCACCCGCCCATCGGACGGCAGAGATTGTGTGAGAGTGATTGGATGGCGACAGAGGGCCGACTGCCGGGGGTGGTTGGCGGCAAGCCCCTGACGACTGGAGGCTGTCCGGAGGAGGGGGAGACGGCGGCCGGCCTCTCGGAGGCCGGTCGGGCAGTCTGATGATGGCAGACCGGGTGGAGGCCACCGACGAGGGGGGCGGAGGCCGCCCGTCACCGGCCGGCCTCTCGGAGGCCGCTCGGGCGGGGACGAACTTAGAAGCCGGTCGGGGAGGAGCCGACGTCATGGGCAGCCGCCTGCGCTGGGGCCGACCTCGAGGAGGCTAGCCGGGCGGAGGCCGCTTGCTCAGGGTCCGGCCTCATGGAAGCCCGTAGACGGGGGCCGCGCTTGGTGGTTAGTGTGTGGATCTGATGAGCTGATCGGATGCACGGATCAGGTGCACTGTCATTTCCGACTATTTGCACTTCGAAATTCTCATTTTTAATGAAATATAATGTTTATTGCCGATATAAAATCGTAAGTCGCCTATTTGTATTGACATGAGCAAAATAATTTGTTTTAGATAGTGCTGTAATATTCGCATAAAATGGAACCCCGCTAAATCAAAGCCTCTCATTTTTACCGAAATAAAAGATAAATAAAAAAAACAAGCTTAACGCCGAATATATCATGGATTTTCCCGAACGAAAGCAGGCCCATTTACTACAATAAGCCCATGTTCTGGCTCAAAATATTATAAAAAAACTAAAAAAAAAAAGGAGAATGGAGCTATAGGGCCAAGTTCAAAAACAACCCACCAGTCCAATTTGAAACGGGAATGAAGTCTAGTTTCCTTAAGCCTATGTTTGAGAACTCGTTTTTCCTCCTTTTCGTTCCAAACGAAACGATATCGGGCTGTTTGGCAACATTCGGTTTCAAATGATCGGCTAAAACCGTCTCTTTCACCCCTATTTGAACCGATCCACCGTACCTCCAGCGGCCTTCCCAAAACGTCCAGCGAGCCCTACCGCCGCCACGCAAGACTCAGCATCATCTTCTCCAGGCTGTTTCTCCACGATGCATCAACACGACGACTCATAACTCTCCAACAACACAGATCTGCAACCTATAAATGCTGCTCATGGCCGACAACCGATCGACTCATCTGAGGCCGCTCCATTCCGGCTTCCTTGACATTTTCTGCAGCTGATTTCAGACATTCCGGGCGTCAACTCCACAAAAAGGTACAATAAAATGTCCGTCATTAGGAAGCCAGACAATGTGTTTAATCTGAAATTCATGGTCTAATTACAACAACTTTCCTATCATCTAATAAAACAATCATTCTTGAGGTAGATATTTTTGGGCATTTATATTGACAGTCTGGCAAAATAATAAAAAACACTCATAATATGACCGCTAATAGCATCCCAAAACGTGGAACACGCGCCTTTTGAAAAAGGATCTACTATATGACATTTTTAGAAAAAATGTTCAACATGAAAGTTGTCGATCTTGACGACATCTACAATTTTTATGTTGAACACGTTTACTAAAAATATCATATAGCCGACTTATCTTCAAAAGACACGGAATCTGGGCGGAATTATGCAAGTTCCGCCCTGATTCCGCGTCTTTTGAAAATAAGTCTATTCTATGACATTTTTAGAAAACTTGTTCAACATGAAAGTTGTAGATCTCGACGAGACCTACAACTTTCATGTTGAACACTTTTCCTTAAAATGTATTTTAAAAAATTAATTTTTGAGCTGTTAATATCCATCGGGCTGTCAATAGTCATTCTTTGGGCTGCTATTATCTTTGAGCTGTCAATAGTCATATAGGGGCTACCAATATAAACGCCCACATTTTTTTGTTTAGCCCTTAACATTTTTTATGAAATATCTGCATGAATTTTTCTTTTTTTATTTTCTAAATACATCAGCCTTAACATTTTGTGTTCTATCTCTTCATTCATAATTTAGAGCCACATAATTGTTATCCTTCATATTCAGAGAATTGCGCGAGAATTAGATTAGCATCAACACTAAAGACATTATTCTCACCCAATTTTGCAAATTCATGGATATTGTTATTAGAAATAATGCATAGTTGAATCAAGACTTCACTTACAAATCAATTGTATAGGGTTTTATCGTTATTAACTATAATTATGACTGCATTATGTGGTTGATTATGAATTTTATGTTCAATAATCATGAAAATTGGGTACATTCATAGTATTGATCTAAAAAATATGATAACTACAATATTGATCTAAAAAATATGATAACTGAAATTTGTATCCCCAAGCATGTGTTGACTATTAGGTATCTGTGCGAACAGAAAACAAATAGGCTGAAAATTTGGGGTAATAAATCTTATTATTCAAAAAAAAGTGTGTATTACAAAGTATAACCTCTTTTTTATAGAATGGAGGGGATGAGAGAGATTACAAATAAGTAATGTGGGACTAAAAAATTATAAATATATGCAGCTTCACAAATAAACAAACCGAACAAGTCGCGCGGTTAGACGAGTAGGCTAACCGCTCGACATCCACCAAAAGGAGAGAATAAGCGCCACAGAGAACAAGCCGCCACAGGAGACCGCTAGACCGCCGGTATCAAAGTCGCCAGAGACAAACCGCCAGACCATCCGACCTTCAAACAGCAACAAGCTGGCAGACAAGCTGCCGAGACAAACTGCCAGACCCCGGCCTCCGAACTGTAACAGGCCGTCCGGCCTCCATACCGCAACACTCCCCCTTCAAGCTGGAGCATAGATATCAATCATTCACAGCTTGTCGCAAATGTGGAAAAAGGAAGCGAACACTGGCTTGGTGAAGATATCTGTCAACTCGTTGTCAGAAGTAACGGACCAAATACAAATCTGTTTCTTCAAGATCTCTTCCCGAATAAAATGACAGTCGACTTCTATGTGTTTTGTCCTCTCATGAAAGACCGGATTTTTGTATATGTATATCTCGGCTTTATTGTCCGCAGGATAGAGCGAGAAAACTCGTGGACGAGCACCTCCAGGTTGAGCTCCAACATTAACTCGGCATCGGCTCGCCCGTAAAGCACGAAGCCGACATCGAAGGCCTCCCCTTTGTCCTCCCAGTCTTCCGACCAGACGGGTAGGATGGTGCTCAGTGATACCCGATGCTCGCTTTGGGACCATGATACCAACTGGCGACCATATGTGTCCTTACCCCCTCACTCGAGGTCGTAATTCGGGTGGAAGTATGGCGCACCGGCATCGGTGGGAGACTCCCTCTCATCGAACGGCTGTCGGGAAACCCTTGCACGCTTGCTCGCATGATACGGGGACTTAGCCTTGCCCTTCCCCTTGGCGAGCTTCTTCTGCAGCGCGCCACCTTTGTCGCCGGCGAGCGGCTGGACCTTGCTGACCGTAGGCAGAACCTCTTCAACCTCGGCAGGAAGGCCTGAAGATTTTTGGCGCGAGGACGCGACTTCTTTTGCCGGAGGAAGAGGTTTTGTGGGAGCTCACGGGCCTCTGCAGATTGAAGAATGGTCTGCACAATGTTCAGCAGCAGCAGAGATGACTTGGCGAGCTCTATAGAATCTCGCGAGTTTTTACCCTCGTAGGGGAGGACTTCATCGAGCACATTGACGTTGATTTGCCAATGGACGACATCGAATCGTCGCCCGCGGAAAGCGTCGACTAGCTTCTCGCGCATACCTTCCAAAATCGGCGGCAGAAAGGCAACATTGGCGGGTTGATGTGGCCTTCCCGACATGCCTTCGAAGTCGCCGGTGACGACACCCAGAAACTCGCTCCACCTTGAACCTTGTTTGTGATGCTGACCAGCGTATAGACGTGGCTGCTAAAGAAGACGACTCCCTCCGAAGTCGAGGCAAATGTGAAGATCTTCCGGAAGATAGAAAGATCGAACGCAATACTCTCTTCTCGAAGGAAGCAGAGGAAGCCCATGATGATCGCCACGCCGTTTGGATTGATCTGGGCGGGCGCAATACCGAAATATCGCAGTATTTGGACGGGTGGCCTGTCAAAGCAGAGGAAAGTCATCAAATCAATTAGCAGTTAGTAGCAACAGTCAAATCAGTATGGCAGTAACACGAGCTACCTTGTCGAGGTGAACGAGATCTCCGAGGGGAAGGACTGCTGCGAGCTGGTTCTCGCGGGCCTGATGACGTGCTACCGGGGCACTCAGCGGGTTGCCCCTGGCCGCGACCTTCAAGGTCGCGACTTTCGTTTCTCGGTAGGAAGTAGCTGGGACAGAGTTCAGGGCGAGGCTCGCTGCTCGAAGGGAGAGGAGGTGACGATGGCAATGTCGTGCTCGCTGCCGGCCGTTGCGAGCTCAGAGGAGGCGGTGGCGGTGTGGATGTCCTCCTTGGTTTTTGCAGGTTTGTTTCTGGAAGAGGCAGCGACGATAGTGGGATACTCGCCGCCTACAGCATCGAAGCAACAAAAGGAGGAGGGACTTTGCCCGTCCCGAGCTGGGGGGATCTTCGTCGCCGAAGGATCCTCCTTCCTCGCCGGAGAGATTTGTTTTTCTGACCCCTTCTTGGAGCCAATGTTGATCCGGACAGAGTGCGCAGTTCGAAGCGGATGCCGAGCTTCGAGCGCGACCAGTGGAACTCCTCGCAGCGGGGCGACATCCAGAATCTCGCCTGAAGTAGTTGCTGGGGGAGCCGTAGATACAAGGACGAGTCAGCATGGGAATAGGATGATCAACGAACTTCTACAAAGTGCTACAATGTTGCGACCTTGCGATGCAGCAAGATCTCCCTGTAGTTGGGTTTGTGACCCAGCGACTTCCGGAACGGAAGCAACCTGCGAGAAGAGCAGGGTGATGTCGGGAACAGACAGCTCGAGAAT
The DNA here is from genome assembly GCA_039583875.1 of Platanthera guangdongensis. Taxonomy (NCBI): domain Eukaryota; kingdom Viridiplantae; phylum Streptophyta; class Magnoliopsida; order Asparagales; family Orchidaceae; genus Platanthera; species Platanthera guangdongensis. Next base: position 36,471,578 of record CM077157.1, on the reverse strand, counting down.
GCCTCCCAGCCTGAGATCGTCGAGGAGATGATGGGTGCTGGTCGAAGGTTCGGGCTGGTCAGCCGGGATTGCGACTTTCTTGGCCGGGGAGGCGACTTTCTCCACCGACGAGGGCGAATTCTCGGCCTTAGAGGTGAGGATCTTCTTCAGTTTCTTCTTCTTGGCAGGAGACAGATCGGCTGTGACTTCATCTTCTTGCGGTATTTTGGGCCTTGTTGGCTCTGATTCGAGAAATCCAGACAGTGCGGCAAGGCTCGCTTGGTAGGCATCCTCGCCAAACTTCGACATCGTGAACGAGTTCAAAATGCATGCCTCAAAGACCAGCCACCCCCTATTTATAGAGTTCAGCAGACATCCATCAAGGGCGAGCAACCAAGGTACTCGACCAAACAGCTCGCTGAATAAATGTTAGATGATTCTTTCTGAGTTCCTAAGTCGCTCGAAAAGAGCGGGGAATGTGTACATCTCGTATTCGTCGAGGGTGGACCCCTCCAGAGCAAGGTCAGTAGAAATCAAGGTCAACAAGTCAAGACAGAAGTCAGAGTTATTGCGCTAGGCAGCAGAAAATAAGGGTGAGTATGGTAAGCTCCCCTCGCATACTCGTCAGGTAGGCGACTAGGCATGATACTCGCCCAGCCGTGCGAGCTCCCTCAGGAAGTCGCCTAGTTGCCAGGAGGTGGGCTATAAATAAGAGCCCCCCTGGATTTCTCTATAAATAGGGCCCCAGGGGTACGGGGAGGGACATTTCGAAATCTCGCCAAGAGCTCGCAAGTTCTCCTTCTTGGACGCCAGTTGAACCTTTGAATTCCTTTTTTAGAGAGACCAGGCCGCGACCTTGCGACTATCCCATTTAATCATCGCGACTTAGTTACCAACTAGTCTCCCTCGCACCCAGCACGACCATTTTTGGTTATGGAGGGGTTGCTTCTTCTAAGCTTTCGGGTACGTATTGGGACCTCCCCGCCGCAGCGTTTGGGGTCATGTTTGTTGTTCGGTGACTTTCGTGCTTTAGCCCGCTAGCCGTCGAGCCCATCCGTTGTGCCGGTAACCGTAGACTGGCTTGATCTGATCTTTATAGTAGGGAATTTTCCCGACTTCAACAAATATGACCCTTCAATTTCAGAAACGTACGGGAAAAATATATGTGTGCGCACAATTAAAAAATAAATGGGATCAACTGAAAAAAGATTGGAAACTATGGAAAGAACTCAAGCGCGGGGAGACAGGTTTAGGTTGGGGTTCAACTCCGAGAACAATTGACATGTCTGATGATTGGTGGAAAGAGAGACTTGAGGTGAACGTATTTTCATTAATTTATTTTGTAATTTATAAAATAATGCTAATATACTTTCATTTATTTTAGGTTCTTCCTGCTATGAAAAAGTTTCGCTATGGAGCAACTTCTCTAGAATTGGAAGAGAAAATGTATGTAATGTTTAATGAGGTTGTCGCCTCCGGTGATCATGCATGAGCCCCCAACTCAAGGACAGACCCATCTAGTACAGATAATTTCCAGCATGACTAGAAATGATGGAGATTCTCAGTAAACAGAATAATATTAGTGAAGACACAAGAGATAATATAAGGAGCCATGAAAACGGGGGGTCCTCACATGGAATAAAGAGGAGAAGATTTGAAAAGGGAAAACAAAGTGGAATTAAAACAAAATGTCTTGTGAGATATACCATTAATCAACTAGTTGAATCAACCATCAGAGTTGGAGAAAGTATATCACAACCCCCTCAAATGTATGTCCCTACTTATACTATACATGAAGCAATTGAGGGGTTCAAGAAACATTCAGACATTTGTTCTGATCTAGAGCTCTATGACTTTGCCACCATTTTTCTATTGGACGACAAGAATAGAGAGTTATTTCTGATCTTACCAAGCTCCGAGAAGATTTGGTGGCTCAAAAACTGTCAATACACATGCATGAAGTCGGTAGGTCTTTAAAGCAATGTGTTAGCAATTCTAGGGTTTGTACGGTTGTGGTGATATATGTTGTGTAGCTGTGAAATATTCAGATTCAGACTACGTTATATATTGTGATATAGTGGCTCGTTCACAATGGTTCCTTTTTTATAGATGTGATGTGTTGTAAGACTATTTCTTATGATGGCGTTGGTATTCATAATGGACATTGCATCTTGATTTATATTATTTTTGGTTTGTATTTTTGTACATGACAATGCTATTGTTTATGTTTCTTAAGTCATGCTAACATTCAACCACGATTAGATCACTTTTGGATAAAATATTGATTAGATTGTATGTGGGGCATCAAAGAAGATGCAATTGTATTCCCTTATGCTATCACGAAAGTGTCTTTAGCCAGTTTGTCTGACTGAATTAGAACTTCTTCTTCATCACTATTTTGTATTCCGGATGTGGTAATTCTATTGTACTTCTATTGCAGGTGTGGACATTGTTTATATGATGTCTTCAGACAATGACATTGAGCTAATTGAAAGACGTCGGAAAGCGACATATTATCTTATGATGGTTAACTCAAGTGTTTGTGTGATGCTTGATTACAACTCTCATTATGAAAATAAGACACCTTGCACAACGTCTTCTAACACATGAGATAAGTGGGTTAGAGAACTCTTGAATGAGCATCCAGCTAGATTTCATTATAAACTTCGTATGTCGAAACAAATTTTTTTGATTTGCTTGAAACATTGATTTCTAATTATGGGCTAGAAGGATCCAGGAGTACCCCTACAAAAGATATACCGATGATTACAATTTATATTATGACACACAATCAAAGAACGAGCGAATGTTTGGAGCGTTTTCAATATTCGACAGAAACAATAAACCGATATTTTTCACAAGGACTAGATGCTTTAATAATGCTATCGCAGGACGTAATTGCACCTGTTGACGATCGATTTATAGATATCCCTGCAAATTTTCTGAATGACGATCGATGCATGCCCTACTTTAAAGATTGCATTGGAGCAATTGACGAGACACATATTGATGCTCGCATCTTAGTGAAGAAGCGGGTTCCATATGTAAGACCCCCTTTTTTTTTTCTTTTCGGACACCGGGGTCTTAGGCCCAGAACCGCCGTTTTGCGGTGACTCTTTCACGCCCTGAAGAGTCATCACCACAAAGCGCCGATTCTGCCGGCCATTTCGATCACATAAAAGTAGCAAAATAATGAAGTAAATGTAAACTATCTGTCCACAGAGAATCACATGACATAATAAATATAACTCCACGAAGGGAGTGTCCACAGAAAATAACATCAGAGTAGCAAAACGGGCTTATGCCCAGTACATCAAATCCTCACGACAAGATCTCTCATGCAGAAACAAAAGTAGAAAACTGCTCAGGGTCGAGACTCACGGTCCCGGCTGTGTGAACTCCGGAGCTAGACTGCCCCACCTCCAAGCGCACCGGTCTCTGGGGCTGCTCCTCCATGCTGGTCTCCGCGATCCCCTAAATGATGCGGTTCGAAAACCGTTAGTCTAAAAGACTAAGTCCTATCATCCCCCACCCCTTCCCCCACGGCTCCTAGGCACCGAGCGGAGAGGAAGAAAGGGGAGGACTTGAAGGTGGAGAATATCAAAAGCAGATGGCAGCGGTCCTATTCTAGCAAGTTCTATAGCATATAAAGACAATAAACTGTAAACTGAAATGTAACCTTCACTTATGTGGAAAAACACATAAGCCAAGGGGTCTTTTGCAAGGCTCCCATCGTATAAAAAGTCTCATACTGATTTATACGTTGGGGTGTCGGTGGTCAAACAGCAGTAACTAAATATATCAAAATTAACCTTAATTTATAAACTTGCCCACACAAGCTTATAGACTAAGGGGTCGTTTTGCAGGTCCTAAAGTATAAGCGTCCCATTCCACTTATATTTTAGGTGTCAAGGTTTAAGGTAACGATTATGCTATGACATGCCAGTGGGTATGATGGATCATGCAAGTGCAACACACACACCCGACTCTGTGCACACAGACCTTTAGTTCCCCCTTTCTGGAGCCGTAACCTCCCAGGATACCTCCGTAGTGGCAGACGAAAGCGGTGGGTTGGGCCTCGCCCACCTCTAAACCAGTAAAGCACTACCGGTCAGACCTATCGTACGCCTCAACGCTTGGTGCACGAAGCGGACTCCTGCGTACTCTTGCCGGCTGGCGCACCGGACTTCTGTTGGCGAAGTGCTAACCACACTTGCCGAGTCAACGTATTGGCGTCGGTGCATCGACTCTCCAATACCGAAGACCCACCACCTTAATTTCCTTTCCTTTTATGCACATGCAAATTTAGCGTAATCAAAACCCGAGCCGAAGCTCCCCGGACCAACACGTCCGTCACAAACAATCGAGCCGAAGCTCCCCGGACCCAAAGTCCGTCTTTAACCATCCGAGCCGAAGCTCCCAGCTAACATCCCGTGCCATCAGTGTCTGTGAAATGTGCAACCCTAATTACTAAGTTACTCTTTTCAGCTTGTTAAACAGTTTACGTTAACCCAGGACTGCCCCCGGTATTCCCTGTGAAGGGCTCTCAAGGGGCACTAGGAACTGTGTTGGGATTACGCCCAGCGTTCCCTTTCACAAGGTACTTATTTTATTATTGGTTGATTCCCTTACCCATTATTTTCTCATGTTTCGATATGCTAATCCTAGGGTGATTTGACTCCAACTCTCCTTGGGTAGGACGATCTTTCGTCGGACCCGAACGTCTTTAAACCCTAGACAAAACCACACCCTACTCACTCATCTTCCAAAGATGCAGCCCATTCCACTTGTCCTTACAGCAAACCATCAAGACCCATCATACGTGCCCTAATTCACATCCAAATGAAATCCTGCAGTTTTGCTATATGCAGACCACTTAAGCTACATGACCCGTAAAAAGGGTGGTACATGAAATACTCATCCAGTACCCTTATGATAATTATTAGAGGGCTAAAATGATATTCGAAGCATAAATCCAGAAATCCATAATTTTTCTAATTTGTCTGATAATTAATTTATTTACTCTAGTGTCCCAAAAGGCCCAGGTTTGAACATGAAGTACCATTTTCAGACAAGATAATAATCCACTAAATTTATGATAATTACAAAATGCCTAATCAACTCTAAATCCTAAGTCTTCCAATTTTTCAGCAAGGTTTAGGCCTTTAAATTTAATTTCAAAGATGCCCCATAAAAAGTCATTTAAAAAGATTCTATAGTAATAATACCTCCAAAAATTCAGAGAAAATTCAGGGATGATTGTGATGGCCTACAAGTACCCTAGAAAGTTTCATAATTTATCATTGGGAAATAAGGCTATATTTGATTTTCGTATGAACTTTCTAATTTAATGGTTAATGAACAAAGTATGCTAATCAGTCATCAAATATTTCCACAAAAATTCTCACATGATAAAATTGAGCTAAAAACACTATGCAGCAAGTTTCATGATTTTTCAGTAAGTAATGGGCTCTTGCAAGAATTATTTAATATGTAATCAAAATAAAGCACTTGTGAAGTAGATGTCCTAAATAGATGTCCAAAAATTCTAACAAAATTCATACAAGATCATTATAGCATAAAACTAACTTTGCCCATGTTTCATACCCTTTCTATGGGCAGTGAGAGCACAATAGCCAAATTATTAATTAGGGCAATACTATCGATTACAAATGAAGTGCTACAAATATTGATCAAAATTCCTCAAGTAAATTATCAGAGGCTCAAGATACCCTAATCCCCTCACTACCCAAATTTAGTTAAGTTTCAAGGTGTTTAGCTAACCTAAACCTACACTATAAGTTTTAGGTCCTAAGCTAGGGTTAGGGTTTTGGGGACCCTACCATTTTCACAATTTGCTAATATTTTAAACAGAGGGTTTTATATATCCTAGGAACCTCCTTGCAAAATTTGGAGTTCATCCAAGGTGTTTAGGACTCATACCCTTCACAAGGCCAAAAGGTCCCTCCTTAGGGTTTGACCTAGGAACTTAGGGCAAATCTATTCCTCTCTATCCCATATTCCATGGGGAGGTGATAAGTGCTATAACAAGTCAGTGACCCAAATTTCAGCCTCTGTTGAGGTGATTTGGTCACTCAAAATCAAAAGTGCACCTTTTGACCAAAATGCCCTTAATAAGGTATAGTTAGGGTTGGGTCAAAACCTATTCAAAACACATCCAAATTAAATGAAATTTTATACAGATACCTAAATTGAACCCAGGGACCACTCACCAAAATTTGGGAGGGTTTGGAGATGTTTAGGGCACCTATTTAATTTATTTAATAATTATTAAAGTTTTATAAAAACTATAGAACTATTTTCTCCAAAAATTCCCATTTTTGGACAGGCCCTAGGTATAGGTAATAATGATCCTCTGCCCAAAATTCAGCCAATTTGGACAACGGATGAAGGGTGGGCATCCATTTGAATCTCAGGTCAGCCCTAGGTACAGGTCCCACCAACATGGGTTCCCTGGTCCAACCAGACGGCCAACTTGGTCAAAATCAATTTTGGATTACAGTAGACCCATAGGGCTACAACTTTCATATTGAACGTTTTCCCACCAGGTGGCCCTAAGTATTTTTAATAATTAATGCAAAACAGCCCAGAAAACAGGACAGAAAATTCAGAAATCAAAACTAAATAAAAGAAATGATGCTGCACGAATCTTAAAGCAAATCGTGGGGCTCCTGGTCATCTTCTTCCTCCAGCTAAGGGCCATGATTGGCCGAACCTGGAGCTTATTCCAAGAGCATTTCCCGGCCACACGGACACCTCCCTGGCCGGCCACCACCGCCACCACCTTCGTTGAGGTGGGGGCTATCGCCGGGCGGCGGCACGGCCGCCGGAGGGGTGGTTTCCGGCGAACCCGACCACCAATTTTTTTTTGGAAAAACCATGAAAATGAAAACTTGGATCGGCTCAATTGAGTCCGATTCTTGTCCTAAACGATTCCTAAGATCTACCCACGGAAGAAGGAGTAGAGGAGGACCTTTAACCGAGCTTGTCGTCGAGTGTGGTGGTGGTGCGCCATGGCCGGTGGTGGAGCTTTCCGATGCTTGCAACTTCACTACCAAACCGCCCGGTTTCTTTAGGTGAAGGGTGGAAACGATTTCTCTTGGCCCATGGAAGCTTTTAAAAGCATCAAATGGGTTGGGGGAGAGGGAGGGTCATGGCTTCAAATCCATTAATGTTCATGAATTGGAATTTCGGTTTTGGAGAAAACCCATGGAAATTCACCTCCCCTTTGTCCCAATTCGTTTGGAAACTCCTCAAAACTGATAGGGGAGATGAATACTAATTAATTGGTGAAGAATGGAGGGGTGATTCACCTTCCCCACCATGAATGACCTTCTCTTTCTTCTTTCTCTCTCTTCCCTATTGGGGGAAATAAATTCAGCCACCTTGGGTGGCTGGACATGGCTATTAAACTCCTTAAAACTGATGAGGGGGAATGTATTAAGCCTTTGGAATCAATTGGAGAGGCCCTTGATCTCCCTTGGCCATGAATGACCTCTTTTCTCACTTTCTCTCTCCTCCATTAAAGAGAAAAATGGAGCTTTCTCTCTCCTACTCACCATGGCCGAATTTTTGATCTCTCCTCCAGCCTATTGGCAGCCCAATAACTCATATTAATAATAAAAATGAGGTTAGCCCAAGTGGGGGAAATGGGTTTGAGCTTGGGTTAGCCCATTTAGGCTAATTTGACCTAACACTAGAATAGAGTTGACCTTGGTCAACATGACCAATTGAGTTGACCCCAATGGATCCTTGGTGACCCATTGGACTCCCTTAAGGTCTAGGAAGACTTGAGTAGGGTTGGTTGGGCATCTTGGGGGTCACATGCCCCTTGGTAAGGGCACTTTGACCATTTTAGGGCTAGAGTTGACTTGGGTCAACATAACCATTTGGGTTGACCCCATTGGGTCCTTGGTGACCCATTGGCCTCCCCTAAGGTCTAGGAAGGGTTATGTAGGGTTACCCTGCACTTTGGAGGATCACATACCCTTAGTAAGGGTACTTTGACCAGATTAGGAGCTTGAGTTGACTTGGGTCAACCTGGCCTCTAGGGCTGACCCCAATGTGTCCTTAGTGACCCATTGACCTCACTTTAGGGTTAGGAGGGCATAGGTGGGGTCCTCTAGGCTAGGAGTAGGTCAGTTGACCCTAAGTAGGCTAGTTTGACCCATTTAGGGCTAGGGTTGACCTTGGTCAACTGGGCCTCTTGGGTTGACCCTAATGGGTCCTTTTGGCTCTAATGGGGACTCCCAAAATGTTTGGGAGTGTTGTGGTAGGGTCTTGGGGCCATGGTGAAGCCCCATTGTCATTCTAAACCATTGTTCAAAATTCTACTATTTGCAGACCATGGTGATCCTCACCTTGGCCTCCTATCTCTTGGCCCATTTCTGGCTTTCTAGGGTTTTGTCATGACCTAGTCATGGCCAAAACCACTCTTAGGGGTCTAGTTGGAAATGGGATGTTACAAATCCCAATAAACAAAACAAAGATTTCGTCCTCGAAATCAAGGTTGAGCCTACGGGTCTTTCTACCGAAGGAAAGAGTCTTGTAACATCCCATTATGACGCCTTGTTTGTTAAATTAGATTCTACGGGAAAACTTAGATCTAAGACCCTTTCGCCCAATCGGCAAACCAAAATCCCAATAAACAAGGATAAGCCCCCAATAAACAAAAGATAAGCCTCTATCTGCCTAGAGCAGCCCTTAGTATACTTGAAGCAGGAAAAATAAATTAACATCTTGAGGGGTCCGAGAGGTATACCTGACTGAATAGCTCGGGGTATCTTTGTCGCATCAGGTCCTGTGGCTCCCAGGTATGCTCCTCCTGGCCGTGGTTCCTCCACAGGACCTTGACTAGTGGGACCTTCTTGCGTCGCAAGACCCGTACTCCTCGGTCGTCGATCCTCACAGGCTCCAAAAGAACCGACCGGTCTGAAGCTACCGGCCCTTCGGTGGTCAAAATCTGCTGCTCCGGGCGTAGCAGAGCCCTCCTCAAAGAAGAAATGTGGAAGACGTCGTGCAGCGCTTCCAGCTCTGGAGGTAACTCCAGCCGATAGGCTAGGGGTCCGATCCGCTCCAGGATCCTGTAAGGGCCCATGTACCTAGGGCTGAGCTTCTTCCTCCGACCACGCACCCGCGAGACTCCATGCATGGGCCGGATCTTCAGAAACACCCGGTCCCCCACCTGGAACTCCACCTGCCGATGCCTGGGCGTCATAGTACTTAGCCTGTCTACTCTGTGCCTCGAGCATCCTGTCCCTGATCAGCCTCACCTGTGCCTCGGTGTCTTCAACAAACTCTGACCCCAACACTTTCGGATCTTCGTTCTGCACCCAAGAAAGCGGGGTCCGGCATCTCCTCCCGTACAAGGCTTCGTAAGGCGCCATCCTGATGCTGGACTGGTGGCTGTTGTTATAGGAGAACTCGACAAGGGGTAAGAGTTTCTCCCACGGTTCCCCGCGGTCCAAGATGCATAGCCTCAAGAGGTCCTCCAGCGTCCGGTTGGTGCGTTCTGTCTGCCCGTCTGTCTGAGGGTGGAATGCAGTGCTGAAGGTCAATCGCGTGCCTAAGTAAGCTTGCACGGATCTCCACTCCCTGGAGGTGAACCGGCCATCCCGATCCGACACTATCGTCCTGGGCACGCCATGATAACGAATGAACTGTTCCACAAACTTCCGCACCAGTACTCCTACTGAATCATCCTTCCTGATCGGTATAAATCGAGCCACCTTGGTCAACCGATCAACGATTACCCAGATCGAGTCATTCCCTGTCCGAGACCGGGGAAACCCATGTATGAAGTCCATGGCTATGTCGTCAAACTTCCACTCCGGCACCGGGAGTGGCTGCAATAATCCTGCGGGGTTCCTGCACTCCGCCTTCACTAGCTGACATGCCTCACAATGGGTCACGAAGTGTGAGACGTCCTTCTTCATGCCCGGCCAGTACATCGTCTTCTTCAAATCAGCCGTCATCTTTGTGATCCCCGGGTGTACAGAATACCGGCTGCAGTGCGCCTCCGTCATAATATCCTCCCGGATCTGGCCTCCCTCCGGTATGTACACCCGTCCTCTGAAGCACACCAGGTCGTCCCTCAGTGTGTAGTCTCCTGCAGTGCCTGCCTCCAGAGCTTGGAAGATGGGTTCCAATTGGCATCCTGCCTCTGTCCCTCTCTGACCCGGTCTCTGATGTCATCGGTAGCGCCTATCGCGGCCAAGTACTCCTCATAGAGCTCAGGATCATCAGACGATACCAGAGTAATGTGCATGTCCTCTAGTCTCTGCAGCAGCTCCATAGACATCAACTGAGGCTCTGCTCCTGCTGTGGCAGCTCTCCTACTCAGTGCATCCGCTACCACGTTCGCCTTCCCCGGGTGGTAATGCATCTCATACTGATAGTCAGAAAGGAACTCCACCCACCGCCTCTGCCTGATGTTTAGTTCCTTCTGCGTGTCCACGTACTTAAGGTTCTTATGATCGGAGTATATGTCACAGTGGACTCCATAAAGGTAGTGCCGCCATATTTTTAGTGCGAATACAACTGCTCCCATCTCCAGGTCGTGCACTGGGTAGTTCTTCTCATGGGTCTTCAGCTGGCGGGAAGCATAAGCTATGACGTGTCCGTTCTGCATCAGTACTGCTCCCATCCCCTGATATGATGCGTCGGTGTAGACCTGAAATCCCTCCCTCCCCGAGGGGAGAGTAAGAATGGGAGCCGAGGTCAGCCGATCCTTCAGCTCCTGGAAAGCTGTCTGGCACTGCGGGGTCCACACGAACGGTACCTCCTTCTTCGTCAAGGATGTGAGCGGGAGGGCGATTCGAGAGAATCCTTCTACGAATTTCCGGTAATAACCGGCAAGTCCCAGGAAACTTCGCACGTCTGTGGCCGTCTTCAGCGGCGGCCAATCCCTGACTGCCTGAATCTTTGCCGGGTCCACCGCCAGCCCGGCTCCGCTGATAATGTGGCCTAAGAAAGCCACCTCCTTCAACCAGAACTGACACTTGCTGAACTTCGCATAAAGGCGATGCTCCCGCAGTCTCTCCAAGGTCAGTGCCAGATGTCGTGTGTGCTCCTCCTCCGTCTTAGAATAGATAAGGATGTCGTCTATGAACACTATGACGAACACATCCAAATAAGCCTCGAAGACCCGGTTCATGAGGCTCATAAACGCCGACGGAGCATTCGTGAGCCCGAAGGGCATCACGATGAACTCATACAATCCATATCGGCTACTAAAGGCCGTCTTCGGAATATCCTCCTCCTGGATCCGCAGCTGGTAATAGCCTGACCTCAAGTCCAGCTTCGAAAAATAATGGGCTCCCTCCAGCTGATCGAACAACTCGTCTATCCTGGGGAGCGGATAGGTATTTCGGACGGTCAGCCTGTTTAGTGCTCGATAGTCGATGCACAGGCGTAAAGTGCCGTCCTTCTTCTTCACGAATAGGACAGGAGCTCCCCATGATGAGGAGCTCGGCCTAACAAATCCTGCTTCCACCAGCTCCTGCAACTGTGTCCGAAACTCCGCCAACTCCTTTGGGGCCATCCGATAAGGGGCCTTGGATACCGGCTTAGCCCCTGGTACCAACTGAATCTGTAAGTCCTTCTCCCTATGCGGAGGTAGTCCTGGCAGCTTATCCGGAAAAATATCGGCGTAGTCACGAACCACCGGAATGTTAGCAATCAGGTCCTTCTCCTCAGTCATCTCGAATAATACTTGATATACCTCGTCCCCTTGCATATGAGCCTTAACGGCCTGAATAGATGAAAGCAGGCGACGAGAGACCGGTGTAGTACCTTCGAATGTCGCATAAGTATCGTCGTGGCTCAGCACGACCCTCCTTGCTGGGCAATCAATCTGGGCATGGTTCCAGACAAGCCATGTCATGCCCAAGACGAGGTCGAAGTCCGGCATCCTCAGGATCGTCGCCGGGGCCTCGAGTGTCAACCCGTCTATGGTAACCTCCAGGAGGCACTTTTTTGTGGACTGGATCTCCATCCCATTGGGGAGGCGCACCCTCCTGGGTAGTCCCGTATAACAACGAATCTGATCCAGGTCCTTGACGAAATCCTCCGACACAAAGTTGTGCGATGCCCCCGTGTCGAACAGGGTATGGGCAGGCTTGCCGCACACCATCACCATTCCTAAATCAGTTTGAAAGAAACTCTGGTGTAAGGTTTTCTAACCTAGGTCGTTTAGTAGTTCTATTAACACTTAATATGAGTAATGAATGAATCCAAAATTAAGATTACTCTCATACCTGCAATAACCCTGTCCGGGTTCCGGGGCTGTGCTAAGTCCAAAGCGTAAATCTGCTCCCCATTCTGCCTGCGGTCGCCTCCCTGGTAACCACGTCCTCGGCCGCGTCCTCGGCCTCCGAAATGCTGGGCCGGTGGGCCACCCCGTGGTGCTGGAGGTGGTGCCCCCCTCATAGGGCAGTCTCTCCGGAGGTGTCCCACCTGGTGACAATGGAAGCACTCCGGCGGGGGATACGCCATACCCCGGGGTCTCTGCATCTCCTGGATCCGGAGAGGTTGAGGGGCCAAAACCACCTGCTCTCTCGGCTCCTGCCTCAACTCCTGACGAGGCTGCTCCTCTGCCCTCCTTCCATCTGGTATGGTGCCTCGCCGCTGATCATTTCGGGCCCTCCGGCCCTGGTCCTCCGCTTGCCGTTTCCGGCCCCGAGTGGTGTGCCAGTCGGCCTCAATCCTCTTCGCCATCTCCAAAATCCGGGAGATGGGCCCGTCAGAGACAAAAAGCAAGGCCTCCCTCAACTCCTCTTTTAGGCCCTTATAAAACCTCTTGACGTAACCTGCTTCATCCAGCTGATAGGAGCCCGCATATCGGGCCAAATGATCGAACTCTCGGTGGTACTCCACCACTGTCCTGGTGCCCTGCCTCAGCTGCAAGAACCGCTCCTCCAACTCGTCCCTGGCCGACTGAGGAACAAAGTGCTCCAGCAGTGTGGCCCTGAATTCTTCCCAAGTGATTTCTGCAATCTCCCTATCAGCAAATGTCGTGTCCAACAGCGTCTTCCACCACCGCTTAGCATGTGACTCCAAGCAAGATACCACCAGGGCCACCCTCTCCTCCCAAGGGCATCGTATCCCAGTCAACATCTCGTACATAACATCCAGCCACTCCTCTGTCCGCACTGCCGACTCTGTCCCCAAGTATGATGGGGGAGAGAGTCCTCGGAAGGTGCTCATCCAGTTGGCCCCTGGGTTTGGCTGCTGGGCTGGAGCCTGCTGAGCCCGGAAGGCCTCAAGGATAGCTGTAAGGGTCTGCCCCATGTCCGACTGAAGGAAAGGTGTGGGGACCATGGGAGGTGGTGCAATGTCTGGAGTCTGCTGAGCTCCACCTTGTGGGGTGGGCTGAGCTGGGGGCTGCAAAATGAACTACATTAGTACGTAATCGACTCAATACCTAATAAAAGTGGACAATTTACATGTGATCCCCCATATGGGCACACCACTGCTTCCGCTGCTTAGTTTGTCCCCAAACTAAACCCGCGCGGGGGTGACCCAGGGTTGTGGACGGCTACTTTTCGATCGAGGTCTGCCTCTGATACCACTTGTAAGACCCCCTTTTTTTTTCTTTTCGGACACCGGGGTCTTAGGCCCAGAACCGCCGTTTTGCGGTGACTCTTTCACGCCCTGAAGAGTCATCACCACAAAGCGCCGATTCTGCCGGCCATTTCGATCACATAAAAGTAGCAAAATAATGAAGTAAATGTAAACTATCTGTCCACAGAGAATCACATGACATAATAAATATAACTCCACGAAGGGAGTGTCCACAGAAAATAACATCAGAGTAGCAAAGCGGGCTTATGCCTGGTACATCAAATCCTCACTACAAGATCTCTCATGCAGAAACAAAAGTAGAAAACTGCTCAGGGTCGAGACTCACGGTCCCGGCTGTGTGAACTCCGGAGCTAGACTGCCCCACCTCCAAGCGCACCGGTCTCTGGGGCTGCTCCTCCATGCTGGTCTCCGCGATCCCCTAAATGATGCGGTTCGAAAACCGTTAGTCTAAAAGACTAAGTCCTATCATCCCCCACCCCTTCCCCCACGGCTCCTAGGCACCGAGCGGAGAGGAAGAAAGGGGAGGACTTGAAGGCGGAGAATATCAAAAGCAGATGGCAGCGGTCCTATTCTAGCAAGTTCTATAGCATATAAAGACAATAAACTGTAAACTGAAATGTAACCTTCACTTATGTGGAAAAACACATAAGCCAAGGGGTCTTTTGCAAGGCTCCCATCGTATAAAAAGTCACATACCGATTTATACGTTGGGGTGTCGGTGGTCAAACAGCAGTAACTAAATATATCAAAATTAACCTTAATTTATAAACTTGCCCACACAAGCTTATAGACTAAGGGGTCGTTTTGCAGGTCCTAAAGTATAAGCGTCCCATTCCACTTATACTTTAGGTGTCAAGGTTTAAGGTAACGATTATGCTATGACATGCAAGTGGGTATGATGGATCATGCAAGTGCAACACACACACCCGACTCTGTGCACACAGACCTTTAGTTCCCCCTTTCTGGAGCCGTAACCTCCCAGGATACCTCCGTAGTGGCAGACGGAAGCGGTGGGTTGGGCCTCGCCCACCTCTAAACCAGTAAAGCACTACCGGTCAGACCTATCGTACGCCTCAACGCTTGGTGCACGAAGCGGACTCCTGCGTACTCTTGCCGGCTGGCGCACCGGACTTCTGTTGGCGAAGTGCTAACCACACTTGCCGAGTCAACGTATTGGCGTCGGTGCATCGACCCTCCAATACCGAAGACCCACCACCTTAATTTCCTTTCCTTTTATGCACATGCAAATTTAGCGTAATCAAAACCCGAGCCGAAGCTCCCCGGACCAACACGTCTGTCACAAACAATCGAGCCGAAGCTCCCCGGACCCAAAGTCCGTCTTTAACCATCCGAGCCGAAGCTCCCAGCTAACATCCCGTGCCATCAGTGTCTGTGAAATGTGCAACCCTAATTACTAAGTTACTCTTTTCAGCTTGTTAAACAGTTTACGTTAACCCAGGACTGCCCTCGGTATTCCCTGTGAAGGGCTCTCAAGGGGCACTAGGAACTGTGTTGGGATTACGCCCAGCGTTCCCTTTCGCAAGGTACTTATTTTATTATTGGTTGATTCCCTTACCCATTATTTTCTCATGTTTCGATATGCTAATCCTAGGGTGATTTGACTCCAACTCTCCTTGGGTAGGACGATCTTTCGTCGGACTCGAACGCCTTTAAACCCTAGACAAAACCACACCCTACTCACTCATCTTCCAAAGATGCAGCCCATTCCACTTGTCCTTACAGCAAACCATCAAGACCCATCATACGTGCCCTAATTCACATCCAAATGAAATCCTGCAGTTTTGCTATATGCAGACCACTTAAGCTACATGACCCGTAAAAAGGGTGGTACATGAAATACTCATCCAGTACCCTTATGATAATTATTAGAGGGCTAAAATGATATTCGAAGCATAAATCCAGAAATCCATAATTTTTCTAATTTGTCTGATAATTAATTTATTTACTCTAGTGTCCCAAAAGGCCCAGGTTTGAACATGAAGTACCATTTTCAGACAAGATAATAATCCACTAAATTTATGATAATTACAAAATGCCTAATCAACTCTAAATCCTAAGTCTTCCAATTTTTAGCAAGGTTTAGGCCTTTAAATTTAATTTCAAAGATGCCCCATAAAAAGTCATTTAAAAAGATTCTATAGTAATAATACCTCCAAAAATTCAGAGAAAATTCAGGGATGATTGTGATGGCCTACAAGTATCCTAGAAAAAGTTTCATAATTTATCATTGGGAAATAAGGCTATATTTGATTTTCGTATGAACTTTCTAATTTAAGGGTTAATGAACAAAGTATGCTAATCAGTCATCAAATATTTCCACAAAAATTCTCACATGATAAAATTGAGCTAAAAACACTATGCAGCAAGTTTCATGATTTTTCAGTAAGTAATGGGCTCTTGCAAGAATTATTTAATATGTAATCAAAATAAAGCACTTGTGAAGTAGATGCCCTAAATAGATGTCCAAAAATTCTAACAAAATTCATACAAGATCATTATAGCATAAAACTAACTTTGCCCATGTTTCATACCCTTTCTATGGGCAGTGAGAGCACAATAGCCAAATTATTAATTAGGGCAATACTATCGATTACAAATGAAGTGCTACAAATATTGATCAAAATTCCTCAAGTAAATTATCAGAGGCTCAAGATACCCTAATCCCCTCACTACCCAAATTTAGTTAAGTTTCAAGGTGTTTAGCTAACCTAAACCTACACTACAAGTTTTAGGTCCTAAGCTAGGGTTAGGGTTTTGGGGACCCTACCATTTTCACAATTTGCTAATATTTTAAACAGAGGGTTTTATATATCCTAGGAACCTCCTTGCAAAATTTGGAGTTCATCCAAGGTGTTTAGGACTCATACCCTTCACAAGGCCAAAAGGTCCCTCCTTAGGGTTTGACCTAGGAACTTAGGGCAAATCTATTCCTCTCTATCCCATATTCCATGGGGAGGTGATAAGTGCTATAACAAGTCAGTGACCCAAATTTCAGCCTCTGTTGAGGTGATTTGGTCAATCAAAATCAAAAGTGCACTTTTTGACCAAAATGCCCTTAATAAGGTATAGTTAGGGTTGGGTCAAAACCTATTCAAAACACATCCAAATTAAATGAAATTTTATACAGATACCTAAATTGAACCCAGGGACCACTCAACAAAATTTGGGAGGGTTTGGAGATGTTTAGGGCACCTATTTAATTTATTTAATAATTATTAAAGTTTTATAAAAACTATAGAAATATTTTCTCCAAAAATTCCCATTTTTGGACAAGCCCTAGGTATAGGTAATAATGATCCTCTGCCCAAAATTCAGCCAATTTGGACAACGGATGAAGGGTGGGCATCCATTTGAATCTCAGGTCAGCCCTAGGTACAGGTCCCACCAACATGGGTTCCTTGGTCCAACCAGACGGCCAACTTGGTCAAAATCAATTTTGGATTACAGTAGACTCATAGGGCTACAACTTTCATATTGAACGTTTTCCCACCAGGTGGCCCTAAGTATTTTTAATAATTAATGCAAAACAGCCCAGAAAACAGGACAGAAAATTCAGAAATCAAAACTAAATAAAAGAAATGATGCTGCACGAATCTTAAAGCAAATCGTGGGGCTCCTGGTCATCTTCTTCCTCCAGCCAAGGGCCATGATTGGCCGAACCTGGAGCTTATTCCAAGAGCATTTCCCGGCCACACGGACACCTCCCTGGCCGGCCACCACCGCCACCACCTTCGTTGAGGTGGGGGCTATCGCCGGGCGGCGGCACGGCCGCCGGAGGGGTGGTTTCCGGCGAACCCGACCACCAATTTTTTTTTTGGAAAAACCATGAAAATGAAAACTTGGATCGGCTCAATTGAGTCCGATTCTTGTCCTAAACGATTCCTAAGATCTACCCACGGAAGAAGGAGTAGAGGAGGACCTTTAACCGAGCTTGTCGTCGAGTGTGGTGGTGGTGCGCCCTGGCCGGTGGTGGAGCTTTCCGATGCTTGCAACTTCACTACCAAACCGCCTGGTTTCTTTAGGTGAAGGGTGGAAATGATTTCTCTTGGCCCATGGAAGCTTTTAAAAGCATCAAATGGGTTGGGGGAGAGGGAGGGTCATGGCTTCAAATCCATTAATGTTCATGAATTGGAATTTCGGTTTTGGAGAAAATCCATGGAAATTCACCTCCCCTTTGTCCCAATTCGTTTGGAAACTCCTCAAAACTGATAGGGGAGATGAATACTAATTAATTGGTGAAGAATGAAGGGGTGATTCACCTTCCCCACCATGAATGACCTTCTCTTTCTTCTTTCTCTCTCTTCCCTATTGGGGGAAATAAATTCAGCCACCTTGGGTGGCTGGACATGGCTATTAAACTCCTTAAAACTGATGAGGGGGAATGTATTAAGCCTTTGGAATCAATTGGAGAGGCCTTTGATCTCCCTTGGCCATGAATGACCTCTTTTCTCACTTTCTCTCTCCTCCATTAAAGAGAAAAATGGAGCTTTCTCTCTCCTACTCACCATGGCCGAATTTTTGATCTCTCCTCCAGCCTATTGGCAGCCCAATAACTCATATTAATAATAAAAATGAGGTTAGCCCAAGTGGGGGAAATGGGTTTGAGCTTGGGTTAGCCCATTTAGGCTAATTTGACCTAACACTAGAATAGAGTTGACCTTGGTCAACATGACCAATTGAGTTGACCCCAATGGATCCTTGGTGACCCATTGGACTCCCTTAAGGTCTAGGAAGACTTGAGTAGGGTTGGTTGGGCATCTTGGGGGTCACATGCCCCTTGGTAAGGGCACTTTGACCATTTTAGGGCTAGAGTTGACTTGGGTCAACATAACCATTTGGGTTGACCCCATTGGGTCCTTGGTGACCCATTGGCCTCCCCTAAGGTCTAGGAAGGGTTATGTAGGGTTACCCTGCACTTTGAAGGTCACATACCCTTAGTAAGGGTACTTTGACCAGATTAGGAGCTTGAGTTGACTTGGGTCAACCTGGCCTCTAGGGCTGACCCCAATGTGTCCTTAGTGACCCATTGACCTCACTTTAGGGTTAGGAGGGCATAGGTGGGGTCCTCTAGGCTAGGAGTAGGTCAGTTGACCCTAAGTAGGCTAGTTTGACCCATTTAGGGCTAGGGTTGACCTTGGTCAACTGGGCCTCTTGGGTTGACCCTAATGGGTCCTTTTGGCTCTAATGCGGCTCCCAAAATGTTTGGGAGTGTTGTGGTAGGGTCTTGGGGCCATGGTGAAGCCCCATTGTCATTCTAAACCATTGTTCAAAATTCTACTATTTGCAGACCATGGTGATCCTCACCTTGGCCTCCTATCTCTTGGCCCATTTCTGGCTTTCTAGGGTTTTATCATGACCTAGTCATGGCCAAAACCACTCTTAGGGGTCTAGTTGGAAATGAGATGTTACACCATACATTGGACTTCATGACTTTTCAACTCAAAATGTTATGGTTGTATGTGACTTAGATATGACATTTACTTTTGTCATGATTGGTTGGGAGGGTTCAACACACGATAGCCGTATTTTTCATAGTGCACTTACAAATCATCGATGAAGCTTCCCTCATTCATCGTCAGGTAATTTCTAAAAAAAATATTTTCCACTGCATATATATATATATAAATAATTACCCAAACCTCCCCTGTAAACTAGCATAATTAGTGAGAGCACCCCTCTTATTTTCGAAATTACAAAAAACTCCCCTTAAGTTTTCATTTCATTACCAAAACCTCCCCTGATATTTTCATTTCATTGCATGTATGAAGAAAAATACCCCCCTGGACACTGTTCACCGAGGGGGGTGTTTTTGTGCATGGATGTTATGAAATACAAACTTTAGGGGAGGTTTTTGTAATGAAATGAAAACTTTAGGGAATGTTTTTGTAATTTCGAAAATAAGAGGGGTGCTGTCAGTAATTTAGCAAAGTTAGAGGGGAGGTCCCGGTAAATGGCCCTATATATATATATATATATATATATATATATATATATATTACGTAAATAATTTTCTACATGTAGTAAAATACTATTTAGTTGATGTTGGATACCCGTTGCAAGAAGGGTATATTGAACTTTATGCATAAACGAGGTATCACTTGTCAGAATTTGCACGTGGTCAGCATCCGATAGAAGGACAAAACGAAATATTCAATCACGCACATTCATCATTGCATAGTATTATAGAACGTACATTTGGTGTGTGGAATAAGAAATAACGAATCTGTTGGGATATAACGCGGAAAATATCCCCTAGGCACAACCAAATATTTACAGGGTGTACAAGAACATATAAATCTGAACAAACTTTGCAAACATAAATTAATGTAACTGCAATAATAAACCATGAAGAAATGTAACGACGTCCGTTACAGAAAACACCGCGGAGAGCCGGACCCACTCGATCCGCGGGAGAGAGAGTTATCTGGACTGCAATCCGCTAGCACAGCGGACGCACAAGATTCACCGAGAACATTTGTCGTCCGATGACAACCAAACCACCTGCCATCACCGGAGAAGCACCGTCGATGCCAACTGCACTCACGCATGTCATCGACGCCAAGCCGCACCACCGGAGAAAAACACCATAAAGGCCATTGCACTCCTGCAAGCCTTCGCCGCCATGTCCGCATCGCCGGAGAGAAACTCCATCAAGGTCACTGCACCACCGCAAGCCTTCGCCGCCACGCCCGCACCGCCTCATCTACTTCAAGACCGGTAGAGATCTTATTCTCCAAGACCGGTGGCTATTTCCTCCAAAGCCGGTGGATACGTCGAGAGTCCCTCACAAGAGAAATGCTTCGTCGTCATCGCACAGTGTTGCACCAACTGCAACCACCGGCAGCATCCAACAGGGGTCTCCCACCTCTTGCGGCACCAAGAGTGAGATAGCGGCGGCGGCGGCTCCTCTCTCCAATGCTACCAGGGGCGGCGGTTCTTCTCCCCAAACAGTTACTACTTCTCCAACGTGAAAGGTAAAGAATATATAAGGTGGTTTTAATGATTTCATCCAAATGTACAGGTCTCTAAAAGGAAATCATTTTCTTTCTCCAATTTTAGCAACTCAGGGGAGAAATCAAAACAGGATAAAAATCATTCCTTTTTTTCTCCTTCATTTAGGGGCCAAGATTTTGGAAAGAAACAATTCAAAAAAGTCGGATTCAGATCCAAACCAAATTCGACAATCACCACCTTGGTTCGGGATCCGGATCCACCATCTGCACAAAGCACTGATTGCACACGACAATAACTGCATCAAGCAACTCTACATGTAGCACCGCCTCAGTCCGAGGTATCAACTGACTTGCTGCAGTCGGCTCATCTCTGCTCTGGCTCAACCCGTGAACGTCGTCGCATCGTGATCATAGAAACTGACTCGCATAACCCGAGTCCTAGAAGGACGATTCTCTGCACCACCACGACAATCCACCTTATCGGCCTCAGAAATCATGGGCACACCACCACACGTCGTGATCCCCATCAGCCGGTACAAACTACCGCACTACACAGCTCTCCTGAGCATGGTACATCCTCACCCCACCATCAGGACTCTACCTCGGGCCACCCAACTGTAGCCACCTAAATCCAATCCGCTCAGTGTGTAAAACATCTAGCTGTCAGAGTCGCACAAACTCTTAGTGATGGTGAGGACCCCATCACTCTGCACCCTGACCCGGTTGTCACCCTGTCCACACCCTGGTCTCGAGACCCTTTTGCACACTACGAACTCGATCTCCTGTGTGATTGAACTATCTGCACTGGTAAAATATCATACCCTCCTTTGGCCCGGATCGAGATCGTGCTCTACTCAGACCCTTGTCAAGCTGCTTCACCTTACCCATCCGCTGCTGCCAAGATGTGACCGCCCTCAGGAGTAGGACTCACTAACATCTGTCTGGATAGCACTGCGATCGTGACCTCCACCAACTCCATCGTATCCTTCTCATACAAGAGCATCGTCACTAAGGTCGGGTAAAAAAGTGAGCGAGGTAAGAAGTGAAACGGGTCTTCACGTCTTCCTCCGTCTCTGCACTAGCTGCCTCTAGCTGACACAAAAACCATCTGAACACACATCGTGTTCCCACAGATAATCTTCTCCCTATAACATATCTGCGGTTATCATGACCTTCTCATGCAGTATCACCTATCATATGTCAAATCTGTCACTGTCACATTGCTTCAAAAACACTGTCCAAATTCACGTTCTTCCATGTCATGGTTGTCATACAGCACGACTAAGAGACCTGATTAATTCAAAGTGTTGGGTACATTGGTTAAATGTACCTGATTTGAAGAAGCCTCACCCAACTCAATGATATACATCATAATGTATTTGATGTATGTTGAGTTTACTTGTGCAGGTTATGTAATCACTGGACTGAAGCAAAAAGTTTCCAAGTCCATGTGTCGACACCCAGAGAGAAAGTGTCGACACTTAAGAAGGCTTGTGTCGACACCCAGACAAGCAGTGTCGACACTTGGAGTACTTGTGTCGACACCTGGGATGCAGAGTCGACACTAGACAGAAAGTGTCGACACTTGGAGCTGTGTCGACACTCAGTGAAGAAAAGTGCAGACAGAAAGTGTCGACACAAGGAGCTGTGTCGACACCCAGTGAAGCTGAGTCTACACCAGAAAGTGTCGACACTCAGCAAAAGTCTGCAGAGACTAAGTACAAGTGTCGACACTCAACACAATGTGTTGACACTAAGCAGAAGAGTCGGCACTTGAAGTAAGTGTCGACACCCAGCACAATGTGTCGACACTCAACAGAAGAGTCAGCATTTGAAGTATGTGTCGACACCTAGAACAATGTGTCGACACTCAGCTAAAGACTCTACACTTGAAGAAAGTGTCGACACAAGGAGCTGTGTCGACACTTAGCAAAGATCAGAAAGATCAACAAAATTATTCTAAGTACAAGTGTCGACACTAAGGGAATGTGTCGACACTCAGCTGAAGTCTCAACAAGAAGAATGTGTGTCGACACAAGGAGCTGTGTCGACACTCAGCAAGAATCAACATAGAAGACTATGTGTCGACACCAAGAAGTAGTGTCGACACTTAATAGATTCAACACAAGAAGTTGTGTCGACACAAAGGAGATGTGTCGACACTTAGAAGAATTCAGTAAAAGCAAGAAGAACAAGTACTTGTGTCGACACTCAATTTCAGTGTCGACACCTGAAGAAGAATCTGTGTCGAGACATACAAGGAGTTGTGTCGACACCTTGTAGACTTGTGTCGACACTTACACAGCATGTGTCGACACTTGGTCTATAAGTGTCGACACTTAAAGACAGAAAGTCTCGACACTATCAGACAGTTAGAGATTTTCAAGAAATGACTGGATGACATGACAGCTGTCGTTCCAGCCGGTCTACAGCACCTGTCAAAGATGTCAGAAGACAGTTATGAACCGGATCAGCCGGTTACCATGAAGAAGGCCTATAAATAGGCACATACAGTCTACAGAAACTGGGGTTGATGATCAGTGATCAACAAGTGGTTCGGATTATTGTTGAACAAGTTATTAAAGTGGTACACAAAGTATCAACACAAGAAGATCTTGCAGTACAAGTGCAGATCTAAGAAATTGGAGAGAGAGGGCTCCATCCAAGAAATCAACCTCTGGAACTAGGCTGAGAAGAAGGATTCAGATTCATTCTGGATCTTAAGTGGCAGAGGTCAAGGAACTACTGCAGGAGGATTCAGTCTTATTCAGTTCTACTCAAGAAGCTTTGAAGAAAGCTAAGTCAGATTGAATCCAGCTGAGTTCTTCCAAGAACTCATCAAGAAACTCTCAACTCCCATCTTTTATTTCTGAGTTGTTGAGTTAATATTTGTAATACATTTTTATCTTGTAGGATCCTTTGGATCTGAGTGAATTGTAAGCCTATAATTATAAAGGCTGAGGGTAGGGCTTGAGAGCCTGAGTGTAGGAGATTGTGATCTTTGAGTGTAGGCCTTGTTGGCTGAGTGTAGGCCTTGGTTGGCTGAGTGTAGGCCTTGGTTGGCTGAGTGTAGGCCTTGATTGGCTGAGTGTAGGCTTTGGGATAAAGCTGAGTTGTAAGGCTTTGGGCCTGAGGTATAAGAACCAATTTGGGTTCTGAGACAGTGGAGGAGTTTAGCCGAATCTAGTACACTGCTAGATAGGCGAAGGGAGAAAGTGGATGTACCCATATCTTGGGAAACCACTATAAAACACTGTGTATGCTGTGCTGTGCTGTGTTGTGATTATTGATGTGTTTGTTGTGATAGAATAAGTTAGAAAGTTGTGTTATAAACTGTTGGCTGCCATTAAAGTTTAAAAAGGATTAGGTCACCTATTCATCCCCCCCCCCCCCTCTAGGTGTTTAGGTACCATATCTTTCAAGTGGTATCAGAGCGAGGTTCCTCAAAACAAGGACTAACAGTCTGAGGAGATCCTGAGTGGCAGATTCAGTGTAAGACAAAATACAGATTCAAGAAAATCAAGAAACATGGGTTCTTCTGAGAATCACAAGGAATTGGGTTCCATGAAATTACCTATATGCAGGAAAGAGATCTTTGGGATCTGGAAGGAAAGGGTAAGGCTATTTATGGAGGCCTCAGACCCTAGAATCTACATCACAGTAAAAGAAGGGCCTTATGTGCCCATGAAGATTTCAGTTCTAGATGCAAATCAGAGAACTCCAAAGGATTTCTCTGAGATGACTAAGGATGAGATTGTCCTAGCTACCATGGACAAGAGGGCACAGAACATAATAGTGAGTGTCATTGATGATGCAACATTTCAGAATCTTATACATTGTAAGACAGCCAAGGAGATGTGAGACACTCTTATAGTGTATATGGAAGGATCTGAAGAAGTAAGACAAGATAGAAAATCCTTGCTAAATCAGGAGTATGAGAGTTTTAGACAAGGTAAAGGTGATAGCATAACTGAGTGCTACAAAAAGTTCTACAGAATAGTTAATGAACTCATGTCTTATGGAAGAGAGTTCAGTAACTATGAACTAAATGACAAGTTCTTAAGGTCCCTAACCAAAGATTGGGACACCAAGATCTGTGCCATTAGAGAAATGGCTAAGTTGGGGGAAATTCCTCCTCCTACACTGTTTGGTAAGTTATTGTCATATGAGATGCAGTTGACAGTGAGAAAAGAGGAGGAGAAATCAACAAGGACTGAGCACAAGGAAAGATCAGTTGCTTTCAAGGCAGATGTCCCCAGGAAGTGCAGGAATAAATCACCAACTCCACCTCCAAAGATTGCTGAATCAGAGTCAGATGAAACAGTCAGCACCAAGTCAGAAAGCAGTGAAAGTGATGAAGACTTTGTTGCTTTCACTAGACACTTTCAGAAGTTTTTGAAAAAGAAACAGTGGAGGTCAAGGCCTTCTACATCACAAGGAAAGGAAGACTCTTATCAGAAAAAGAGGTCTTCAAAGAATGACAAGAAAAGGACAAAGTCAAGCAAGTCAACTGGTTCAAAGATAGTGTGTTATTGCTGCAATAGACAGGGCCACGTTATTGCAGATTGTCCAGAAAAGAGAAAGGAATCTGGTGACAGGAAAAAGCCTCACTTCAAAGGCAAGAAAGAGAAGTTTTTTGTAGCCAAGAAAGAGAAGACTCTATCAGATATCTCTTCTTCAGAATCTGAGTCTGATGCTGAAGCCTACATAGGGCTGTTTGCTGAACAAGAAGAAGAAGAATTCATGCAGATTATGGAGTCTATTTATGAACAAGAAGACAGTCAATGTCAAGGGCTAATGGCTTTGACAGAGAGTGCCAAAATCCTGGAGCAGCCAGGACCCAGTCAGGTACAAAGTTCAAGTTTAAATTCAGTTTCTTGTTCTAGTTCAGATTCAGATTCTTCTTCATCAAGTGATGAGAATGTATCTGAGTCTGAGGATTATATTCATCAGCTTATAGATGAATATAAGGTGCTGTTGCAGGCTTACAAGAAAAGCAAATCTCTTGCCAAAAGTCAGGCAAAGGAAATTGCTGATCTTAAAGCTGCAGCAACAGATTTTGAGAAGTCTTTTGATCAAAAACTGAATGAGATAGCCAGGTTGAAGCACATAACAGTGATTCAAATGGGTACTATATCATTTAAAAATGATCAAATCAAGAGTCTGGAGATCAATTTTCAGAAAGAGAGAGAGATTGTTGCTAGGTTTTCTAAACCTAAGTCAGTGTTACCTTTAATTGATGAATTTGTTCATCATAAAGGCAAGGCTGGACTGGGCTTTATTAGACCTATAGGGACTGAGCAGTCCAAGTCTAAGTCCAAGGGCAAAGCCCCAACATTCAACAAGCCTGCTGTAGACAAGACAGCCAAGGCAGTATCTAAGCAAAGGTACAACAAGTATGAATGTTGGTGCTGTGGCAAAGTTGGCCATTTCGCAGTGGACTGTTGGCACAATGTCAGTGCCAAAGTGAGTAGAAAGCTACCTGGTGGAAAGTCAGTAGGTAGCTTTGTCAGATTGCAGACTAACATGTACCAAGGACCCAAGAATTCTTTGGGTTCTAAGGTTCATTAATCTGTTTTGCAGGTGAGTCCAAGTGGTCATACCCCAACATGGTACTTGGACAGTGGATGTTCCAGACATATGACTGGAACAAGGGGACTACTAAAGGACTACATACCAATAAAAGATGGTCCAAAGGTTACCTTTGGTGGTTCTGAAAAAGGAATCATCAAAGGGTTTGGTAACATTTCTACAAACTTGGTTACCATTACTCAAGTGGCTTATGTTAAAGGGTTGAAACACAACCTAATAAGTATAAGTCAATTAAGTGATGTAGGGTATGACATCTCATTTGTTAAAAATGATTGTCATATCAAGAGGTCAAGTGATCAAGAGATCATTTTGACAGGTTATAGGAAGAGGAATGTCTACTGCCTAGACATTATGATTGAGAACAATGGTTCTCCAGTTTGTCTTGTAGCTGATGAGACAGTCACTCATTATGTCAAATGGCACAAGAGGCTAGCCCATCTTAACTACAAGACTATTAGCAAACTCTTTAGCAAAGAGTTAGTGAGGAATGGTCCTCAAGTTAAGTGTGTCAAAGATGGTATTTGCTCAGCTTGTTAAAAGGGCAAGCAGACTAAATCCACCTTTAAAAGCATAGAAAACAAAGATGTTGTGAGGTGTTTATACCTCTTGCATATGGATCTCTTTGGTCCAATGCTAGTTCACAGCTTAGGTAGGAAGGTCTATACCCTTGTAGTTGTAGATGACTACTCAAGGTTTTCCTGGGTGTTCTTCTTAAGACAGAAATCTGAAACACCTAGTGTCTTCTATAGCTTTGTTAAGCAAATTCAGAATGAACTAAATAGTACAGTGGTCAAGATTAGAAGTGACCATGGTACTGAGTTTCAGTCTGAAAGCATGACAAAACTATGTGAAGACTTTGGGATATTTCAAGAATTCTCTTCACCTAGAACACCTCAGCAAAATGGCATTGCTGAGAGGAAGAATAGGACCTTGATAGAGGCTGGTAGGACCCTATTAAGTGATACATCACTGCCAGAGTATTTCTGGGCTGAAGCAGTTAACACTGCATGCCATGTTATAAATAGGGCTACCATCACTAAAGGGCTAAACAAGACCCCCTATGAAGTTGTGAAAGGCAGAAAACCAAACCTATCCTATTTCAGGATCTTTGGTTGCAAATGCTTCATACTTAACAATGGGAAGTCTTACTTAACTAAGTTTGCTGCCAAGTCCCAAGAGGGAATTTTTGTTGGGTACAGCAATAATAGTAAGGCATATAGAGTCTACAACTTGTCTACACAAGTTGTAGAAGAATCAGTGCATGTAGTTTTTGATGAGACTAAACTTATTAACAATGAGTTGTCTAGTACTGTATGCAGCCCCACAGGTTTATCAAAGAAAATGGACAAGCTTACTATAGAAGAAGTGTCTGCTGCAAGACAGCAAGGAGAGGAGAGTAGCTGTTGTCTAGGGGGAGAACTACATGTGCCAATTGCTGAAGAAATCCAAGGTATACAACATAATGCAGATGCTGAAGTGGTTCAACCAGAAGTTAGGATGCCTCCAGCCCACAGGCATCTTAAAGATCATTCAGTAGAGCTGATTATTAGAGATCCAAGACAAGGAGTACAAACCAGGAGTAGAAACATGAATGCAGCAATCTACTCCAGCTTTCTGTCACAAGTTGAACCTAAAAAGTTTGAAGAAGCAATACTGGATCCACAATGGACTGAAGCAATGCAAGAAGAGCTTAATCAGTTCAAAAGGTGCAAGGTTTGGGAACTTGTTCCTAAACCTAAAGACCACAATACAATAGGAACTAAGTGGATCTACAGGAATAAGATGGATGAATAAGGGGTCATCATTAAGAATAAGGCTAGACTGGTTGCTAAAGGATATAGGCAAGAAGAAGGTATTGATTTTGATCAAACCTTTGCTCCAGTAGCCAGACTGGAAGCCATAAGGATGTTCTTGGCCTATGCAACCTATCAAGGATTCAAGGTTTACCAAATGGATGTCAAGTCAGCATTCCTAAATGGTAATCTTAAGGAAGAAGTCTATGTGGAGCAGCCTGCAGGTTTTGTTGATTCAACTCTACCTCATTATGTCTATAGACTTAGGAAAGCTTTATATGGGTTAAAGCAAGCCCATAGGGCTTGGTATGAAACCCTATCTAGTTTCCTCATTGAGAACAAGTTCTCAAGGGGGAAAATAGATAAGACTCTATTCCTTAGAGAATCTAGAGGCAAAGTCATACTAGTCCAAATATATGTAGATGACATTATATTTGGGTCTACTGAAAGCAGCCTTTGCAAAAAGTTTGCAAAACTTATGCAAGGTCAGTTTGAGATGAGTAGTATGAGAGAGCTGAAGTTTTTCTTGGGTCTCCAAGTTAAACAGACTGAAAGTGGTTTATCCATATGTCAGTCCAAGTTCACCCTAGAACTCATAAGGAAGTATGGTATGGATTCATCCAGCACCATGAAGACTCCTATGGGGTCAAGTATGTCTCTTAGCAAGGATGATGCAGGGAAACCTGTAGATGAAACCTTGTATAGAGGGATAGTTGGCTCCCTATTATACTTGACTGCTAGTAGACCAGACATCATGTATGCTACATGTGTTTGTGCAAGGTATCAAGTCTTCCCTAAAGAGTCTCATTTGACTGCAGTCAAAAGAATATTGAGATATCTAAAGGGCACTCCCTATCTAGGCCTCTGGTACCCTAGGAATGAAGATTTTGATCTAACAGGTTATTCAGATGCAGACTTTGCAGGATGCAAAGAGGATAGAAAGAGCACTACTGGAACCTGTCAATTCCTAGGTGGGAGACTAATTTCATGGAGTAGCAAGAAATAAACCAGTGTGGCTATCTCCATAGCAGAGTCAGAGTATGTGGTTGCAGGAAGTTGCTGTGCTCAACTTCTGTGGATTCAACATCAGCTAGAGGACTATGGATTTCAGGTAAGTAGAACTCCACTTTTCTGTGATTCTACAAGTGCTATTTCAATAGCTAATAACCATGTATCCCATAGTAGGACAAAACATATTGAGATTAAATATCATTTTCTTAGGGAGCATGTAGAAAGAGAAGATATTTTATTAGAATATGTTAAAACAGATGAACAAGTAGCTGATATGTTTACTAAGCCACTAGAAGAAGCTAAGTTCAATAGATTCAAAATTGAACTAGGAATGATAAACTTAGAGTAAGTTTACAGAATTAAAATTGGCTAAGTAAAAAAAGTGTCGACACATAGACAAGTCTATGTCGACACAGAATAGTGGTGTCGACACTTCAGGAAAAAGGTGTCGACACATCTAGGAGTGTGGTGTCGACACTTCAGAATGTTAGTGTCGACACATGTCAAGTAGGTGTCGACACATCCAATATGGTGTCGACACTTAAGTTTTACTCAGAATTTTCTAAGTAAAGTCTCGACAATGTGTCGAGATATGTTGTGTCGACACATAACCAAGTGTCGACACATAAAATCTGTTGACTAAACTTGTGTCGACACATGTGTGTCGAGACATTATAAGTCTGTGTCGACACTTATATCCAGTGTCGACACATTTTCAGTTAGCTGTCCCGCCTATTCATCTTCAAAATTAGAAAGGTATAAATAGGGTTTTGTCTTTATTTGTCGATACGCTTTCAAAGTTTCGAGACCAAAACTACTGTGTCGACACCTCTCTTTTCTAAAGACAAATTCTCCAAACCCTAATGGCACCTAAGCTTGAGGAGAACGTTAACGAAGGTTATGAGCTTGTGCGCGGCGCGTTCGACGATGCAGATCAAGAAATCAGGTCGGTAGTAACCCTAGTCGCCGACTCTGGGTTAGAGTACTTAGTTTCAGAACCAACTAAGATATGGAAGAAGGAGGTTCTTGAATTCCTTAATGGAGCTGCAGTAGATGAATCTGGATACAGAATCAAATCCAGAGTTCATGGAACTAAGGTCAAGGTTTCACCAAAGAGTCTGAGGAAGGTACTCCAGCTACCAAAAACCCAAGATGAAGAAGAGGTTACTGCTTCAAAGACCAGGGAAGCTTTAACCTGGTGTGGACTTGATCCAAAGATGAAGCTAGGTTCTGTATTTAACAGGAAAGGCATGAATAATCAAGGAAAGTTCATGTCTGAGATTGTGGGAAAGGTCTTACTCAGCAAACCTGGAGGGCATGACAGAGTGTCTACCTATATGTTTGGAATTATGACTAGAATTATCTTTGCTCTGAAAACAGACTGGTCTATAGTGGTTTATGAGAAGATTAAGGAGAGCTTGAAGAAGCCCAATCTGGGCAGGATCATTAGTCTCTACCTAGCTGGTGTGATACCAGAAGTAATGAGTATTGCTGCAGGCAGCAAGATAAATCACATGAGGAAAATGGATCTAAGGATCTTTTCTAGATGGGACAGGGTGTTGTCCAAGGATGTGCCAACCCCTGAGAAGGCAGTTACTGAAAAAGATACTCCTCCAAAGAAGAAAAGGAAGATAGCTCCTGTGGAACAAGTATCCACTAGCAGTTCTGGGAGTGAAGAACATGTTGTCTTCACTCCAGATGAGCATAAGGAAGAGCCTGTAGTGAAGACTTCTGCTCCTCCAGCTGATGCAGAGATCCAGGGGGAGCTGCCTCCAGCTAACCCCATCCACAGGGATCAAAGCCAGGGGGAGCCTCCAGTTGTAGAAGCACCATCTACACTGGAAAGTGAGCAAGCCACCACCATCATACAAGAGGTACTCACTGACCTTAACACTTTGAATTTTTCTGTTGAAGTTGGTGACCGGGCGGTCTGGCGGTTTGTCCTGGCGGGTTGAAGACCGCGCGGTCTGGCGGTTTGTCTCAGCCG
The DNA here is from genome assembly GCA_039583875.1 of Platanthera guangdongensis. Taxonomy (NCBI): domain Eukaryota; kingdom Viridiplantae; phylum Streptophyta; class Magnoliopsida; order Asparagales; family Orchidaceae; genus Platanthera; species Platanthera guangdongensis. Next base: position 36,440,637 of record CM077157.1, on the reverse strand, counting down.
GCTTGGAGGCCGGGCGGTCTGGCGGTCTACTCTGGCGGTCTCTCTTCCTCTCTGGTGGTAGCCGTGCGGTTAGCCCTGCTATCTAACCGCGCGGCTTGTGCGGTTTGTTTTGTATAGTCCGTTTAGTCCTGTAAATTTTAGTCCCACATCTCTTATTTGTATTCTCTCATCTCTCCTCCATTCTATATAAAGGAGGGCATACCATTGTAATAGATACATTTTTTGGATAATAAAGTTTCAATTATTCAAAAGCTTATCCGCTTGTTCTCTACTTTTCGCTTCTTTTCGCTACTTTCTAACATGGTATCAGAGCACACGGTCATTTCCTCCTGATTCTGTGCGCTCTCTGTTGTTCGCGGCTTGTTTTCCGCGTTCTGCGACTTGTTCGCGGCTTGCCTTTTCTTCTGTCCGCGCGGCTTGTTTCTATCCGCGCGGCTTGTTTCTGTCCGCTGCTCTGTTCGCGCGGCTTGCTTCTTGTTCTCTTCTCCTGGTGCCTTTACGCAGCGACCTGTTTCCTTGTCGTCGCGCTCCTTGCTCTTTCTTGCCTCTCATAGTCTTTGCGGCTTGTGTCTACCCGCTGCGGACTTCTTCTCCCTGTCCGCTTCTGCTTTCCCCATCTCCGCTTGCCCCTATACTCGCGGTTTGCTGCTGTGATCTGCCTGACCGTGCGGGTTGTTCCTTTCTCACCCCCATCTTGGTCGCGGTCACCTGCCCTTCTCCTCTCTTCTGTTCGCTCGGCCTTTTCAGTCCGCGCGACCTCTTCCCCGCTGTGCCTTTGACCTCTTGCTAGCCGCTGCTGTTCGCGCTACTTGTTATTCCCCTCTACCCGTTCCTGCTTGCTAGTCGCGCCGGCCTCATCTTTTGCCGTGCGACCTGTTCTCCTCTGTTCGCCCGACTTTTTCAAGCCGTGCGACTTCTTTCCCTCTGCTTTGCTCTGCTTCTTGGTAGCGGCCTTCCTAGCCGCCCGACCTGTTGCTGTTCGCCCGGCTTGGTGCTCTTTTCTCTTCTTGCGGCTTGTTCTTATCATCGCGGCCTGCTCCTCTCTTGCCTCCATGGATTTTCCCTCCTCAGGCCTGTCCGCCTCCGTGGTCACCTCTTCTGGTAGTGCTCATGTTGTTACTCACGGCAGATGGCTCATCGACTCTGGTGCAACCAATCATATGACCGGCAATCCTCAATATTTCTCTCTTCTTGACACACATGCTCAGTTGCCCCCGGTCATTATTGCTGATGGATCTCCCTCCCCGGTCCATGGGACGGGCATGGTTCAAGTCACTCCCTCTCTCTGCCTGGCTGATACCTTCTATGTGCCCAAGTTTCCGTGCAACTTATTATCGGTTACTTCTTTATGCAAGCAACTAAGGTGTTCTGTCATATTCACCCCTAGCTCTTGTACCTTTCAGGATCCGGATTCCCAACGGACGATTGCTACCGGGACTGAGAGTGGTGGCCTCTACTTCCTCGACAACGTTTCTGCTTTCTCCGCCTTCTCCTCCTCCTCTACAGATCTTCTCCAATGGCATCTTCGCCTTGGACATGCTCCTCCCCGAATTCTCCGCCAGCTCTTCCCGCACCTCCCTCCTCATCATCCTCCTCTAAACTGTGATGCATGTCAACTTGGCAAACATCACCGCTCATCCTTCCCCCCAACGCAAAGTCGAGGCTCTTCCCGTCCGTTCGACCTCGTTCACTCTGACATATGGGGACCCGCTCCTAACCTCACCATCGGTCGGGGTAGTTCCTATTTTGTCACCTTCATTGATGATTTCTCTCGATGTACGTGGGTATATCTTCTCAAAGATCGCTCCGAGCTGTTCTCTGTTTGGACCTCCTTTTATTCTATGGTTAAGACTCAGTTTGATACGTCTATTAAACTCATTCGTTCTGACAATGCTAAGGAGTATCTTAGCCACGACTTCTCCTCCTTTTGTCTTCACCATGGTGTTATTCGTCAAACAAGTTGTGTCTACACCTCCCAACAAAATGGGGTGGCGGAACGCAAAAACCGTCACCTTCTTGATGTCGCTCGCACTATGATGACTCAAATGCATGTTCCTCGCTCCTATTGGGGATATGCTGTCCTCCTCTCCTGCTATCTCATCAATCGCCTTCCCTCCACAGTTCTCCACGGTGCTACCCCCTTCTCCATTCTTTATCCAGACAAGGATCCCTTTCCTCTTCCTCTACACATCTTTGGGTGCACCGCTTTTGTGCACTCTCCCGCTGCCACCCGTGACAAACTCTCACCACGTGCCACCAAATGTGTCTTTCTGGGCTACTCTCCCACTCAGAAAGGATATTGCTGCTTTGACCCTGTTACCCACAAGCAATTTGTCTCTGCGGATGTCACCTTCTTTGCCAATGCCTCTTACTTCTCTCCCGCTTCCTCTTCTCCTCCTCCTACTCCTACTTCTCATACCAACCCATCCATTCCCTCTGCTCCCACTGCTGTTCCGCCCTCTCCACCCACTCCACCGTCTTCCCCATCCTCATCATCTCCCCCCTCTACTCCGCTTTCTCCCTCCACTCCGCTGCCATCTCTCTCTACTCCCGGGCCAGCTCTCTCCACCACGGATACGCCGGATACTGAGGCACCTGCTGACCTGGAGCATCAGGCCGATCAGGGGTTCGGGCCTGAGGCACCTGCTGACCTGGATCTCCCGATTGCTCTTCGCAAAGGAGTTCGGGCCTGTACCCAACACCCGCTTGCTGCAGTGGTTTCCTATGATCGTCTTACCCCTGCTCGCCGAGCTTTTGCACTGGCTATCTCGGCCACTGCCACCCCCCGTTCCTACCAGGAGGCCCTTACTATTCCTCATTGGAAAGATGCCATGGATGAGGAGATTGCTACTCTAACTGAACGGGGCACCTGGACCCTTGTTCCTCCTCCCTTCGGCACCGATGTTGTTGGCTGTCGCTGGGTCTTCGTGGTGAAGTTTCTACCGGATGGCAGTGTGGATCGTTATAAGGCTCGCCTGGTTGCCAAGGGTTTTACCCAAACTTATGGGATTGATTACTTTGACACTTTCTCTCCTGTGGCCCGTCTCAGCACTATTCGGGTTCTTCTCTCTGTGGCTGTCAACAGGGATTGGCCCATCTCGCAGCTAGATGTTAAGAATGACTTCCTCTATGGTGATCTGCAAGAGGATGTTTACATGGAGCAACCTCCTGGGTATGTTGCTCAGGGGGAGACACGGGTATGCCGGCTAAAGAAGGCTATCTATGGCCTCAAACAGAGTCCTCGTGCCTGGTTTGACAAGTTCAGTGGCATTGTTGCGGCCATTGGTTTTACAAGAAGCTCAGCAGATCACTCCTTGTTTGTTCGGAAAACCGCCTCTGGTCTTGTTGTTCTTGCGGTTTATGTTGATGACATTCTTCTTACTGGCGATGACCAGGATGGGATATTGATGACCAAGAAACACCTTCGTCAACATCTGGTCACAAAGGATATGGGCTCCCCGAAATACTTTCTGGGCATTGAAATCTCTAGAAAGCCCAACTCCATGGTCCTTTCACAACGGAAGTATGCTCTTGATCTTTTAAAGGAGGCAGGACTGACTGGTGCTAAACCTGCACGTTGTCCTATGGCTGTTGGAGAAGACAAAACTTGGACAGATGACTCACCTCTTCTCTCCGATCCTACGAGATACCGGCATCTGGTGGGCAAGCTCATATATCTCACGGTAACCAGACCCGACATCTCTTATGCTGTTGGCAAGGTGAGCCAGTTCATGCAAGCTCCGAGGGAGTGTCATCTACAATCTGCTCTGAGGATATTAGAATATATTAAAGCTGCTCCAGGGAAAGGACTCTTATTTCAGAACAATGGTCACCTTAGGGTTGAAGCGTACTCTGATTCAAGCTATGCGGATGACAAAGGGACCGCAAATCGACTTCAGGTTTCTGCACATTTGTTGGAGGCAATCTTGTGAGTTGGAAGAGCAAGAAACAGTCTGTCGTTTCCAGGTCCAGTGCAGAGGCGGAATATCGCAGCATGGCATCGACTACATGTGAGTTGAAGTGGTTGCGGGCTCTCATGCTTGACTTAGGAGAGGTTTACAACTATCCTCTTCCTATGTTCTGTGACAATAAGGCCGCGATACACATTTCCAAAAATCCGGTCTTTCATGAGAGAACAAAACACATAGAAGTCGACTGTCATTTTATTCGGGAAGAAATATTGAAGAAACAGATTTGCACTCCATTTGTTACTTCCGACAACGAGTTGGCAGATGTCTTCACCAAGCTGGTGTCCGCTTCCTTTTTCCACATCTGCGACAAGCTGGGCATGATCGATATATATGCTCCAGCTTGAGGGGGAGTGTTGAAGTTGGTGACCAGGCGGTCTGGCGGTTTGTCCTGGCGGGTTGAAGACCGCGCGGTCTGGCGGTTTGTCTCAGCCGGCTTGGAGGCCGGGCGGTCTGGCGGTCTACTCTGGCGGTCTCTCTTCCTCTCTGGTGGTAGCCGTGCGGTTAGCCCTGCTATCTAACCGCGCGGCTTGTGCGGTTTGTTTTGTATAGTCCGTTTAGTCCTGTAAATTTTAGTCTCACATCTCTTATTTGTATTCTCTCATCTCTCCTCCATTCTATATAAAGGAGGGCATACCATTGTAATAGATACATTTTTTGGATAATAAAGTTTCAATTATTCAAAAGCTTATCCGCTTGTTCTCTACTTTTCGCTTCTTTTCGCTACTTTCTAACATTTTCTATGGAAGCTGATACAGATTTGTCTGATGATCATCAGCAAATCCAGCTGGATAGCCAAGTCACAGATGCTGCCAAAGATGACACATCTGATGTATTAAAAGTAATCCCTGATCTAGTGGTTGAAGAGCAAAGACTGTCTCCAGCTCCTTCACCACCAGAGTACACAATGGAAGACTTGTTCCTAAATCTGGATCAAGCAGATTTTGACAAGGAAATTGATGCTGCTGAAGGAGAGAATGCTGCTGTTGAGTGGGAGCAAGTGAAAGTTCTGGAAGAGCCTATTAGGCTGGAAACTGAGAAAGCACCTGATGTGCAAACTGAGAAACCTCAAAGCCCTAATGATAGGGTTGACATATCCAGCACTTCTGCCTCTGAAGATGAGGAGAGTGCTAGGGCAAAGAAGAAGAAATTGTATGTCTTTAAAAGAAGAAGTCAAAGTTATAAGAAGGCTCTGCAATCAATTGCACCACAGCCTATAGTTCAGCAAGCTCCAACTGCTGATTATAGTGCTTTAATGGTTGCCCTACAGATAAAATTGGATGAGCAAAGGCAGGCAATAGAGAAGTATGTAGATGAAGGGCAGAAATCACTTCAATTTGATCTGGCCCAAGAAATAAAGTCTATAAGGTTTGAAATGAACCTTAACAAAAAGAAAATAACTGATTGCTTCCACAAAGGTGGAAATGCAGTGGTGTATTTGACAACACACCAAGAGAAGATCAAGGCACAGGTAGATGATATAGCATTGAAGCAAGGATATGTTCTTGAGAATCAATTAAGAATGAATGACAATTTGACTGCCTCTCATAATGCTATAGTCACTGAGTTGAAGAACAAGGCTGCTGAACCTTCTACATCTACTGCTGCTGCTAAAGCTGATTTTGATAAAGTATTGCAAGAGGAAATTTCTGCTGTAAAGACTGCTATCCAAGCCTCCCAGAAGGTCATATCTGAACAACTTCAAAAGCTAAAACCTTACTTTAAAGATGAAATCAGGTACTTGGATAGTCAGATCAGATTTCAAAAGGATGATGTCAGAGATCACATGGCTAGAGAAATCATAAAGGGGGAGAGAGTGTTAGTCAAGGCAAGTTCTGAGCATGCAAAATGGATATCAAATTCAATCAGGGCTACACTTGGATACCCTCCTCTGTGTGATGACCAAGATGTTGCTGAATCAGGCATTAACCCTGCTTATTTTGGAGGTGAGCAACCAGAAGTAGCTCAGGTCATTTATCCACCTCTAGAATTTGAAATGATTCAAGCAGATGTGAGCACAATGTATAGCCCAACTGAGGGAAAGTCTAATGTTATTCTGGATAAAGTGGTTCAGCCTATGACTGAAGCTATGCAAGCAGCTCTTCAGAAAGAAGAAGAAGCTCTACAAAAAGAAGAAGAGACAAGGTTGTCCAAAAAAAGGTTTAGGGAACAAGCAGAACAAAGGCCAGACTTTGAACAGTGGAGCCCTACCTCTAGAAATATAATTTTAACTGCCTGGAAAGCTGCCAAAGACAATACTCATGAAAGGAACAAGTGGTTCTCTGAAGCTGAATGGAGAAAACATGAAATAAGACAAGAAGCCATTGTTCAATTCAGAAGGAAGGCAAAGATGGGAAAGCTACCTTCTACTGCAGTGAAGCCTAGCAAGTACTTTCCTAAGTCATATCACTATTTTGAGAGGCAGAAGATCAAAGCTGAAGAGCTTAAGAAGAAGGACTTAAAAGGAAAGAAGCATGTTGATGCTGAAACTGCTGATGCCCCTGTCAAAGCTCAAGTTCAAGCTGGCAATGGAATAGTTATCAAGGAACCTGATCAGAAATAGATTAAGATTTTACTTGAAGATTATTTTGTAATCTTTTAAATGAAAAGCATTTTTGTAAACTACTGAAAATGTATAAGAAAAATGTTAGAACAATATATGATCAATATATTTCATGATTGTTCTGTGAATGTGTCTATTTTTTACTTGTTCTGAAATGATGATTGTGTATACATGTGTGATTTAATACATGTTATGTTTACCCTGTTATACATTATCCTGTTTTACATCATTTTGTAATTTTTATTATGAATGGTGTATATCATTGACTAAGGGTTATGACTTCTCCAAATAGGGGGAGATTGTTGGGTACATTGGTTAAATGTACCTGATTTGAAGAAGCCTCACCCAACTCAATGATATACATCATAATGTATTTGATGTATGTTGAGTTTACTTGTGCAGGTTATGTAATCACTGGACTGAAGCAAAAAGTTTCTAAGTCCATGTGTCGACACCCAGAGAGAAAGTGTCGACACTTAAGAAAGCTTGTGTCGACACCCAGACAAGCAGTGTCGACACTTGTAGTACTTGTGTCGACACCTGGGATGCAGAGTCGACACTAGACAGAAAGTGTCGACACTTGGAGCTGTGTCGACACTCAGTGAAGAAAAGTGCAGACAGAAAGTGTCGACACAAGGAGCTGTGTCGACACCCAGTGAAGCTGAGTCTACACCAGAAAGTGTCGACACTTGAAGCTGTGTCGACACTCAGCAAAAGTCTGCAGAGACTAAGTACAAGTGTCGACACTCAATACAATGTGTCGACACTAAGCAGAAGAGTCAGCACTTGAAGTAAGTGTCGACACCCAGCACAATGTGTCGACACTCAACAGAAGAGTCAGCATTTGCAAGTATGTGTCGACACCTAGAACAATGTGTCGACACTCAGCTAAAGACTCTACACATGAAGAAAGTGTCGACACAAGGAGCTGTGTCGACACTTAGCAAAGATCAGAAAGATCAACAAAATTATTCTAAGTACAAGTGTCGACACTAAGGGAATGTGTCGACACTCAGCTGAAGTCTCAACAAGAAGAAGGTGTGTCGACACAAGGAGCTGTGTCGACACTCAGCAAGAATCAACATAGAAGACTATGTGTCGACACCAAGAAGTAGTGTCGACACTTAATAGATTTCACGCAAGAAGTTGTGTCGACACAAAGAAGATGTTGTCGAACACTTAGAAGAATTCAGTAAAAGCAAGAAGAACAAGTACTGTGTCGACACTCAATTTCAGTGTCGACACCTGAAGAAGAATCTGTGTCGAGACATACAAGAGTTGTGTCGACACCTTGTATAAACTTGTGTCGACACTTACACAGCTTGTGTCGACACTTGTCTATAAGTGTCGACACTTAAAGACAGAAAGTCTCGACACTATCAGACAGTTAGAGATTTTCAAGAAATGACTGGATGACATGACAGCTGCCGTTCCAGCCGGTCTACAGCACCTGTCAGAGATGTCAGAAGACAGTTATGAACCGGATCAGCCGGTTTACCATGAAGAAGGCCTATAAATAGGAACATACAGTCTACAGAAAACTGGGATTGATGATCAGTGATCAACAAGTGGTTCAGATTATTGTTGAACAAGTTATTAAAGTGGTACACAAGTATCAACACAAGAAGATCTTGCATCCAAGTGCAGATCTAAGAAGTGGAGAGAGATGACTCCATCCAAGAAATCACCTCTGGAACTAGGCTGAGAAGAAGATTCAGATTCATTCTGGATCTTAAGTGGCAGAGGTCAAGGAACTACTGCAGGAGGATTCAGTCTTATTCAGTTCTACTCAAGAAGCTTTGAAAAAGCTAAGTCAGATTGAATCCATGCTGAGTTCTTCCAAGAACTCATCAAGAAACTCTCAACTCCCCTCTTTTATTTCTGAGTTTTGAGTTAATATTTGTAATACATTTTTATCTTGTAGGATCCTTTGGATCTGAATGAATTGTAAGCCTATAATTATAAGGCTGAGGGTAGGGCTTGAGAGCCTGAGTGTATGAGATTGTGATCTCTGAGTGTAGGCCTTGTTGGCTGAGTGTACGCCTTAGTTTGGCTGAGTGTAGGCCTTGTTGCTGAGGTGTAGGCATTGATTGGCTGAGTGTAGGCTTTGGATAAAGCTGAGTTGTAAGGCTTTGGGCCTGAGTGTAGAAGAACCAATTTGGGTTCTGAGAACATGGAGAGTTTAGCCGAATCTAGTACACTGCTAGATAGGCGAAGTGTCAAAGTGGATGTACCCATATCTTGGGGAACCACTATAACCACTGTGTATGCTGTGCTGTGCCTGTGCTGTGATTATTTGATGTGTTTGCTGTGATAGAATAAGTTAGAAAGCTGTGTTATAAATTGTTGACTGCCATTAAACTTTAAAAACATTGTCACCTATTCACCCCCCCCCTCTAGGTGTTTACGGTACCATATCTTTCACAAAGGTCAGATTTGAAAAGATGGGGAGCGGACCTAGTCGTCACCCACCGCAGTCAAATCATTCCTCGAACGTCCAGTCAGTCGCCTACAGAACCTCGCTTTGATACCACTTGTTGGGATATAACGCAGAAACTATCCCCTAGGCACAACTAAATATTTACAGGGTGTACAAGAATATATAAATTTGAACAAACTCTACAAACATAAATTAATGTAACTGTAATAATAAACCATGAATAAATGTACCGACGTCCGTTACAGAAAACACCGCGAAGAGCCGGACCCGCTCGATCTGCGGGAGAGAGAGTTATCTGGACTGCAATCCGCTAGCACAGCGGACGCACAAGATTCACCGAGAACCTTCGTCGTCCGATGACGACCAAACCACCCGCCATCACCGGAGAAGCACCGTCGAGGCCAACTGCACTCACGCATGTCATCGACGCCAAGCCGCACCACCGGAGAAAAACACCATCAAGGTCACTGCACTCCTGCAAGCCTTCGCCGCCATGTCCGCATCGCCGGAGATAAACTACGTCAAGGCCACTGCACCACCGCAAGTCTTCGCCGCCACGCCCGCACTGTCTCATCTACTCCAAGACCGATTTAGATCCTCTCCTCCAATACTAGTGGTTATTTCCTCCAAAGACGGTGAATACGTCGAGAGTCCCTCACAAGAGAAATGTTTCGTCGCCATCGCACGGTGTTGCACCAACTGCAACCACCGGCGGCATCCAACAGGGGTCTCCTACCCCTTGCGGCACCAAGAGTGAGATAGCGGCGGCTCCTCTCACCAACGCTACCAGGGGTGGCGGTTTTTCGCCCCAAACGGTTACTACTTCTCCAACGTCAAAGGTAAAGAATATATAAGGTGGTTTTAATGATTTCATCCAAATGTACAGACCTCTAAAAGGAAATCATTTTCTTTCTCCAATTTTAACAACTCAGGGGAGAAATCAAAATAGGATAAAAATCATTACTTTTTTCTCCTTCATTTAGGGGTCAAGGTTTTGGAAAAAACAATTCAAAAAAATCGAATTCAGATCCGAACCAAATTCGACAGAATCCTTCACGATATGCCACCGTATAACTTTAAAAAAACAATGAAAAATAGTGATTTCTACGATGACACTGTATAATTTATACGCAAGCATCATTCATGAGTAGACATATTTCTACCGATGTGATCATGATGAGACTTGTGTCTATCCTCAGGCACATATGATTAGACGAGAAGTACTAATGGCGAGCACCACAAGGAGGGAGTACAGTGAAATTATTAGAGGTGCAAGGAGCCAGTCGAGTCAAATGGCTACACTGTGGGACTCAATTGTCGAACAATTATATGATGTTATCGAAAATTAACGTTGAATATGTTGGTTTATTGATGTTGCAATTTTATTTTGAAACTTTTGAAATGAGACACAGTTCATGTTGCTTAATTTCGCTCGTTTGAATTCAACTTTATGTTGACTTGAATTTTAGAACATCAAATTTTTCAAATCGTTATTTGAATTCAGCTATTTGAAAATATTTCATTTTAAATCACTACTGGGAACGATAGTTTTCCAAACAGATACATTGTTTTACAGGTTTGAAACTGATTGTAAACGGAGGTTGTCCAAACAATTCTCAGTTTTGACTTTTGAAAATACAGTTTTGAAAATGAAGCCTTAAAATCTAAATTTTAAACTGCTTCCTTTTAAACCAACGCCGGTTTTTCAAACAGAGTCTAAGGATTCATTTGCTTCGGCGATGGCGGGTCGATCCGGCGGGTGGAAACAGAGTATTTAAATCGGAGGGGGGAGGTGGCTGCTACAAACGGAATTTTTTGGGGTTTTTCTCAAGGCGGGCGGGTGAAAACGGAGCAAACGCCGCCGAAAGTTCATTTGCTTACCCTCCTTCTGTCGGCGTTTGCCCAAAATGGAGCTCCATTACTCTAGTTCGGCGGCTGCCGAACTAGACTCTTGGAGCTCCATTACTCTTTCTAAAAAGTTTTGTTTAAAGAGGAGAACTATTCAAGAAGTCCGATTTTAAACGTTGCCCCAAACAGACCTTGAAAATCAAAACTGTGCCTCAAAACAGAGCACGTCTGAGCTCCGGCGAATCCCTGCCGGCGCCACCACTGATGCACTGATACACGCAATGCTGCAGGAGCCCCCCTCTCTCTCTCTTTCTCTCCCTCCAGCATTGGTGAAGTTCAAACCGGCACTGGTGGCGATGCGCAGTCATGTCGGACGGGCGATGGCCGCTTTACCTTCGTCCTTTATTTATTATTTTTTTTTACTGTGCACAGTAATGACTGAAGACTTTACTCGAAGCCACAGCAAAGACAGCGGGTGCTCAGAGGCTGCAGGCGGCGGTCCCCCACTCTCTCTCTCTCTCTCTCTCTCTCTCTCGGCGCTCTGCTCTCTCTCTCTCTCTCACAATTCCCTTTATTTCTGAACCGTTTATTGTTACTGTTTTCGGGGCTCTGCTTTTTCTCTTCCTCGAACTGGTTTCCCTTCCCAAATTTTGCTTTTTGCCGTACTCCGGCAGGCTTTGAAGGGCTCGAGGAGGAGGACGGCCGCGGGCGCCTCGAAAGAAGGCGAAAAAACTGGCAAGCTAATGACTTTCTTTAATGCCTGCGATTCCTTCTGGCTTTTTGCGATCCCAAATCCGCCCCCCCAAAGGGCCAAACCTGCATTCTATATTTTTTGGTTTGACTTTTGAGCGGCCGAATTTATTGCCCCCGCGCTTAACGAGCGTTTGAAATAACTTCGCGGAGAAACTCAAAAATAGCGGCTGATTTCATGCTACCTTGACTCCACACAAAAAATGGCGATTGAATCCAAAAGGCCCGATCGGGCCGGCCCGAACCGGGCCTGATCGAGCCCGGGCTTTTGCAAATCGGGCTGAGCCCGGGCCATTTCTTTATCGGGCTCGGGCCGGGCCGGGCTTTGACCCCGGAAAGGGGCACGAGCCGGCCCCCCGGGCCAGGCAGGACCCGGGCCGGGCCCTTTTAAAAAAAACTACTTAAAAAAATTTAAAAAATTGAAATAAAAATTAGAATAAAATTTTTTATTAATATTGAAATTTTAAAAAACAAAATTACACTTTTAAAAAATAAAAATAGAAAAAAATGAAACTTATTATTTAAAATGATAATAAAAAAAAATTACATTTTTACAAATTCAGGTTGTTCATCTACTCTTCAATTTTCTCGGAGCTCTCCTCCAATGCTGAAATGTGTTGTTTCCTATTCGTAGCATCCAAATAATTCTTGTAGCAAATGCATAGTTCGAGCGATTCTTCATTTAGTCGACTCCAACGCGTGTTCAAAATCCTGCCACTAAGAGAAAAAGCGGACTCCGAAGCTACTGTACTAGCTTGAATTGTTAGTAAATCACGGGCCAAATAGGCCAAAATAGGATATGTATTAGCTTTACTTTTCCACCACTTTAAGATATCGAAGTTTTTGATCTGTTCCGTAGTCATAAAATCACGAAATTACGTTTTCTTATACAGTCCTAATTCGTTTAAACTACTCGATGTGCGTGTTTTTTTTCCTGAAAGCTAATTCTAAAATTTTATTTGTAAAACAATCTTTTGTCATAGGTTGTGTTATTTCTTCTCGGGGTCGTGAGCTATATAAGTTGTCGTAATAATTAAAACATTTGGTAAAAATAGAATTAAATTTAGTAATACTAACGTCGTCAACGTCATTGAAACTTATATTTATGTTTAAGTTAATGTTAATTTCATCTATTAAATCTTCTACGTCGTCTACAGCGAATAACGAGTTTAAAACGGCGGCGCATGAAAATGGAGGAGACATTTCTCTATAATATTTTAAAAAAATTTCTTCTATTACTTCAATTAAAGGAAGTCATCCGGAGTGTTGCTTAAAATAGTTAAGTTTTTGTGCGATATTTACAAAATTTTCAACTACTAACGAGCTAGTGAGATAATACACACCAGATAAAAAACAGTCGCGTTATAAAAACATTTTAATAAATCCATATAATGAAATAGTACGTCTCAATCGTTATCAGTTAAATTATGATTATTTGTTATAGTGTAATATTTCATAAGAAGTATTTTTTGTTGAAACGTTCTTTTTAATATTTTATATGTGGAGTTCCATTTTACAGGCATATCAAATTGAGATTTCAAATATTTTTGACCTTGTGCGATCACAAATTTTCAAAAATCTTAACTTCGTTGTTTGGTACAATAAATAAATCTAAGCATAGTACGAATTTTCTCAACATATGGTTCCATAGCTTCTAAACTATCTTGTACTACTAAGTTTAAAACGTGGCACACACATCGAGTGTGAAAAAACGCACCGTTGAGCATTGGTTTTAATTCACGTTTTAACCACTCTACTGTGGTGTTGTTATTACTAGCGTTATCAAAAGAAATACTCATTATTTTATCTTTTATTTTAAATTCACGCAAACATTTAATAATTACCGAATATATAGCCTTACCCGTGTGCGGAAATTCAAAATCTTTAAAACATATTACGCGCTTATTTAAATCTCATGAAACGGGATCGATCCAATGAGCCGTTATACAAATATAAGATAACCACACCCTTACGCTACTACTCCAAACGTCGCTCGTTAAACTCACACGTCCCTCAAAAGTTTCAAAAATTTTATTAAATCTTGTTTTACGTCAAAATATAATTTAAGTGCGTCGCGTCTAATAATGGATCTACTTACATGTTGGTATTTGGGCTGAAGCCTTTCATGTATATACTCCGTCGTCTCATCGTTGCCGTAGTGACTGAATGGCAACCCACGTTTGATGACGTTTTTCACCTGTAGGTCTCGCTGTCTTGCTTGATCGTACGTCCAAATTTGTCCTGATGCTGATATTTGTCCCTGACTGAACTCGGGAGCTTGCTTTGCAAAACAGGACTTAACGTGTCTCGCTAGTGTTGAGTTGCCGGTAAGAGTTAGCAACTTTGAACACAACTTGCACCGCGCCTTGAATTTGTCGCCGACTTTAACCTTGTCGAAATGCTCTCAGACGGGCGCCCTCCGATTATGCTCCACCACTTCGGCCGTGCTTTGAGTCGACGACGTCGGCGTTGAGAAGGACGATGTCATGCAGCGAGAGAGAGTAAGAGAGTAAGAGAGGGAGAAAGTAAGTGAGAGAGAGAGAGTGGAAGAGAGAGAGAGAAAGTGAGTGGAAGAGAGAGAGAGAGAGAGTGTGTGTGTGTGAGTGGAAGAGAGAGAGAGAGAGGGGATCGGGTAGAAGGGGGGGGGGTTTATAAAAAAAAAATTAAATAAAAAAATTTTATTTTTTTTTAATATGGCCTAGGGCCTAGGCTTTTGCCTAGGCCCTAGGCCAAAGTACTGCAGCCAGCAGGGCTGCAGCAGCCCTGTTGGCTGCAGTTCCAACGGCTCTAAGAGCCGTTGGATTTCCAACGGCTCTTAGAGCCGTTGGCAGCAGGTCCGGGCCGGCCTGCGGGCCCGGTCTGGGCTTCGTCCGGGCCCGGGTCCGGGCCCAGGCCGGCCCGATTTTCGGGCTTTGACCGGCCCGGCCCGGCCCGGGCATCGGGCCGGGCTAGCCCCCAAAACCAGGGCCCTGAGCCCGGTCTCGGCCCAGGCCGGGCTTTTTTCGGGCCGGGCCGAAATAGGCTTTCGCCGGGCCGGGCTCGGGCCGGCCCACTGGGCCCGGGCCTTTTGGACAGGCCTACCCGCACTATACTTTTGCATATTTGCACTGTGTTTACTTCTAATTTTCTGCGCCTTTTGAAAATACTCTTGTATATTCATTTTAGGAAAAGTGTTCAGCACGAAAGTTGTAGATCTCAACGAGATCAGATCTACAACTTTCGTGCTGAACACTTTTCCTAAACATGAATGTACAAGACGTACATTCGGAAATACGCTCCGATTTCGCGCCTTTTAGAAATACACTTTATACATGCATGTTTAGGAAAAGTGTTCAACACGAAAGTTGTAGATCTCGTCGAGATCTACAACTTTCGTGTTGAACACTTTTCCTAAAAATGTATGTACAAGGAGTATTTTCAAAAGTCGCGGAAAATTAAAAGTTAACGTAGTGCGAATACCCAAAAATATAGTGTGGATATCAATCGCCAAAAAAATTCACACGACTATCTAAAAAGTGGCAGTCCCCTACTCCTAAAACATTGCGCCAAACAAAATCAAAATTTGATGAACAAACAATCAAAAACAATATCTAGTAAAATAATCATTGTTGGCCAACAAAGTCTCCATTTGGATGGACTTATTTTCATCTGTCAAACGGTTAATGTCGCATGAATCAGATCATAATTAAGATCTGATTCATGCTGTCGTAATCGCTTGACCGACGAAAATAAGTCCCCCAAACAAAGCCAAAATTTGCCAAAAAACAATATCTAGTAAAATAACAAATAACAACTTGATGACAAAAAAGATCATCATGTTATGCTTAGTTTGGCAAGGCTAATCATTGCATCATGGTTCTGATATAAATTAATTAAGTCGGTGTGGCGTGGGATGTCTGTTCAGTTGAAATTGTTGAAATGAAAGTGACGGACTAATCAGACAGACCGTGTGGTTAGCAGTTGGCGGACTAGCTAGTTTGACTAGTATTTTGCGGTCTGTCTCTGCAAGTTCCCAGGTTTGTAACCGGGTGATTAAGAATGTCTAACCGCCGGTGTGGCAGATTCATCTGGAGTTTGTCGAATCCGACATGTTTATGTGCTTGAGGACTCATCTGGAGCTCGCCAAGACCGACATGGTTCAGTGCCTTTGGTCTCGTTCTTTGATGGCTTTGTTTGTTTTGGAGACCGGCGTGTTCTGGTTCTGAAGTCCGCGGAATCCGTTGTCTAGCTGGTGTTGAGTCTGCCTGTGTTATCGCGGATTGCGGAGTCCACCAGGTGTTGTGCTTGCGGAATGCAGAGTCCGTCTGTGTTGAGTTCGCGCCAGGTTCAGCCAAAGACCGCTGATGGTTTGGACTTGGTTACGGTGATGTGTCAAGTTCGATTGTTTCCTAGATCGTCGAGTCCACATGTTTTGCGCGGACTGGATATGGAGTTGCGGCGACTTGCAGATTTCCTTGCGCGGTCTGTCTTTGTGTCCGCACTCTTGTGCGATCTGGTGCGACTAGCCATACGCTAATGAGTGGTTATACTATCGCATGGGAGGTGACTTCACTACCTTCTCTTGCCTATAAATATGGGCCCCAGGCTCGTCATTTATAACATGAATAGTAAACCTTGAAGCTTGGGTTAAAACTCGTGATGTGGTTTTTTTAACCGTGTGGCTTAGAGAGTAACCAATTTCGTTATATTGCAGATTGTGTGGCTATCACTGGGCGACCAGGGAATTGGTTCTGACAGTAGTCAGTCAGGGTTCAATGAGGCTTAGAGGATAATAGTCAGCGGATTGCAGTAGGTCGCGACTTGCGGTCTGGCGGTTTTCTCTTCGACAAAGTTTTCCCAGTTCAATAAGTCAGTCTGTCTCTGATGGTTTGACTCTGTTCAGTTCGGCAACATCTCTGTTCGCGGTTCTGGCAGCTAGGCGACTTTGCGGTCAGGCGGCTTGGAGAAGCGGACAAGTTTCTTCAGCATTCAATAACGGGGAATCTACGAGGTTAAGTTGCAGGTTGACGACATGGCGGCTTCAGCGGACAAATTTTGTGAATATGCGGTTTTGGCGGTTACTGTTCTCAGTCCGCCCGGTTTACTCTTGTCTGTATGTTTTTGTTTCCATCTAATGCATTGGTGAATCATGTCTCACAATGTATACCTCGTGCTGTAAAGAAGATCGATAATACAAGTTTCTCTTTCCTTCTGTTGTTCTGGTTTATTTAAGTTGGTATGGTTGAGTGTTTTTGTGACCTTTCTCGCTTCTAGAAAATTTTTACATGTTATCAGAGGGATGAATGTTTTAGCAGTGATCAGCCACAGAGCTTATTTTTGCTTCTAGAAGTCAAGTAACCAGTGTTATAGTAATGGAAGGAGGTTTCACAAGAGAACTTGGTATTGAGCTCCTGACGCAAACTAATTTTAAAAAGTTGAAGTCTTGCATGGAGAGTTATCTTCTAGGCGAAGATCTTTGAGAGGTCGTCAGTGGAGACGACATGCAAGAGGTGACAGTTGCGGCTGGGAATGCTGAAGTGATGAGAGCGTGAAGGAGAACAAATGTTAAGGTATAGTTCACTCTAAAGTAGGTGATTTCACCAGAACTTTTCGACCACATCATTAGACGTCGATCGACTGCTAAGATTTAGACTTCCCTTGAAGAGGCACATCATCTGCAGTCTGCGGAAGGAGTATGCGACCTTTGTTACTTCTGTGCAAGGATAGGCCAATTAACCATATTTGCTCGAGCTGGAAAATCTACTAGCTTCATAGGAAAGCTTGGCAAGGCAGATGGTTGGGGTGTCGATCTCAAGGGGAGAAGACGAGGTTCTCATCTTAGGTAAAAAGAAGAGATAAAACAAGAAGAAGAAGTAATCTACTAGCGATGGTCCTTCAACCTCATATAAGCAAGAGAGGAGTTATGCTCCTAAGCAGGATGGAAGGAAGAAGGAAGGGCCAAGGTGTTACAGGTGCAACAAGCCTGATCACTTCAAGAAGTACTGTAGGTTCAACCATCAGCCAGTGTAAGCTGTAAGAAAGGAAGGAGCTGAATCTAGAGCTGAGGAAGGTGGATGGGAGAATGTTTTCATGACAGGCACATGTGTTTGTGCTTTGTCCACCATCAACTATTAGGAGGACTGGATTGTGGACTCAGGGTGTGGTCACCAGGGATATGTCAAAGTTCTCTTCTCTACAGGCATACTCAGGTAATGATGTTATCATTACTGTTGATGTCACTGTTTATGCAGTCGATAAGGAGGGTGTGATTTCTTTAGACAGTGATAAGGGTCTACTCACTTTGAGGAGTGTTTATCATGTGTTTAGAATGAAGAAGAACCTCTTCTCGGTGACCAACGTTGTGGATGCTGGATATCACGTTCTGTTCGGCCCGACAGAAGTGAAGTTTCTCTGAAATGTGTCAGCGGTGAAGGCTGACGTCACTCATGTTAGGATAAGGGTGAAGATCTGGTTCGTGCTATTGACAAGTTCCTATGTTTATCGGATGAGGGCAAATAACAGCGCTGGTATTTGGCATGAGAGGATGGGGCATTTTGGAATAGACAAGTTGAAGGTTATGATAGTGAAGGGCCTTGTGAAAGGTTTGCCTAGTTTGTCATCCTACAACGACGATAATGACTGTATGGGATGTCAATATGGTAAGGCTCGTCGTCTTCCATTTAACAAGTCATAGATCAGATGCAAAGCATCGTTGGAGTGCATCCACAGTAATCTGATGGGGCTCACCATCACCGCTAGTCTTGGAGGTAGCAGGTACATGCTGGTCTTGAATGTTGACTACACAAGATACACGTGGGTGTATTTTGTGAAGGAGAAGTCAAACACTTTTCAAAAGTTCGTGGAGTTCAAGGAGCTCATGGAGGGCCGACTTGGTCTACCGATAAAGAAGTTGAGAACAGATAATGGAGGTGAGTTTACTTCAAATGAGTTCTCCAATTTCTACAGGAAGCATGGTAACCGGAGGGAGCTTACTTGTGCGCATACTCCACAACAAAATGGAGTTGCAGAGCGGAAAATCTGTCATTTAACGGAGACTTGCAAGTGGTGTCTTCATGTCAAATACATTCTTAAGTTCTTTTGGGCAGAGGGAATGGCCTATGTGCCATATGTTATCAATCAGATGCCTCTCAATCCAAACAACATGAAGTTTTTTCACGAGCTGATGTTCAAGGAGAAGCCCAGTATTGAACATCTTCGAGTGTTCGGGTCAAATTGCTGTATTCTCGTTCTATATGCTCTCAGGATGAAGCTGGATGTGAAGACAAAAAAGCTTATCTTTATGGGCTATGATGAGAGGAAGAAGGGATGGAAGTGTATGGATCCTGCAACAAAGAAGTTCATTGTCTCAAGAGACATCTTAGGCGAACTTACATCGTACCAGGGTAGCTCATCTATGGAGCTACATGAGAGCAGGTTAGATGGAGGCCACGAGGAAGCTACTCAGGATCTTTTGGTGGAGTTGCCTGTATCAACAGGTGCTCCAGTTTCAAATAGATTTGGGGAGGAGGCTTCTGGATCTAGAAGCAGGGGGAGCGATGCTCCAAGTGTGCAAGAGATCAGAGCTAGTACAAAAGAAGTAGTAGGAGTGGTGGGTCAGGATCAAGCCCTGCGGAGGTTCAAGAAGACTATTATTCAACCAACTCATTATAGGGACGCGAACATGGTGAGTTTCGTTCAGAGCTAGTACAGAAGAAGCAGCAGGAGTGGTGAATCAGGATCAAGCCCTGCGGAGGTTCAAGAGGACTATTATTCCACCAGCTCGTTATAGGGACATGAACATGGTGAGTTTCATCACATGTTTCTTCACAGGTCCCCTAGACGAGCGGGAGCCGTCGAGCTTTTAGAATGCCACTAAGGTCAAGGAGTGGAATGATGTCATGAATGAGCAGATGACTGCCCTCAGGAAGAACGAGACTTGAGATCTTGTGCCTAAGGTCGAAGGCATTACTCCTATGATATGCAAGTGGGTTTATAATCTTCAGAAGAAGGTTGATGGCAACATCGAGTGATATAAGGCTCGACTTATAGCTTGGGAGTTCTCACAACAGTACAAAAAAACTACAGGGAGATGTTTAGTCCTGCAGCCAAGATAACTTTAGTACGAGTGATGATTACTTTGGCAGCCTGCCAAGGGTGGAAGAATTGACAACTCGACGTGAAGAATATTTTTCCATACGACAAGATTGACAAGGATATCTTCATGGTGTAGCCACCTGGCTATGTTTCTGAAGATCATCCAGTACACATCTACAAGCTCAAGAAGGTTCTTTACGGCTTAAAACAAGCGCCTCAGGTGTGGTACGGAAAAATCACAGAATATCTCTAATCTATGGATACTTTGATTCTGATTCTGACTCAATCTTGTTCGTAAAGAAGAAAGAGGAGCTTCAAGTCTTGATGTTGTTGTATGTTGACGACATGATCATCACTGGGAACTCAAGGGATGAAGTTGCTAGGCTCAGGGATGAGCTAGCTATTCGATTCAAGATGAAGGATCTAGGTGAGCTTCACCATTTCTTTGGACTCGGGGTGGAAAGAAAGAAGAGCGGTGTGCTCGTTTCAAAAAAGGCTATGCAAAGTGGATCGTTAAGCGATTCGGCATGCGGAAGGGGAAGAGCAGCTCTACTCCACTAGAGGTCAGCCAGAAGCTTCGGCGTATTGAAGGAAGGGTTCTTCTATATCCCTTGGTGTTGCGGGATCTGGTTGGAAGTCTTATATACTTGACGATTACGAGGCCAAATATTGTTTATGTTGTCGACCGAGTAAGTCGATATATGATAGAGCCATGGAAGCCTCATCTGGTGGCGGCCAAGAATATCTTGAAATATTTGAAGTCCACCTCAGATATAGGTCTCATTTATGAGAGTGACACAAGCTTCAACCTGCATGGTTACAAAGATGTTGATTATGGGGGAGAATTAGACAATTGGAAGTCGATGTATGGTTATGTTTTTCACATGCAGATCAGCATGTATTTCGTAGTGCAACAAGAATCAAGATTCAGTGTATGTCTCTACTATGGAAGCAGAATACAAGGCTTTGGCCTTGGCAGCTCAGGAAGTCATCTGACTTAGGAGGCTAGTGGAGGACATCAATGAGGAGGATGCAAGGTCCTATATTGCTACGTAGTGACAAGGAGTGAACCTCAAACTGGTTAACAATCCAGTTTGTCACGCGCGAACCAAGCACATCGAGATCGAACATCACTTCATTCGGGAGAAAGTGCTGGAGGGATCTTTGATGGTTAAATATGTGCGGAACGAGGACAATGTCGCGAACATCTTCACAAATCCACTGTCAAAGAGACCGTTTGAACGGTTACGGGGATTACTCGGGCTGGTCTCCACTTTTCACTTCAAGGGGAAGTGTTGAAATTATTAAAGTGAAAGTGGCAGACTGATCAAGCAGATCGCGCGGTTAGCAATTGGCAAACTAGCTAGTTTGACTAGTGTTCTGCGGTATGTCTCAGCAAGTTCCCAGGTTTTTAACCGGGCGGTTAAGAATGTCTAACCGCAGGTGTGTCAGACTCATCTGGAGTTCGCCGAGTCCGGCATGTTTTTGTGCTTGTAGACTCATCTGGAGCTCGCCGAGACCAGTATGATTCTGTGTCTTTGGTCTTATTCTTTGGTGGCTCAATTTGTTTTGGAGACCGACGTGCTCTGGTTCTGAAGTCCGCAATATCTGTTGCCTAGCTGTTGTTGAGTTCGTCTGTGTTATCGCGGATTGCAAAGTCCGTCAGGTGTTGTGCTTGCGGATTGTGGAGTCCGCCTGTGTTGAGTTCACGCCAGGTTCAGCCAGAGACCGCTGAAGGTTTGGACTTGGTCACGGTGATGTGCCAAGTCCGGTTGTTGTCAAGATCGCTGAGTCCGCATGTTTTGCGCTGACTGGATATGGAGTTGCGGCGAATTGCAAATTGTGTTTCGCGGTCTGTTTTTGTGTCTGCACTCTTGTGTGATTTAGTGCGGCTAGCCGCACGCTGATGAGTGTTACCCCATCGCATGAGCAGTGACTTCACTCCCTTTGCTTGCATATAAATAGGGGCATCAGACTCGTCATTTGCAACGTGAACAGTAAGCCTTGAAGCTTTAGTTAAAACTCATGGTCTGGTTTACTTAACCGCGTGGTTTAGAGAGTAACCAATTTTGTTATATTGCAGATTGTGCGGCTATCATTGGGCGACCCGGGAATTTGTTTTGACAGTAGTTAGGGTTCAGTGCGGCTTAGTGGATAACAGTCAGAGGATTGCAGCAGGTCGCGACTTGCGGCCAGATGGTTTTTTCTTTGGCAAAATTTTCCCAATTCAATAAGTTTGTTCTCCTCTGGTGGTTTGACTCTGTTTAGTTCGGCATCAGCTCTGTTCGCGGTTCTGGAAGCTACACGACTTTGCGGTCATGTGGCTTGCAGAAGCAGACAAGTTTCTTCAGCATTCAATAATGGGGAGTTCGCGAAGTTAAGTTGCAGGTTGGCGACTTGGCGGCTTCAGCGGAGAACTTTTACGGATAGGCGGTTTTGGCGGTTACTATTTTCAGTTCGCCCGGTTTTCTCTTGTTTGTATGTTTTTGTTTCCATCGGGTGCATTGACGAATCATGTCTCACAATATATATCTCGCGCTGTAAAGAAGATTGATAATACAAGTTTTTCTTTCCTTATGTTGTGCTGGTTTATTTGAGCTTGGTATGGTTGTGTGTTCCTGCAACCTTTCCCGCTTCTAGAAAATTTTTAGATGTCAGACAAATATTCACGCGTTTTGTGGACGCATCTCTCATAACCTCCAAAATAATCCTGCCATGAAGCCTGTCTCCGCGTCACGCTCCCCTTAATAATCATATAACCTTGAATTGATGAGCACATTCCGGGAAACCCGCGGAGGAGGATGAATTGTTGCAGTAATGAGGATGAATTGTTGCGGTCACGGATCTTTCAAGTCTACAAAATCTTGATAAACTCAAGCCTTCTCCTCCCCTCTTCCTCCTTAGACCCTCTCCAGCGTTCAGATGCTAGGAGTAGGACTGAATGATTGTGCAAATTATATAACTTGTGACTCGAACATCGTAACCTATTTATAGCAAAACTCTAATGCGATTGTTTTACATTTAGGCTCCGTTTGGCGGGACTTATTTTCACCGGTCAGGCGGTCACGACTGCATGAATCGTACCTAAATTATGGTCCGGTTCATCCGGTCGTGACCGCTTGACCGGTGAAAATAAGTCCCCCCAAACGGGGACTTAATTTCATCATATAAACGTAAAATGTCGTCTGGTATCCACACATAATATGAATCGTCCATACAATAAGAAACATAATTGACTCAAATAATTAGATTATCCAAATTTGATCAATGTTAATGATAACTCAATAGTATGCATAGTTAACATATTTTTGTCTTATGATTGGTATTTCTAAATTTTCTTATATGCAATTTATTTAAATTCTAAAGTTTTGCCGCCTCTGCCATCCAAGCACATGTATTGAAGCAAACATCATTTTGGAGCCACCAAAAAGGAGCTGGCAAATCTACTCTCTCTAACAAGACATATCCAGCACTCTTTAATGAGCAAACCAACAAATCTACAATAATTATAATTTGATGCTTTCCTTTTGCATTTCTAACATAAAAGTGGATGGTTTGTAATCATCCTGTTTACGATAGTCATCATCATGCCAAGCAGAGCCCTAGGCCTTGTGTGGTGGGGATGATCTGCTGAGGTTGGACGGCCAACCCCGCCCGTCCGTAGTCTCGCGGTGCCGTTTGGCAGAGTCGAAGTCGTGCATCGGAGTTCAGCCCGGGCACGTCCCTAATTCTTGCAGATTTCATCCGCATCGCGGTCGCGATTAATGATCAGTGCTAGTGAAATCCGCACGGATGATAATCGGCTCCAAACAACGCTCTTGTTTAAGGAAGGGTCTGGGAGGTGTCGGCCTTTCTTCTTCCACCCTCAGTTGAGTTTGCTCGTTTAGCGAAGAGACTGAGAGGTGTCGACCTTTCTTCTTCCACCCCCGGCTGAGCTCGCTCGTTGAGCGATGAGCCTGGAAGGTGGCGACATTTATTCCTCCACGCTCAGTTGAGCTCGCTCGTTTAGCGAAGAGCATGTGAGGTGTCGACCTTTCTTCTTCCACCCTCAGTTGAGCTCGCTCGTTTAGCGAATGGACTAGGAGGTGTCGACCTTTCTTCTTCCAGCGTCGGTTGACCTCGCTCGTTTAGCGAAGGTCCTAGGAGGTGTCGACCTTTCTTCTTCCACCCCCAGTTGAGCTCGCTCGTTTAGCGAAGGGCTTGAGAGGTGTCGACCTTTCAGTCGCGCCCTTCACCAAATTGGGTTTGGATGATTTCTATCCGACCTCTGGCGAGCTCGCAAAGAAGCAAAGATTGTGTGCAATCCCAATTTGCCGAGTCCAGACCAACCCGCACCCAAGGGAGGGTAGGCTCGAGCCGGCCAAAGGAGTAGGCCCTCGCGAGGTGACCTCGCAGTGCCACGTGCGAGACAACCTCACTTTACCAGCTCGCGAGGCGACCTCACTTTACCAGCTCGTGAGGCGACCTCACCATACCAGTTGCGAGTCGACCTCGCCATACCAGTTGCAAGGTGACCTCGTCATTCTGTTGGAAGAACCAGCTCCGGCTTGGAAGGAATGCAGGACTAAATATTCTGAAGCAAGCTATTAACCCGTAGTGGGTAATATAAAAGGTTTGTGTTGTGTAGATGAGCTTTTTGTGTGCATGGGCTTTTGTATAACATGCTCATTAACTTTTAAGCGGTGCAGTAAATGCATCCCTGTAATATAAAACCAGTTATCTGTAAGTTTAAGCTAAGAAGGAAAGAATAAGTCCTGTGAATATTTTTGGTTGAACAATGGTATCAGAGGACAACACCGTAAAGTAGCTTCAGGAACTTGATGCGGTACGAGAAGTGAGCCATCAGAGTAAAGGTTGCGTTACAACAAAGAAGGGGCTAAAGCAGAGCACATAACAGTGCTTTGTACGGTACAGTGTTTTGTTTTGAGCAAAGCACATAGGCGTTTCTCTTTGCAACCTCATCATATGGCTAGTACCTCATCAACATCCTCAACCCACTTTACGTACTCACAAACGGGTGTGCCAATCTTTGATGGCGAAGATTACGCCCTTTGGCAAGTACAAATGAGAACCTTGTTTCAATCACAAGGTCTTTGGACACTTGTACTTGATGGTTTTTCAAAACCTACTGAAAAGCACCCATTGACAACATGGGATGCTACAGCCGTGAAGGAATATAATGAGAATCTGAAAAAAGATGCAAAGGCACTTCTGAATATCCAGCAAGGTGTCAGTAAAGTCATTTTTCCACGCATAATTGCTGCCGAATCTGCAAAGCAAGCTTGGGAAACATTGCAAACGGAATATAAAGGTAATGAAAAGACTATAGTTCTAAAATTACAAGCTGCATGGACTGAGTTTGAAAACATGAATATTAAGCCAGGGGAGAGTATGTCCTCTTATTTCTCACAAATTCATGTGATGGTAAATGATATTCGTTCTTATGGTGATATCATAGAAGAACAGAAGATCGTTACAAAGGTGTTGCGACGATTACCAAAAAATATAATTATATAGTTGCAGCTATCGAGGAATCGAAGGATCTGAGATATTACTCCATAATAGAGCTTAGAGGCACACTATTAGCACATGAAGAGAGGTTTCATGATTATGAGAATCTCTCATCAGAGCAGGCATTAAATACTAAATACTTCTCAAAGAGGGATAACAAAACACCTTCACATCCTGAAGTCAAATTTCAGCCTCAACATAAGGGTGATCGAGGGACCTTTAGAGGCAGATATCGAGGAAGAGGTCGTGGCCGAGAAAGTGGAGAAAGAAGAGATTATAGAGAAACTATTCCTGAAGGCGGTCCAACAAAATTATATTGTGTACTGTGTAAACGCTCCAATCATTATATGCGGACATGTTTTATAAATGTAAAACATGTAAACGAGCTAATCACCTCGAAAAAGACTGTTGGTATAAAAATAAAGGAACTCAGATTGCTGAATCATCTACAACACAGGCAGAACCCCAGACCAACTATTTTATATTGAGCAAGAAGACTATCCAACTGCACAACATAAGGTGAATGACAGTCAAGCAAATGATTTGTGGCTACTTGATAGTGGCTGTACAAATCATATGTGTAATAATCCAGCCATATTTCAACATATGAATCAAGTCAATAAAGATGATGTGATGATTGGCAATAGCAATATAATGAAAATTGAAGGTCAAGGAGATGTGATTGTCTACAATTTTCAAGGTATTCCCAAAATAATCCGAGATGTTCTATATGTTCCACAGTTACAACATAATTTGCTGAGCATTGGCCAACTCATTCAAGCCGGGAATGAAGTTATCTTTAAAAATAATCAGTGTCAGATTATTGCTGCGACATCTAAAAATGTCCTTATGACAGTTAAGATGACTCCTAATAAAATATTCCCTTGTTTAATGAGACATCACATGACTTATGTCTCTCAAGAGGAGCATTCCCTGTCAAGGCTTTGGCACAAAAGATTTGGTCATTTGAATATGGCTGATCTATATAAATTGGGCAAATACTCATTAGTGAGAGGACTTCCAACAATAGTGACTAGTACAGAAGCATGTGAAGATTGTGCACAAGGCAAGCAAAGCCAACAGGTATTGCCTCAATATTCAACTTGGAGAGCTTCTAAGCCATTACAACTGATTCATATGGATGTATGGGGTCCAGCAAGAACACCATCAATCTCAGGTAACCTTTACTTTTTACTTATAGTAGATGATTACTCACGCATGCAATGAATATACTTCATGAAGCATAAATCAGACGTATATCAGTATTTTCAAGTGTTCAAAGCAATGGTAGAAAAGCAAACAAAGTTTCAAGTAAAAACCATACGAAGTGATAGAGGTGGTGAATTTTTGAATATTGACTTCATCACATTCTGTAACACACATGGAATCACTAGAAAGTTATCCACTCCAGTGACACCACAGCAAAACGGTGTTGTCGAAAGAAGGAATAGGACAATACTTGAAATGGCACGTACAATGATGACAGCAAAACAAGTACCAAAGGACCTATGGGCAGAAGCAGTAAACTGTGCAGTATATTTATTAAACAGGGTACCAACAAAGGATTTGCACAATAGTACCCCATTTGAAATGTGGTATAGAAGAAAACCGTTTGTGGCCCATTTACGAGTGTTTGGGTCTATTAGCTATACTCACATACCAAGTATAAAAAGAGATAAACTAGATGCAAAAAGTGTGCCATGTATTCTGATTGGCTACAGTCAAGAATCAAAAGCATATAAATTATTTAATCCTATGACTAAAAGAGTCCTTATTTCAAGAAATGTCATTTTTTATGAAGATAAAGCATGGAACTGGACAAATAAGGAGGATCAGAATCAAGAAATAATAAAGGTACCCACGGTTATTGAGGATGATGTTATCCTATATGAAGAAAAGAAACACTCTCAACCATCCAGTGAAGGTTCACCTTTTCGAGGCACAAGTCTCATGTCTCAACCAGAAGTTGATTCAGCTGAATCATCATCTCCCCCAAAGAAGTTTAGAAAAGTAGCCGATTTCTATAAGCAACCATTTGTGGCCTATTTGGCAACTGAACCACACACGTTTGAGGAAGCACAGCAAAGCCCACATTGGATGGAAGCAATGAGACAAGAAATGAACATGATACACAAACACCATACATGGGATTTAGTAGAGAAACCAAAGGATAGAGAAATCATTGGTTTGAAATGGTTATATAAACTCAAATATAATGCAGAAGGTAAACTAGCAAAATATAAAGCTCGTATAGTTGCAAAAGGGTATGCACAAGTGCCAGGTAGAGACTACACAGAAACTTATGCTCCTGTTACCAGAATGGAAACTGCACGTCTATTTCTTGCTCTTGCCTTGCAATATCATCTGCCAGTATATCAATTAGATATCAAATCAGTTTTTTAAATGGTGATATACCTGAAGAGGTGTATGTATCTCAACCACAAGGTTTTATAAAGCCCAATGAAGAAATGAAAGTATGTAAATTACGAAAGGAACTATATGGCTTGAAACAAGCCCCACGCGCCTGGAATCATCACATTGATAACTATTTGCAACAAGAAGGCTTCCAAAGATGTCCATCAGAACCAGCATTATATTGCAAAAGGTATACTAATGGCCATCAGTTACTTCTAGCAATTTATGTTGATGATATCATCTATACAGGAACAAACACTACACTAGTACAAGTATTCAAAGAAAACTTGCAGCAAAGATTTGAGATGTCAGACTTGGGCCAAATGAAATATTTCCTAGGCTTACAAGTAGAGCAACAGCCAAATTATACTTTTGTACATCAAGGGAAATATTGCATAGATCTATTACAACGCTTCAACATGTTAGAAGCAAAAGTAGTAAAGACACCCATGGTGACATATAACAAATTACTCAAACGAGATGGAGCTCAAGCTACAGATGCTACCTTATATCGTAAAATGGTTGGCACATTGGTTTATCTGACAGCTACACGTCCAGACATACATAATTCAGTCAATATTGTGTCAAGATATGTTAGTAATCCGTCAACTATGCACATGATGGCGGTAAAACACATTTTTCGCTATCTGAAAGGTACTACTCACATGGGTTTATATTATAAACAAGATCAAAATGCTTCCATAAAAGGATACTGTGACAGTGATTGGGGTGGATGTTTAGATAATCGCACAAGTACTAGTGAGAATCTGTTCTTTCTTGGTTCCAAATTAATCGCTTGGAGTACAAAACAACAAAAATCTGTAGCTCTGTCATCAGCAGAAGCAGAGTATGTTGCTATAGCACATGCCGCTTCGGAAGCCATTTGACTTCAACGAATGCTTCAGGAAATGACAATGGAAACTCAAACGACGGAAACGGAAACGAAAATAAAAACAGAGATGACGAACGACGCATGGAAAACTGCTATCACGTTATATTGTGATAATCAGTCGGCAATATCAATTGCAGAAAATCCTGTACAACATCAAAGAACAAAGCATATCGATCTAAAATATCATTTCATCCGACAACTGGTAGATTCAAAGCAAATAATGTTAAATTTTTGCAGATCTAAAGATCAACTAGCCGAACTCATGACTAAACCGCTAGCACAAGAAAGATATGAAGACTTACGCAATCGCATTCAACTCCAAACCTAGAGCTTACAAGGGGGAATGTTGGAAGAACCAGCTCCGGCTTGGAAGGAATGCAGGACTAAATATTCTGAAGCAAGCTATTAACCCGTAGTGGGTAATATAAAAGGTTTGTGTTGTGTAGATGGGCTTTCTGTGTACATGGGCTTTTGTATAACCTGCCCATTAACTTTTAAGCGGTGCAGTAAATGCATCCCTGTAATATAAAACCAGTTATCTGTAAGTTTAAGCTAAGAAGGAAAGAATAAGTCCTGTGAATATTTTTGGTTGAACACATTCCTGACAGTTGCGTGCCCAACGAGCTCTTGCAGGCAAAAGGACTATTTTGTACGGATTGGAGTTTTTCCATAAATAGGACCCCAAAACACAAATTGAAAATTAATATATATATATAGTGGTTGAAAAATTGCAACAACCATCAAGGAATTGAAAAATTCATCACTATATAAATTAAGGTCCGGTTCATGCGTTCGTAACTGCTTAATCGGTGAAAATTTGTCCCTCCAAACAAAGCCTTAGGCTCCGTCTGACACGGTGGTGGCGATCGAAAATGCATGGGTAAAACCATCATTCGTTAAGAATCGTCTAACAAACATCATCCGTTTGAACATAAAAATGAATGGAGTTCCTTAGATAGGTGTTAACGAATGACAATTTAACCCCCATGTTCATGGCCGCCGCCACCGTGCCAAGCAGAGCCTTAGTTATTTCTTGATTTATTACAATAAAATAAAGTTCAATTCAATTTCTATATCTAAAAATCATCATGCAAAAGAACACAATAACTGAGTTTGGCTCAAAACTAAATTCTTTGAGTTTTTGATTTTGGACAAAATTAAATTCTTTTCAATCAAAATTTACAAAATTAAGGCAGTTAGACAATATTTGTAATTAAGCTGTTAATATTAACGAGACATGCATATTATTACTAATATTATTCTGGGGATCTTAATAAATAAAAATGTAGATATTCAGATTATTGAGAAATAAAATGAAGGCCTGGTAATTATTAATAAATCTGGAGATCATGACGCAGGATGCATGTGTAAGCATGCAGAAGAGTAGGGTGGGGGTGGTGTGGTCACCACCCCATGCTGCCATGCATGCATGCTTCTCAGTCATAAATTTATAACCCACTCTCTCTCTCTCTCTCTCTCTCTCTCTCTCTCTCTCACACACACACACACACTCTCTCTCTCTCTCTCTATATATATGAATATATGATATGATGACAGTGCTACCAGCTGGGATCAGAAGAAGTCATTAATCTGAACCGTGCTGCTGCCTTTCCACTGTCGTTTCTAACAAATCATATATTGTTTCCCCTGCCAAGGGTGCCCTTCTCCTTAATTTCTTCTTCCACACGACTCTATGCCACCCCCTCTCTCTGTCTCTCTCTCTACATCTCTCTCTATATCTCTCTTTCTCTCTCCCTCTCTAGTTCTCTCTCTCTCATGTGTGGATTGCATGCTCTTCGTTCTGGCGATGGGGACAAAAAAATTTATACACCAAGTAATGCTGTGAAGAGATTTGGTTCTGCACACCCTAAGCAGTGTTGCGGTTCTGAACGAGCTCGTTTTCAAAACTCTAGGTCAAACGAGCTCCTTTTACAAATTCTAGGTCAAACTATGCTTATTTTCTGAAAAAAAATTATTCTTACCCTACTCTCGCTTACAATCAAGGTGCCTTAGTTGAAATTGTTGAATTAAAAGTGAGTGGTCTGATTGGACAGACCGCGCGGGTAGCGCGGATAGAGTTGGTGGTTTGTCAGTTCTGGTTCTCTGTTCTTGCGGTCTGTTTCAGCAAGCATCATGAGATGTAACTTGGCGGTTAGTATTGGCTAACTGCGGCTGTCGCGATTTGGATTGTGAGACCGTGAAGTCCGCTGGAGCAAGCGGGATCTCTGGCTCGCATGGGCCGTGCAGTTAGGTGTTGTGGATAGCAGTGGTTTACCGCATAAGCTTATAGTGGATGTTTGTGCGGTCTATAGTCACAGTCCGATGTAGTTGTGAGCCTGATCACGGTGATGTGTAAGGTCTGGTTGTTGCCTAGTTGTGAAGACCGCATGGGTTGCGTGGTCTGGCTGTGGAGTTCGCGGAGACAGGCGGTTCGTCTGGTGTGGTTTTGGCTCAGGACGACGCATGGTTGTCAATTTGATTGCCTAAGTCCATGCGGACTGTGGATTGTTTTCCGCTTATCTATGGGATGTGAGAGGCGCCCGAAACATCCGGAGGAAAGTCTAAGTGGAACCTACTCTCCGTTGCCCCCAACTAGGTATATATGGCTAAACCTAGAGTTTATACGCGCAAAGCCCCTGAGCCCGTTATTCGTCCGAATAAACACTTACAATCTCCTCCTATATTCGTGATAAATAACGGTGACGTTTTGGGATGTTGGAGTGTAGACAAAATAATAATCCAAACTAAGCAAAATACTCAGGACAGATCATATTAATAAATCAAAAATAAAGGTTTTGTCTAAACGACAAACCATCACACAGATGCTGTCCAAAACATAGTCTGAATAATTATTGCAAAACAAAGACATGAATTAAATGTTGGATGATTCTACTCGTCTAGTAGATCATCATCATCCATGTCTAGGTCTACAGCTCCTCCATAATCTTCATCGTAGTCTGCAAGAAATTTCATGAGTCAGACTCTATGAATTCATAAAGATATGCAGTAACATTTAAAGTAAACTAGCTCTTACTAAATGAGCTTAGCACTTTTAGCAATGGTAAAGTAACTCTGTCAGCATCTCATCCAGTCTAACTAGGACTAGTCATGTTACCTTACTCATTACGGATCACTATGTGCCTCACCAACACATGTGGGCACACATCACGTGCAACATTATCAAATGTGGAATAATGTGATGTGACCAATAATATTTAGATTAACATTTACAACGACTTTCAATTTCCAGTTGAATAACTCTTGAATCAACTTACAATGGGAGGACGTTGGGTTATCAAGTGTGGAATAACCAGCATCCAACCATCTTGGGTTTTCATCAAGAAATTATTTGGGGTTTTCAGTCTGTTACTATTTAGATGCTTGAATGTTGACAGCTATAGGCTCGTACGTATCAAAACATAAGCGTTGAAGGAAAGTTTTATATTTCTATGAACTTTAATCTCATTTCCCCCGCTGTTTTGATTGTGAGAGCTTTATTTAATCCTTTAGTAAGGGCTTCTGCAACATTATCTTGCGATCTCACATCAACCAGGTGTTGAAACCAATTTATCGATCTCCTGTGGAGTTCGCCCTTGGGGAAGGGGCGGTCTCGCGCCTACTTTACTCCTGCAAACAAATCAACAAGGAAAACAAGGGAAAACCGACCCAAGGGCCCGGCGGGGAGGTCCCACCACACACCCGGAAGATCTCAAAGCGCTTCCCCTCCTTAGCCAGAAGCCAAGCTAAGGTACCCTCAGAAAGCGCTTAAAATCGGGAGCAAGGAGGCACAGGAAGCATGCTCTCTAGGGTACCCCTTGGGTCCTATTTATAGTTTTTGGAATCTGGACTGCCAATAACCAAAAGAGCTGACCTGAAATTACCAGAAAACCCTTGGTTGGGTCTGCCAACAGCCAAACTCCGCTGTTTTGAAGGGCTATAGGCAGACCAGCGGGGGCAAAACAGTAAAAAGTAACTCATTCACCCAGGCGAGCTGGGGAGCTTTGATCACCTTGACAGGTCTTGCTCAGCTACTGTTGTCGAGTTCCACTGCGAGGACGCGAGCTGGGACTAGCTCGGCGAATGCCGAGCTCGGGGTCGACGAATGCCGAGCTCGGGCTCGGCCTCTCCACTGCCGAGCTCGCCTACTGCCCTCAGCCCGATCTGCCTGGACCCTGGCGGCCTTGCTCGCCGGGCACGGGGTTGTACACAATCCCCGCTCTTTTTGAGTTTGGCAAAGCTCGGAAGAAACATCCAACCCCAAGTGTGCGGCGAGCGCGCGAGTTGGCGAGTTGGAGGGAATCTTTGGGTGGGGTCCACTTGCGGCTATATATATGTGCACCTGCCCACCTGTCTGACTCTTGTTATTCCCTTTGCTCTAACCCTGCCAAGATGCCTCTTCCCAAGGAGATCCAAGAGCGCATAGACCGAGCTCGCCGAGCCTCCGCAGCTCGCGTAGCCTCCCTGACGGCGGTCCCTGCCAAAGCTCCTCAAATTGACTCTGCCGAGCCCGACTCCAAGACGTCAAAGCCATTTCCTCAGGCGGCCGAGCCTATTTATCACAACCTGAGGACCACCCTGGAGCGCGAGACCGACTCTTCCACCCGAATAATTCATGAGAAGGATAGAGAGGTTGTCGTAGTCGGCGATGACCCGGATTGTCAACCAGATGGCGGGGGAGTCGCGCCGCGAGAGCCCACTCCGCGAGGCGAGATGACTTTCGCGGACTCCTGGTCCACGGCACCGGACAACCGTCCCCAGGACCCGCCTCTTCTATTTGGGATCCTGCCAGTGAGTTCGCAGAGGCCGAACTCGCCAGTGTGCGCCTCCCCTCCTCGCCAAACTGACGTGGCCGCGGGGCGGGTCTGGGAACAATCCCCTCCCCGGGATTCGAGCTCCTCTCGCCGGGGGCTCGCGGTCCAGGTCGCGGGAAGGATCTCAAGTTCATCCCTCCCCGCATCTCCTTTGAGCGGCCGAGCTCGTCAGGTCAACCTTGCTTCTTGCCCCATGAGTTTTTTCTGCGTTTCTCTTCTTGCTGACACTTGTCTTCACAGCTCTTCCCAGCCAATCCGCTGCTGAGGAGTCCTCGCGGGCAACCCACTACTCTCCCCTCCCTTCCCCAAGCTCGCTGGACTCTTACCTGGGTCCTGAGGTGGATCAAGGCGAGCTGACGAGGAGGGAGATCAAGCTCCTCAAGAAGCTGGTGTGCGGGCTGCGCGAGGTGCAGGGGTCAACGAGACGCTTCAGCGCGACTACGCGCGTCTCGCCGATGAGGTGCGAAGCGGCCAGGCTGGCGAGCTGATGTCCCCCTCTCGGCTCCTGGACGAGATAGATGACAGTCTCTCGGTTGCGCAGAGGAATTCTGGAAGGATCCGCGAGCTGCTCCGTGCACGGCAGTCCGCGGAGCGCGGGTCGCGAGGCCGGGGTAGGTAAGTGAGCGGCTCCTTTGCCGAGCCGACCGGTACTCGCATCCCGATGCTCCCTCTGCTCGCGCGCCCCGTCCTTTGATTCCTGGACTTTGCTTCTGTAATAAGTAGCTTTTTTAGAATATTCTCGGACATGTTATTCAAAAAATGTACTGCCATGTTTGACTTAGCCTTGGTTGGGATGCGCCGGAAATCGGCGAGCTGGGGTGGCGAGCTGGGGTGGCTGTAACGCCCCCGGTTTTTTCTTTGTTTTGTTTAATCTTGGATTGGCGTTACGATGACGCACTTCCGGCCCTTTGCCGTTGTAGAGCGTGGTCTTAGCTCTTTAGGTTCCTGGTGTAGCCTGGTTGTAGCCTGTTGGCAAGTTTCCCCAGCTAGCCGGAGTCTGTTTTGGCGACTCGGTTGGGCCTCTTAGGGAAATGCTTGTGTTTTGGCTTCGGGAGGTGTTAGCCCGAGTGTGCGATCGTCGGATGTTGTTTTCGACCTCACCGTTGTTTTCGTAGCTTGGTTGTTTAGCTACGGTGCGAGTTTTGGTCGAAATCCGGGATCATTTGCTTTCGCGTCGTTTCGACGATTGTTTTGTTAGCTGTAATGTTTGTTGTGCTGTGCGTGGCCTGATGCAGCCGAGCTAGTAGGCTGGTGCCTTGTCTTTTGCTAAGGAGTTATCAGTTTTTTTTGTAAAAGTTTGGGTGACACGGCCTGGGTCACGCCCGTGACCCAGGGCGTGTCGTGCTCGGGTAGAGCTCCCGTTTCTCTGGTCGACGAATTTTTGGTCGACGGGGTTTTTGTAGGAACACGGCCTGTGACACGGGCGTGTCACAGGGCGTGTCCCCCTACGTCGAGCCGCGCTCGATGGTCGTCAGGCGGTGTTTTGGTGAGAACACGACCATGTCACGGGCGTGTCGTATCGGACACGGGCGTGACACGGGGTGTGTCTCTCTGTTCGACGATCGGCGCTCTACGATCGTCGAGTGGTGTTTGAGTTGGTACACGGCCTGTGACACGGGCGTGTCACAGGGCGTGTCACCTGTTCCGTCGAGCTAAGATCGATGATCGTCGAGTGGGTAGGTATGTGAGTACACGCCCTGTGACACGAGCGTGTCGGGCCATGTCACGGGCGTGTCTGGGGCGTTTCCCGTGTTTTCGTCGAGTGGAGATCGACGTTCGTCGAGTGTGTAAGTACACGCCCCGTGACACGGGCGTGTCGGGTCGTGGCACGGGCGTGTCTGGGGCGTGTTCCGTACTTTTTTCCTGAGAGCATCTTTTGTTGCCGTGAACCGTTTTTCCTCCTCATTTTCATTGTTCCCGAGTCTGGAGAGCTTCCAGCGGAAGGGTTTTGAGTGGAGGCGGTGGTTGTTTTGGTCGGCGATTTCGGGAGGGTTAGAGCCCGTTTTTCTCGTGTGATAGCGGATTTGGCTTGCTCTCGGCTAGATCTTCCCTTCCATGTAAGTTTTTCTTGATTTAGGGTTGATTCTAGGAGTTGAGAATATCTGATTTCTTTTCTTTTTCCTCAAGTTTCAGTTTTGGTCTTCTAGGTGGCCGATCTTGCCGCCGGTGCCAAGCTGTGGTGTTAGCTGTTGTTTTTCCTGGAGGTAGAGGCAAGTGGCTCTCCTGCCCTTGCCAAATTAGTCTAACTCTTACTCTGTTTTCTTTTTCCTGTGCAATACTTCTGTTTTCATTATTTATTTTTTTTTCTTCCTCCTTAGAAATTAGAACAATAGGATGCCTTTTCCTTCATTTCATCCATGGGCTGTTTCTTTGCCTTTTACATTTAAATTAATGTTCTTTCTTTTGTCCGAGGTTTGGTGTACAGTGGGTAGCTAGAGTTAGGGTGAGGCTGCAGTAGTGGTAGTTTAGGTTTAGTTGCGGTAGCCCCGAGTAGTTAGGATGGTACAGAGGGTTGGGATTAAATTTCCAACTTTCCGTTTAGGCTGCGGTTTTAATTAAAACTTACGTTTACCCTAAGTGGAAAGCGCCGACAGCGTCGAGTGAGCCGAGTTCACTCAACGCCGTCACCCAGCGTAGGATTTGCGGCTAAGTATTTCGGCGTCAAGTAAGCGGAGTTTACTCACGCCGCGTCGAGTGGGCTCGACATTTCTGTCTTGGGTTCGTGTGTTTCCTTAGGATGGTTGGTGTGACTTTTCCCTTTCTCTGGGGGTGGTATTGGGTGTTCGACTAATTTTTGCTCGCCGACTCTTGGGTTGTGGCAGGTGGTGGAGTTTTGGTGGCCTCTGGAGGGGTGGTTTTATGTGGTGAGCTGTGGCCACCGCCTTTTGCCCCGGTTTGGGTTGGCGTGTGTGGGACCCTAGTGCTGCCACTGTTTGACCCCTTAGCCCTTTTTGGATCTGGTTTTGGTTACGTATTCAGATCCATGTTTTGACCACTGCCACTCACCCACGTGTTAGGACTGTTAGTCCCTTTCCTGTTTATGTTTTCACTTTCTTTTGGCAGATATGTATATATCTTGTTGCTGTTGCAGACTCTTTGTAGGGCATGTTGCTTTTATTGCTCGCACTTGGTGTGCTTTGCTGTGCTTTAGACAGTACTCTTTTCTTACTGTCATGCCCTCTCTTTTGCTTGTAGCAGTTTGTTGCCGGGTTGGTAAACCCTTCTTTTTATTTGCTCATTAATCTAATGCTCTATTACTTTTCGATTATTTTCTTGCTGAGGTGTTCTTTTCTTGAATGCCTCAGGTCCAGGTTGTAGCCAGTTCAGCGGCTAGTTCTTTTGGAGGGCTGGTTGGTGGCCTCTTGGGTAGCTGAGATATCAGATTTCCCGATTTTGTGAGGTAGTTCTTTACCTTTCTGTATAGACATACATACTCACCAGTGGGTTCGTGTTAGGTTGTTGACGCCCACTAGTGGCTTCTTGCGATGCTGGTATGAACTTAAACTGCTGTTGTTGCCTATTTGTGGTTGTTTACTTGCTTCTGGGAAGGATTTATGCTAGGTTGCATGTTAGATATTTTAAACCCTAAAAGCATTATTATATGTACATCATGCATAACATATTTATAAAACAAAGACACTATTTTTCCTTAGCGTAAAACACTATCTTTCATACATACTATATTCACCTTAGAGTCGTGCATACCATGAGTCGTCCCTCGGGGACACTTATGCTCATTTAGGGTGTCAACTTAATTGAACCAAAGTATTTTCTGCTGCGTATAAATATACTTTTATTGTGGACTAGCTGATCCACCGTGCCGAGGGATACAGCCTT
The DNA here is from genome assembly GCA_039583875.1 of Platanthera guangdongensis. Taxonomy (NCBI): domain Eukaryota; kingdom Viridiplantae; phylum Streptophyta; class Magnoliopsida; order Asparagales; family Orchidaceae; genus Platanthera; species Platanthera guangdongensis. The sequence continues at coordinate 36,403,529 of CM077157.1, read as the reverse complement.
TTAATATAACTGGTTTTTTTTATAATTAATCAACGATTTTCCTTAAAATCAAAGGTCTAGAGTTTCACCTGAGCGTGTGCGGTTATCCCCTGCACGACGTGGCATCACGGCACGTGTTTTCTCTTGCTCTGATACGATTTTATCGTTGAGAAAATGCGGGTTGTGACAGTTAGTATCAGAGGGAGGTTGCTTGACAAATGGTCGGGCAACCTTTGCCTTGTTTGCATTAGTGGTTAGCGTCATACCATACACACACCAATATGTCATCAACACGTCTTGGCTAAAGCACAAACACTACACTCATGAGCATAAAGAAGTATACGGGGCATATTATGTAGTATGTGATGCATAATATGTGTTTATATATGGATCCACCATAAGATGCAACATGTGAGGGTTATGTAGTATGAGATGCATAACCTCACCACATAATGCGGCTAGCACGTTTTCTTTTTTCGTTGCATGGGAATGTTATGTAATATGAGATGCATAACATTTTCATGTGTACGCCGCCCATGACATGCGTTAAGGCCTTTTTAGAATGCATAGCACATCATGCATAGCATAACATTTCATAAGCACAACGTGCCAAGCTAAAGATTTGCAAGATGACATATGTACACGCATGGTTTTTGAGTCAAAAAGAATACAAATACATGCATTCATGGTTTAGGCACATGAGTTAGTATGATGGTGGTGAACCATCTTAGGTTAAGCATAACATCATCATGGTAAAAACAACTCCCAGAGCAAGTTTTGCAGTTGAAGTTCATATTTAAGTGTGTTTGTCTGTACCTGGTAGTTTTGTTCTAGCTGTTGGGCTAGATTTTATCTAAAGCTTGTGCGATTATAGGATGGCGAGACGTCCTGCGACGAGATAGACCCCCCAATCCGAGGGTGAGACGTCAGGAGCGCAGAGCAAGGCGTTGGTAGAAAACCTGCGGCAGAGCAATGAGGCCTTATCAAGACAGGTGGTGGCTATGCAGGCTCAGATTCAATCTCTTGTAGTAGTGGTGGCGGGACAGACTCCGAGAGTTCCGGACCCCGCTGAGGGGGTAGCTGTTCCTGTCCCTCCTGCTCCTCCCGTGCCTTTGGTTGTGGTGCCCCCGGAGATAGTGTTTATATCCCAGTTTCAACAGCTGAGACCCCCTACTTATGATGGGCAAGCAGATTTCATGATTTTGGATGACTGGCTGATTACCATTGAGGAGATGTTCTCTTACTCTGGGATTATGGACGATCAGAGAGTGATGCTCGCTGCCTACCAGCTCAAGGGCTTAGCAAAGAATTGGTGGCTGAGGGAGAAAGAAAGCTTGGTGGCAGGATGCTCTTGGGAGTCATTTAAGGTGATGTTGTTGAGTAAGTTTCTGCCTTCAGTCGAGAGGGACCGGCTGATGAATGAATTTCTCCATTTGAAGCAGAGGAAACTCACGGTTAGTGAGTATGAGATTGAGTTTAGTAAGTTGAGTCGGTTTGCCCCTAGTCTGGTGAGTGTTGAAGCAGACCGAGTTAAGCGATTTCTTGGTGGACTCAGAAGCGACATTCAGCAGTTAGCGAATGCCTACGGAGCAGTCAGTTATGCCAGCGTGGTTGAAGCTGCCTTGAGAGTTGAGGCCATTGAGAATGCTAAAAATAGAGGCCAGCAGTTGAGGAAGGATAAGCGGAAGACCGTTGGAGGGAAGAGCCCTCAGGAACCTGATGCTGTCTCGAGAAAGAGGAACAAAGAGGTTTGTAGTTTTTATGGCCGGCCAGGCCACCCCTTTGAGAAGTGTTTCAAAAGGTTGGGAGCACAGAAGAAGGAACAGGTGCACGCGATTCAGGGTACTCCCAGAGGAGACTTGGTATGTGCCTCATGTGGAAGGAAGGGGCATGAGGCTGCCCGTTGCTGGTTAAAAGATAAGGTTTGTTTTCAGTGTGGCTAGAAGGGTCATCTCAAGACAAAGTGCCCACAGTTCCAGCCTGCTCTGCAGCCAGTTCCCCTCCAGGCTTTGCCACCGCCTCAGCAATTGGATAGAGGAAAGGGAAGCTGAATGTGCTTTCGGCAGACGAAGCGCAGACTTCGACCCAGGTTATTTCAGGTTCGACTCCTCCCCAGTCGTTTCGTTATGTTTCCTTTTTGGTTGTAGTTTTCATTTTTGCGTTTATTGCCTTAGACACGTGCGCTATTTGTAGGACGATTTAAGGTAAAGAACCGCTGGGCGTGCGTTCTCTTCGATTCCGGCTCTACCCACTCGTTTGTGGCTAGAGCCTTCGTGGAGCGGTTCAGTTTGGGCCTATATCGTGTTGGTGGTGCCTTTTGCGTTAAGTTCCCCTCCGGTGACACTGTGGTTACAGACCTGGGTGTCCTTGATTGTCCGATTTTGTTGGGGGATTTTCTAGCCAAGGCAGATCTGAAGGTGATTGACCTGGAGGACTTCAATGTTATTTTGGGTATGGACTGGTTGTCAAGGTACGATGCTGTGATCCAGTGCAAGGGTAAGCGCTTGGACTTCGTCAAAGACAACGGTCAGCCAGGGAGCGTTTATGGGTATTCTCTCCAGGAGTCTCCAGTCATTTCTGCGGTGCGTGCTCGAAAGTTGCTTGATTCTGGCTGTTTTGCCTGTTTGGTCTCTCTGGTAGGGACAGTTGTTAGAGTGCTGTGTTTGAAAGAGATTCCTGTGGTATGTGACTTCTCTGATGTGTTTCCTGATGATCTTCCCGGTCTTCCACCCGATCGAGATGTCGAGTTTGTTATAGATTTGGAGCCAGGCACGCGTCCTATTACAAAGGCATCGTACCGGATGGCCCTGCGGAAGCTGGAAGAGTTGCGAATTCAGCTGGATGAGATGCTGGCAAAAGGTTTCATAAGGCCGAGTTCTTCACCTTGGGGTGCACCAGTGCTGTTCGTTAAAAATAAAGATGGGTCGATGAGGCTATGCATCGACTATAGAGAGCTGAACAAGGTCACTATTAAGAACAAGTACCCTTTGCCTCAGATTGACGATTTGTTTGACCAACTGCGTGGTAGTGCCGTGTTTTCCAAGATTGATCTTCGTTCGGGCTATCACCAGTTGAGGATTCGGGAGTCAGATGTTCCGCGGACAGCGTTCCGCTCTCGTCATGGGCATTTTGAGTTTTTGGTCATGTCATTTAGTTTGACTAATGCGCCCTCAGCTTTTATGGATCTGATGAACAGAGTTTTCAAGGATTTCTTGGATAAGTTTGTGATTGTCTTTATAGACGATGTTTTGGTGTACTCTAGAGATGCGGAGGAGCATGATCGACATTTGTGACTGGTCTTGGCGACTCTGAGAGACCATAAGCTATACGCCAAGCTGAGCAAATGCGAATTTTGGTTGCCTCAAGTTTCTTTTCTCGGCCACGTGGTTAATAAGGAGGGAATAGCGGTGGACCCAGAAAAGATCGCTGTTGTTATGGAATGGGCGAGGTCTGTTACTCCCAAAGAGATCAGAAGCTTCTTGGGCTTGGCTGGATATTATAGAAGATTTGTAGAGGGCTTCTCCACCTTGTCTGCGCCGTTGACCAAGTTGACGCAGAAGAATGTAGACTTCATATGGGATGGAAAATGTGAGGAGGCTTTTGAGGAACTAAAAAGAAGGTTATGTTCAGCTCCAATTTTGCCCTTGCCTACTGAAGATAGTGAGTATGATATATATGTGGATGCGTCGCATGTCGGACTGGGCTGCGTATTGATGCAGGGCGGGAAGGTGATTGCGTACGGGTCGAGGCAGCTAAAGACTCACGAGAGGAATTACCCTACGCATGACCTGGAGTTTGCAGCTGTGATCTATGCGTTGAAATTGTGGAGGCATTTGCTATATGGCGCGCAGTGCAAGATTTTCACGGATCATAAGAGTTTGAAGTATGTCTTCACTCAGAAAGAATTGAATCTGCGCCAGCGGCGGTGGTTGGAGTACGTGGCCGACTATGATGTTGAAATCCAGTATCATCCGGGCAAGGCTAATGTGGTGGCCGATGCCCTGAGTCGGAAGTCAGGGAAGATTTTCAATCTCTCCGCCGAGCGTCTAGTGGAAGAGTTTCTTTTGATGGACATTTCTGTGGGAAGCTGCGATTCGCAGAGTAGCTTGGCAGTGGCAGAACCTTCGTGGATTGCGCTTACGAGACTGCATCAGAAGGATGATCCCGATCTTCTGCATTTGTATCTTCGAGCTGAAAAAGGTGAACTACCAGATTTCTCTATAGATGATGCGGGTACCTTGAAGTATCGTGGCAGGTTTTGCATCCCCGCAGTTGGAGATATCCGGGATATAGTGTGCAGAGAAGCCCACGGATCTAGTGTTGCCTACCATCCAGGGTCTACCAAGATGTATCATGATTTAAAGCATATTGACTGGTGGTATGGGATGAAGGACATAGACAGATTTGTTTCAGAGTGTTTCACCTGCAGGCGAGTGAAAGCCGACCATGGGAGGCTTGGTGGCAAGCTGACTCCCTTGGAGATTCCGATGTGGAAGTGGGAGAGTATCTCGATGGATTTCATTACAGGCTTACCGAGATCTCCTAAAGGGCATGATTCAGTTTGGGTGATCGTAGACAGATTGACGAAGTGTGCTCACTTCGTACCATTTAAGATCGATTATCTGATGAGGAAGATAGCCGAGCTGTATCTGGATGAAGTTATTAGATTGCATGGTGTACCCGTGAGTATCATATCAGATCGAGACTCCAGGTTTACGTCTCGTTTTTGTAAGAGCCTTCAAGAAGGATTGGGTACAGATTTGAGATATTCCACGGCTTATCATCCGCAGACCAATGGTCAGACGGAGCGAGTAAATCAGATTGTGGAAGATATGATCCGATGCTATATTCTGGACCACGGAGGAGCGTGGGATGAGCGCTTGCGGCTTATGGAATTTGCGTATAACAACAGGTATCAAGAAAGCTTGCAAATGCCTCCTTTTGAAGCTTTGTATGGGAGGCGCTGCAGGACTCCCTTATTTTGGGCTGAGGTTGGCGAGAGACCTTTGTTGGGTCCAGAAGCACTCGAGGAAATGGAAACCGCTGTGAAGCTTATTCGGGAAAAGCTTCGGATAGCCCATGAGAGATACGAGAAGAACGCCAACCGACGTAGATTGGACTTGGAATTTGTGGTGGGGGACTCAGTGTTCCTAAAGGTCTCCCCGTTGATCGGAGTCAAGCGGTTTGGCAAGAACAGGAAGTTGGACCCAAGGTATATGGGGCCGTTTCCGATTGTTGAGCGGATTGGGATATCATCTTATAGGCTAGCTTTGCCCGTAAATTTCCCTGGCGTGCATGATGTCTTCCACGTCAGTCAGCTGCGGAAATGTGTGATGAATGGCAGACAAGTTTTGGATTTTGTGCCTCATTTGGAGCCGAATCTTTCTTATGTGGAGGTGCCTGTCCGCATTCTGGATTCTCAGGTTCATGCGTTGTGGAAGAAGTCTATTCCTATGGTTAAAGTTTTATGGAGGAATCAGGATGTAGAAAACGCGACTTGGGAATTGGAGTCAGCTATGAGGGAGGCTCACCCTCATCTGTTTCCCTGATCTTGTTTGTGCCTGGTATGTTCTGTTTTATTTATTTACATATAGCCCTTTCCTGGCTCTTTCTCTCTTCTTCTTCATAGGAGTGTTGTGAGTAAAGTTTCGAGGCGAACCTTTCTTTTAGGGGGAGTGGCTGTAACACCCCCGGTTTTTTCTTTGTTTTGTTTAATCTTGGATTGGCGTTTCGATGACGCACTTCCGGCCCTTTGCCGTTGTAGAGCGTGGTCTTAGCTCTTTAGGTTCCTGGTGTAACCTAGTTGTAGCCTGTTGGCAAGTTTCCCCAGCTAGCCAGAGTCTGTTTTGGCGACTCGGTTGGGCCTCTTAGGGAAATGCTTGTGTTTTGGCTTCGGGAGGTGTTAGCCAGAGTGTGCGATCATCGGATGTTGTTTTCGACCTCACTGTTGTTTTCGTAGCTTGGTTGTTTAGCTACGGTGCGAGTTTTGGTCGAAATCCGGGATCATTTGCTTTCGCGTCGTTTCGACGATTGTTTTGTTAGCTGTAATGTTTGTTGTGCTGTGCGTGGCCTGATGCAGCCGAGCTAGTAGGCTGGTGCCTTGTCTTTTGCTAAGGAGTTATCAGTTTTTTTTGTGAAAGTTTGGGTGACACGGCCTGGGTCACGCCCGTGACCCAGGGCGTGTCGTGCTCGGGTAGAGCTCCCGTTTCTCTGGTCGACGAATTTTTGGTCGACGGGGTTTTTGTAGGAACACGGCCTGTGACACGGGCGTGTCACAGGGCGTGTCCCCCTACGTCGAGCCGCGCTCGATGGTCGTCAGGCGGTGTTTTGGTGAGAACACGACCGTGTCACGGGCGTGTCGTATCGGACACGGGCGTGACACGGGGCGTGTCTCTCTGTTCGACGATCGGCGCTCCACGATCGTCGAATGGTGTTTGAGTTGGTACACGGCCTGTGACACGGGCGTGTCACAGGGCGTGTCACCTGTTCCGTCGAGCTAAGATCGACGATCGTTGAGTGGGTAGGTGTGTGAGTACACGCCCCGTGACACGGGCGTGTCGGGCCGTGTCACGGGCGTGTCTGGGGCGTGTCCCGTGTTTTCGTCGAGTGGAGATCGACGTTCGTCGAGTGTGTAAGTACACGCCCCGTGACACGGGCGTGTCGGGCCGTGTCACGGGCGTGTCTGGGGCGTGTTCCGTACTTTTTTCCTGAGAGCATCTTTTGTTGCCGTGAACCGTTTTTCCTCCTCATTTTCATCGTTCCCGAGTCTGGAGAGCTTCCAGCGGAAGGGTTTTGAGAGGAGGCGGTGGTTGTTTTGGCCGGAAATTTCGGGAGGGTTAGAGCCCGTTTTTCTCGTGTGATAGCGGATTTGGCTTGCTCTCGGCTAGATCTTTCCTTCCATGTAAGTTTTTCTTGATTTAGGGTTGATTCTAGGAGTTGAGAATATTTGATTTCTTTTCTTTTTCCTCAAGTTTCAGTTTTGGTCTTTTAGGTGGACGATCTTGCCGCCGGTGCCAAGCTGTGGTGTTAGCTGTTGTTTTTCCTGGAGGTAGAGGCAAGTGGCTCTCCTGCCCTTGCCAAATTAGTCTAACTCTTACTCTGTTTTCTTTTTCCTGTGCAATACTTCTGTTTTCATTATTTATTTTTTTTTCCTCCTTAGAAATTAGAACAATAGGATGCCTTTTCCTTCATTTCATCCATGGGCTGTTTCTTTGCCTTTTTACATTTAAATCAATGTTCTCTCTTTTGTCCGAGGTTTGATGTACAGTGGGTAGCTAGAGTTAGGGTGAGACTGCGGTAGTGGTAGTTTAGGTTTAGTTGCGGTAGCCCCGAGTAGTTAGGATGGTACAGAGGGTTGGGATTAAATTTCCAACTTTCCGTTTAGGCTGCGGTTTTAATTAAAACTTACGTTTACCCTAAGTGGAAAGCGCCGATAGCGTCGAGTGAGCCGAGTTCACTCAACGTCGTCACCCAGCGTAGGATTTGCGGCTAAGTATTTCGGCGTCAAGTAAGCGGAGTTTACTCACGCCGCGTCGAGTGGGCTCGACATTTCTGTCTTGGGTTCGTGTGTTTCCTTAGGATGGTTAGTGTGACTTTTCCCTTTCTCTAGGGGGTGGTATTGGGTGTTCGGCTAATTTTTGCTCGCCGACTCTTGGGTTGTGGCAGGTGGTGGAGTTTTGGTGGCCTCTGGAGGGGTGGTTTTATGTGGTGAGCTGTGGCCACCGCCTTTTGCCCCGGTTTGGGTTGGCGTGTGTGGGACCCTAGTGCTGCCACTGTTTGACCCCTTAGCCCTTTTTGGATCTGGTTTTGGTTACGTATTCAGATCCATGTTTTGACCACTGCCACTCACCCACGTGTTAGGACTGTTAGTCCCTTTCCTGTTTATGTTTTCTCTTTCTTTTGGCAGATATGTATATGTCTTGTTGCTGTTGCAGACTCTTTGTAGGGCATGTTGCTTTTATTGCTCGCACTTGGTGTGCTTTGCTGTGCTTTAGACAGTACTCTTTTCTTACTGTCATGCCCTCTCTTTTGCTTGTAGCAGTTTGTTGCCGGGTTGGTAAACCCTTCTTTTTATTTGCTCATTAATCTAATGCTCTATTACTTTTCGATTATTTTCTTGCTGAGGTGTTCTTTTCTTGAATGCCTCAGGTCCAGGTTGTAGCCAGTTCAGCGGCTAGTTCTTTTGGAGGGGCTGGTTGGTGGCCTCTTGGGTAGCTGAGATAGCGGATTTCCCGATTTTGTGAGGTAGTTCTTTACCTTTCTGTATAGACATACATACTCACCAGTGGGTTCGTGTCAGGTTGTTGACGCCCACTGGTGGCTTCTTGCGATGCTGGTATGAACTTAAACTGCTGTTGTTGCCTATTTGTGGTTGTTTACTTGCTTCTGGGAAGGATTTATGCTAGGTTGCATGTTAGATATTTTAAACCCTAAAAGCATTATTATATGTACATCATGCATAACATATTTATAAAACAAAGACACTATTTTTCCTTAGCGTAAAACACTATCTTTCATACATACTATATTCACCTTAGAGTCGTGCATACCATGAGTCGTCCCTCGGGGACACTTATGCTCATTTAGGGTGTCAACTTAATTGAACCAAAGTATTTTCTGCTGCGTATAAATATACTTTTATTGTGGACTAGCTGATCCACCGTGCCGAGGGATACGACCTTTCAATATAACTGGTTTTCTTTTATAATTAATCAACGATTTTCCTTAAAATCAAAGGTCTAGAGTTTCGCCTGAGCGTGTGCGGTTATCCCCTGCACGACGTGGCATCACGACACGTGTTTTCTCTTGCTCTGATACGATTTTATCGTTGAGAAAATGCGGGTTGTGACAGTGGCGAGCTGGGGTGGCGCGCTGAACTGATTGGACGGCCCACCCCAGATTTATTTTCCGATAAATAGCCCCCCCCCCCCTCACCTACCCCGTACTGTGCCTTTATTGCTTCCTTTCTCTCTCTGTGCTTCTTTCTCTTCCTGCTATTGCCGAGCTCGTTCCTCCGCAATCATGGGCAAGACCAACCCGGATGCTGACGGCCGCTCCAAGTGCGCGCAGCACTTCACGGATTATTGCTTCTTCGTTGGGCACACCAGCTTGGAGGAGCCCGCGGAATTCAAGGCTGCGTATGTGCCGCCGGGTTTCGAGGCGCGCAGGCCGGGGGAGGGGGAGGCTATCAACACGGTCTACGAGGACAAGCTCGCCTTCCCCATCTCGCATTTCGAGGTGGGGTTGCGCCTCCCCCTCTGGCCGGAGATCCGACAAATCTTGAAATACTACGGCGCGGTACCCGCCCAGCTGAACTCCAACGCCGTCGCAATGATGGTGGCGTTCGCGAGCTATCTCCGGCGGGAGAGGATCGAGTTCAACCTGATGGTGTTCAGGAAGCTGTTCTCCTACAAGATGACGCCGGATGGGGTCGCCTACTTCGGCGGCTCGCTGATCAAGGTTCGCGAGTTCGCGAACAAACACCACACCTAGATGACCAAGATCGCCTTCATCAAGGGCGATCTCGACAACATCCCCTACTCGCCTCAGCAGAAGGGCGAGGAGGTGTACCGCCCGCCGGCCGTGTCCGGCAACGATGCCGAGCTCCAAAAGTTCTTTCTCCACAAGGACTTTGAGGTCGTCTTCCTGCGAAGGGGCCTCGACGCGCTCCCCCCCCCCCCCCCGTTCTGCCCGGCAAAGGTATTGTTTCCTCCTCATCTTGCCGAGCTCGCCCGATTGGCGAGCTCGCCATATCGTTGCTGAATCCCTTCTGACTTTTTCAAAGTATTTTCCTGCAGGGGAGCGAATAATTCCTGCGAACCCGCCCTTTGCGGACCCGGGATCGCACCCGGACCCCTTTGCCCGCGAGAAGGCGGCATCGGCGGCCTGCCGAGATGAGGCGACCCTCTCTCAACCCTCTTCCAGCAAGACGCGGCCTGAGGACGCGGGGTCGAACCCGCCACAACGCCAGCGACCACTAAAGAAGATGCGGAGAGCCCTGCTGGCTCCGCGGGGTCAACAATAACAACATCAACAGCCCATCCCCAAATACATCAGCTCGTCGGAGACCCCTCCCGACGCGTCACCGGTGAGCCCGCTGAAGGAGATTACCAGCAAGGGCCGGAAAGGTGGCGAGGGCCCCTCCTCCACGGCGACGATCTACCCTCCTCCCTCGACGAAGAGGGCGGCCCGCGAGCGCGCGGTGCCGAAGTAGCACCCCCTCTTCAACTTCGGCGGGCGGTGGAAAGACTCGGCGAGAGAGCCCATGGTGCAATGGGATGAGCTCGCTCATCGAGTCTCTATCTCCACCCTGCACCCCTCCTGGAATGACCGCGAGCCCGCCACCGGCCATGCCTATGCCCTCAGCTTCGGCCTTTATGGCCGCGAGGATGCCGAGGCCTACAAGCACATGACCCTCCCGCAGCTCGGCCACGAGGGTCTGCAGGCCCATCTCCGGACCCTGGAGCTCCACCATATGCTGGCACGCCGCAGCTTTGCCCTCAGCCACCAACTCCAAAAGGCTGAGCAGGCTTGCGATATCGCCAAGAATAAGGTCGCTGACCAGGCGAGGCAGCTCGGCATAGCGGAGGGTTTACTCACCCAAGCCGCTGGCGGGCTGGTAAGTGTCAAGCACTACTCTTTTCTTTTACTTAGAACATTTTGTGATGATATCAGACTGAATTTTCTCTTTACCAGGATGCCAAGGCTGCAGGGGAGCTTCAGGCTCGCAATGCCGAGCAGGGGGAGGAGATCAGCCACCTACGCGCACGCCTCGCCGAGCTGGAGGGGGCGAACACGAAGCTGAAGGAGGAGAAATAGCATCTCCTCAGCGAGGTCCGTCGCCAGGCGGAGATCTTCTTCCCGCCCCACGACATCGACCCTACCCTCCCCTACAAGAGCCCGCGGATCTTTGGCGAGGCCGACCTCGTTGAGAGACTGCGGATCAACTCCATCCAAGCCGCCGAGTGCAACCTCCAAATGATGAAGGACTCGGGGGTGCTGGTGGAGGGATGCGAGGGGATCTCGGCCCGGGACCTGATGCCGAGCCTGCTCCCGGCAACGCCGCCCAACGAGAAGGAAGACAGCTTGGATGCGATGTTCGGGAAGAGCTTCCAGGATCCGTCGGGTGAAGGCGAGGACCAGTCCGGCGGGGGGGGGGGGGGGGGGGGCGAGGCCTGAGGATAGCCTGTACTTCCTTTTCCTTTTTTGTTTACTCGCCGAGGCGAGCCCCCTGTAACTATTTTTATAAACATTTGCTCAATGGAAGAAAGTTTTTGATCATACCCGTGCCACTTTTCTTTTTCCCTTTTTCTCTATACTTTGTTTGTTATGCTCCGAATATACGCGAGTGCTTCCCCACGCGACCTCGCCGAGACAGGTTCCGCGAGTAGGGTAGTCATGAGTGCGCGCCCGCGAGTGGGTGCGTTTTGAGTGCTCGCCGAGCCCCAAACGATTCGGGAGCAGGGTGCTCTCCACCCTTGTCACGCCACTTTAACTCGCCCGCGGGCCATCCAGTGTTGAAAAGAAGAGAATCTTCTAAGGTAAACAAGCAAAGGGGTGGGGTGCCCCGTCATGGCTCACCTTTCTTCAGCGAGGCCCAGGGTCGCCGCCTCTTTGCAGATGTCGAGCTGGGGTCGGCGAGTCCAAACTTGCTTGTGCAGAATCTCTCCCCTTTTTTCTTGGCATTCGGAACTTCTTGATCTGGCAATTTCGAGGCCGGCACCATCGAGTGACTTCCGGCCCTGCCAGCTAGGTGAGAGCCTGACAGCGGGATCTGCTCGAGGCCAAGGATGACACCGAGTGGCTTCCTGCCCTGCCAGCTAGGTGAGAGCCTGACAGTGGGATCTGCTCGGGGTCCAAATACATTCCATCGAGTGACTTCCGGCCCTGTCAGCTAGGTGAGAGCCTGACAGCGGGATCTGCTCGAGGCCAAGGATGACACTGAGTGACTTCCTGCCCTGCCAGCTAGGTGAGAGCCTGGCAGCGGGATCTGCTCGGGGTCCAAACACATTCCATCGAGTGACTTCCGGCCCTGTCAGCTAGGTGAGAGCCTGACAGTAGGATCTGCTCGAGGCCAAGGATGACATCGAGTGACTTCCTGCCCTGCCAGCTAGGTGAGGGCCTGGCAGCGGGATCTGCTCGGGGTCCAAACACATTCCATCGAGTGACTTCCGACCCTGTCAGCTAGATGAGATCCTGACAGCGGGATCTGCTCGAGGCCAAGGATGACACCGAGTGACTTCCTGCCGTGCCAGCTAGGTGAGAGCCTGACAGCGGGATCTGCTCGGGGTCCAAACACATTCCATCGAGTGACTTCCGGCCCTGTCAGCTAGATGAGAGCCTGACAGCAGGATCTGCTCGAGGCCAAGGATGATACCGAGTGACTTCCTGCCCTGCCAGCTAGGTGAGAGCCTGGCAGCGGGATCTGCTCGGGGTCCAAACTCATTCCGTCGAGTGACTTCCGACCCTGTCAGCTAGTTGAGAGCCTGACAGCGGGATCTGCTCGAGGCCAAGGATGACACCGAGTGACTTCCTACTCTGCCAGCTAGGTGAGAGCCTGACAGCGGGATTTGCTCGGGGTCCAAACACATTCCATTTCTCTATGCAGGCTAGCTATGACGGTACTGAAGTGTTCAAGAAATTTATTATAGTCAAAGTATCGCTTACATGTTTCAGGGGAAAAATGTTTTAAGTCATCACCACTCCAGATGAGACTCAGGGTCTCACCCTCTACATTTTGGAGTCGATAACCTTCTGATTTTAAAGCCTCTTTCACAATGAACGGTCCCTCCCAGCTGGGGTTGAGCTTCCCTACGGATGCTGACCTTCCTGCTGCATCTACCTTCTTCAGCACCAAATCCCCTTCCACGAACTGTTTGACCCTAACATGCTTGTCAAAGTACTTGGCCATTATTCTTTTCACCTCCTCCTGCCGGATAGCGGAAAGGTCCCTCAGCTCCTCCACCATGTCAAGGGAGAGCCTCAGCTCCTCCTCGTTCTCTGCTTGCCATTCCTCTCGGCCCTCTTTGGCCTCAACGACTAGAGGTGTTTGGACTTCAAATTCCACGGGGAGCACTGTCTCGCACCCATTTGAGAGCTTGAAGGGGGTCTCTCCAGTAGCCGTGTTGGGGGTGGTTCTTAGGGCCCAAAGAACCGCGGGAAGCTGCTCCACCCAGCTCCCCTTCAAATTCTCCACTTTCTTCTTGAGGAGGTTGACGATGATCTTATTTGCGGCCTCCACCTGCCCGTTGCTCCTGGGGTGATGGACCGAGGCGAACCTGAGGTCAATTCCGAGCTGTTCGCAGAAGCTGGTGAATTCGGCGCTGGCGAACTGGGGCCCGTTGTCCGTGACGATGGCCTGGGGCAGCCCATGGCGGCAGATGATTTCCCCCAAACAAAGTTACTGATAACCTGGGAAGTCACCTTGGCCAGCGCCTTCACCTACAATCACTTGGAGAAGTAGTCGATCATTACTAGGATGAACCTCCTTTGACCACTGGCCTGGGGGAATGGCCCAACCAAATCCATTCCCCAAATTGCGAAGGGCCAGGGGGCCGTGATACTCTTGAGTCGCTGGGTCGGCTGTAGCTGGAGGGGGGCAAACAGCTGGCATTTGTGGCACCTCCTCACGAACTCCGTGGCGTCTTGGCTTAGGGTGGGCCAGAAGTATCCCTGCCTGACTATCCTTCCTTCCAGGGTCCGACTCCCGGAGTGGCTCCCACACTCTCCGGAGTGGACTTCCTCCAAGATCCTCTGTACCTCCTCCTCGGCCACGCAACGGGCCAACATCCCCGAGAGTGTCTTCATGTACAGCTGTCCGTCCTGGAGGAGGTAATACGCTGACTTGTGCCTTAGCTTCTTCTTATCTGCCCCCTCCGGATACTCTCTCGTGGAGAGGAAAGTCATAACTGGGTCCATCCACGAAGTTTGTTGATCAATTTCCATGAGCTCCCCCTCTTCGATGGAGGGACGGAACAGGTCGGTGATGGTACCCCCCACCTGGGGACCATGCTTTGCTAGCTGGTCGACTTATTCATTCTCTTCCCTGGACACGTGTCGGATGGAGAAGGTTTGGAAAGCGCCTATGACCCCCTTCACTTTGGCCAAGTATAATCGCAGGATGGGCTCCCTTGCCTCGAACTCCTCGTTGATTGTAACGCCCCGAAACTCAAAAGAGCGACGGGGGACGTTTTGGGCCAGTTTTGGGTTCTGACAGAAGGCACACGGCCTGGAACACGGGCGTGTCCCAGGGCGTGTCAGGCTTATGTCGACACTCAGCCGGCGAAGTGGACATTTTTCTCTCGACATTGTGTCGAGACTGGGCACACGGCCTGCGACACGGGTGTATCGCAGGGCGTGTCTACTCGTATCAACACTCAGCCCGCGAAGTCGACACTCTGCGCTCGACGAAGTGTCGAGACATGGCACACGGCCTGCGACACGGTCGTGTCCACGGTCGTGTCGTGAGGTCGACGAACTTCACTCGACGAAGTGTCGAGTGTCGATACCATGTACACGGCCTGGAGCCCAGGCGTGTTGAGGTAGACACGGGAAAGGACACGGGCGTGTCCTAGAACCCATGCAGTTCTCGGGTTGTTTTCGGGATAAATCGATGGGGGTACACGGCCGGCCGCACGACCGTGTTAGTTGGAACACGGGCGTGTCAGGTCGAACACGGGTGTGTTTGATGCCCGTGTGTTGTTCCAGGCGCGTTGATTTTGACGGCGAATGAGGCACACGGCCCTGGACACGGGCGTGTGCCAGGCCGTGTTCGGTCCAGTTTGGACATTTCAGTCCCGAATCAAAGCCGTTCGTTTCTTTAATTGGTGATCCAACGACTGGGGGTTGTTCCTGGTGGGATATACCCGGGATTGGGCCTTAGAAACCCTCACTTTTCATGAGTGGTTATCTTTCTAAAGCTTAGAGAGAGAGAGGAGAGCCAAAGAAGGAAGAAGAAGCTAGAACCGGCCATTGGAGGAGCTTCGAAGCTTCAAATCGCGAGCCGACTTCGGATCCACGGAGGCGAAGAGAGTGCGGTGCTTTTCATCCGCTTACTTTTCCATGACACCAAAGAGAAGCGCTAGGGTAACGATCCTCTTCTTGAGCATGTGT
This sequence comes from Platanthera guangdongensis, assembly GCA_039583875.1. Taxonomy (NCBI): domain Eukaryota; kingdom Viridiplantae; phylum Streptophyta; class Magnoliopsida; order Asparagales; family Orchidaceae; genus Platanthera; species Platanthera guangdongensis. The sequence continues at coordinate 36,388,439 of CM077157.1, read as the reverse complement.
AGCTCTCCTTCTTTGCATAGGAAGCCCGCTCTCGCGAGTTTGCGGTGAGTTGGAGGCATTCCTTCTGGTAGATATGTAAAGTTCCCGTTGTTTAGAGTCCGTAAGCGAGAACGGACATAGGCATGATGTGCGAAGCCTATCCGGACATGTTGGTCTGGATCGGTGATGTTGCATTGCATAATGCCGGAGAAGACTCCGTGCTATTGGTTGTTTTTCGGGTTTTCTACACGGTAGATTGCAACAAGGAGCCTTGGGGATTAACCCAAAGGTGCACCCGGAAAACCGGGCGGATGCGTGATCTTGCCAACTTGGTGGCCTGAGAGCCAACTTGAACATAACCGGGTTATGTGAAATGTGATGGAAACGGGACTCGGGAGAAGTTTGACCTGCACATATAGTTTAAATTACCGTTGCGGGCGCATATGGTTTAAATTACTGTTGCGTTGTGAGCATGGGTTAGATGGAACCGTACCCGTTCTATGTCGTTCGGATTAGAGCCGTTGGCATAGATGAGTGTCTTCGGCGGTCTATGGTTTTAATTACCGTGACCCATGCCGGGAAGACAAACTGCTCATTGATTGGCCGTCCAGAAGGATGGTGGTGAGTCGGCAGACTTAGACTGTGTTCACCGAGAATATGCCCTGAGTGCACGGGGTGTGTGGCCGTATGAGCCTACGCCTATGATGTAATGACTATTGTTTTACTGCTCGCTTATGCTAATGAAAATGCAGGGAAGGAGCATCGCCGCCCCGAGTTGGGGGCGGGATCGTTATAATTTGGTCAGCATTGCTGACCGTTGCCTTGTTTGCCACCGTGCGGTGGTTTTGTTGTTGCTTGCAGGTGCAGCTGGACCAAGCGGTCAATAGCGGGCTAAAGCCCAAATTGCAAAGCCGACCCTCGAAGGCCTAATTGGAGTGTTTACTGCTTTATTCATGTCTGACCGGCCTGCGTGCTGTGGTTTGTAAAACATGTAATATCAAGTGAACCATTTTGTAAGGCCTTAAGGCCTGTACTTGTGTATGTACAACATTCCTATTTTGGTATTAGTGGACATTCATGCTTTAGTGCTGGGTTCTTTATTGCAACTTATTATTCTGCTTCCGCTAGAATGCTCTATGTAGGACGTTATGATTGGTTGGATGGTTTCCATGAGTAACCACCCGGTCTGTCTGTGGTATATGGCGTCGGGCCCCGACCGGACCTACTACTATATGCTATGCGACGGATAGGTGGTGTTACAATTTGGTATCAGACTACTGGTTTTGGTCGGGCTTCAAATGAATTAGTGGGCGAATTCTTTTTAAGGGGTGGTGAGCACATGTGTGTGCGTCATCGTTATAACAGTAAAAGAACCCATGAATATCCACTTAGGAATGAAATACACGTGTTTGAGGAACCTGCGTGTTCCTATAATTGTTGTTTGTAATTTTATTTGGTCGCTTAACGGTGTTTTGTACCACTATAGGTGACCAAAAGTGGTGCTGGGCCGTCGGAACGCCGAGTTTCTGAGGCTAGCAGTGCACCTAATGAAGCTCCTGTAACACCTCTATCGGATGAGACCATACGATTGGTGGCCGAAGCAGTGTTGGCCATGATTAATGCGCAGCCTGCAAGGCAAACGCAGCAGCCCGCTCCTGCGATGGAGCAGGTACCGCTGCAAGAGGCTGAGCCGAGGAGAGTGGAACAAGTGGTAGTGGAACCGTTGGTGCCAAGGAGGGCAACCGAGAGGCAGCTTAAGCATGTAATGAGCTTTAACCCTCCGGTATTCTCGGGGTTGGGAACCTCATCTCAAGCTGAAGACTGGCTCTCTAGGGTGAAGAGAGTCATGACAGCAACGGAGACGGAGGAGTGGCAAATGACCACCATTGCTACGTTCCTTCTGAACGGTGAAGCGAGAATGTGGTGGGAAGGATTGGAGCTGCACTTATTGAGAGGTAGGCAACTTGTTGATGTCTCGATGGAGGAGTTCTCGAGATTGTTCTTGGCTAGATACCTCCCTTCGGCGCAGAGTATAGCATTGGAGAACGAGTTCCTGAAGTTGGTTCAGGGTGAGAAGAGCGTGGATGAATATATCCACGAGTTTACTCGTCTGAGTCGATATGCTAGCTCCACCATCGCGGATGAGGAGCGTAAGACGAATCGATTCTATGAAGGCTTGAGAGATGAGTTGAGGTTACTACTCTCGGGGCCGATGACGCAGGGTTTCTTGACCTTGGTCAACACGGCCCGGTCCTTAGAGAAGGACATGAAGAATGTTCAAGCGAAGAGGAACGTTGGTGAGAAGAAATCTGGGTTCAAAGTGCCGACTACTTCAAAGTCTGTCTATCAAAGATTCTTCAAGAAGCATAAGACTTCAGGTCCAACTCCTTCTGGTGCTTCTGGGGCGACTACGAGTCGGACCCCGAGGGCATGTTTACTTGTGGAAAGATGGGGCACTTTGCCCGTGATTGTTGGAGCGGACGTCCCAAGTCCGAAAGAAAGCCGGGAGCTACTTACGAAGAGAAAGGCAAGGCGGTGGAGTCGACCGCGTCCCACTATGCTCCGGCCCAACCAAGGGTGTACAATCTTGGCCAACAGGATGCCATCAAACAGGCTGATGTGGTGACAGGTACGGTTTAATTTATAGTAAGTCAATTTCTTTAAATACTTGTTATGCACATGTTACCTTACCACTGCTCGTTTAGGATTTGTTTTGATTTGTGAAAATCCGGCAAGAGCACTTTTCGATACGGGAGCTTCACACTACTTGTCCGAAGGATTTATATCACGCATCGGAGTCCCTTCTTCGATGGCGAAGGATAAGTTGGATGTGTTGTTGCCAAATGGGTGTTCAATGCGCGCGGATAGGATCTGCGATGTTAAGATTCGTATTGGAAATCAGGAGTTCGATTTGCAGGCGTCTTTACTTCCGTTGGTGGAGTTCGACGTTATATTTGGCATGTACTGGCTCTCGGAGCAGCATGCCTATATTGACTGCGGTCGCAAGGAAGTCAAGCTGAGAGCAAGTCGTGAAACGACTTTTACGGGCTTAAAGGGGTCGAGCAAGATGTTGATGTCTGCTCTTCAGGTGGTGAAGGCGGTTCGTGCCGGTGCAGAACTGTTCTTTACACTAGTGGAGGTTGCAAAGCCGAAGCCCGCATTGGATTGTATTTCAGTGGTATCGGAGTACCCTGATGTGTTCCCTAGAGATCTTCATGGAGCCCCGCCTCAGCGGGAGATAGATTTTACGATTGAGCTAGTGCCAGGTGCAAAGCCTGTGTCACGATCTCCTTATCGGCTAGCGCCTAAGGAAATGGCGGAGCTGAAAGTTCAACTGCAAGAGTTGTTGGAGCAAGGGTATATGCGCCCGAGTTCCTTGCCTTGGAGCGTGTCGGTCCTCTTTGTTAAGAAGAAAGACGGAAGCTTGAGGCTATGTATTGATTATCGGGAGCTCAACAAGTTGACGGAGAAGAACAAGTACCCGATCCCCCGGATTGATGATCTTTTTGATCAGTTAGTCGGGTCGACGGTGTACTCGAAGTTGGATCTCAAGGCTGGGTACTATCAGCTGCGAATAAGGGAGAGTGATATCCCAAAGACAGCGTTTAGTACGAGATAAGGGCATTATGAGTTTACGGTCATGCCGTTTAGGCTGACTAATGCGCCGTCAGTGTTCATGGATTTGATGAACAGGACTTTCCAGGAGTACTTGGACCATTTTGTGATCGTCTTCATCGACGATATTTTGGAGTACTCGCAAAGTGAGGAAGATCACTTCAAGCATCTTCATTTGGTTTTGGAGACACTAAGGAGGAATCAGTTGTATACCAAGTTCTCGAAGTGCGAGTTTTGGTTATCCTCAGTGGCCTTCCTCGGTCATATAGTGAGTGGAGAGGGTATTGCTGTGGATCCGGCGAAGATTGTTGCGATACGGGAGTGGCCTGAGCTTGCTACGGTAGCGGAAGTTCGGAGCTTTCTGGGGCTTGCCGGCTATTATAGGCGCTTCGTAGAGAACTTCTCGCGGATAGCGTTACCTCTCACTACTTTGACGAGGAAGGAGCAGAAGTTCGTTTGGACGCCGTAATGCGCACGAGCTTTTGAGGAGTTGAAGTGTCGGTTGACCACGATGCCTGTGCTGAGTTCGCCGATTGGGACCGAAGACTATGAGATTGATGCTTCGGGCAGCGGTTTGGGTTGCGTGCTACTGCAACACGGAAGTGTGATAGCTTATGGCTCGAGACAGCTGAAAGTGCACGAGAGGAATTATCCGGTCCATGACTTGGAGTTAGCGGCCGTGATTTTTGCCTTAAAGTTGTGGAGATACTATTTGTACGGTGTGAAGATTGATATCTACACCGATCATAAGAGCCTGAAGTATCTGATCGATCAGAAGGATCTGAATATGCGGCAGCGTAGATGAATGGAGTTCCTGGGGGGACTATACATTCAAGATCCACTATGTGCCGGGTAAAGGTAATGCGGTTGCGGATGCGTTGAGTCGCCGAGCCCCAGCTCAAGGCAATTGGCTATCGATGCATGATGAGCGGTTGGTGTGGGAGTTGGAGGCGTTGGAGATTGTTTGTGTGGATAGGCAATCAAGTGCTGAAGCAGTTCTGAATTGGACTGAAGTCCAATATGACCTGGCTGATCGGATTCGACAGACTTTGGATATGGATGCCCATATGAAGCAGTTCATGGTAGAGGCTCTGGATGAGTCAAATTCCCAATTCGTTGTGGAGGACGGATTGTTTTGGAAAGACGGTCGTCTGTGCATCCCAAGTGTGGGCAATTTGTGGGTGGAATTGTTGTACGAGGCACACCATACTAAGTACTCAATTCACCCGGGGAGCACGAAGATGTACCGTGATGTCAAGAAGCTATTTTGGTGGCCGGGTTTGAAGAAAGATGTGGCGCTCTACGTGGCGAAGTGCCAAACTTGTGCCTTAGTGAAGGCGGAATGCCAAAAGCCGTGAGGATTTCTTAAGTCCTTGCCTATTCCGGAGTGGAAATTCGATGACATATCTATGGACTTTGTGCACAGTTTGCCAAGGTCGCAAAAGGGGAACGACGTCATTTGGGTGGTCGTAGATCGGTTAACGAAGGTGTCGCATTTCATCCCGCATAGGAAGGATGATCCGGTGGAGAAGTTGGCAAACTATATGTGGATAACATTGTACGGCTTCACGGTGTGCCCCGAAGCATCGTGAGTGACCGAGATGGGCGGTTCAAGTCCAATGATTGGAGGCTTGTGCAGCAAATGTTGGGAACAAAGCTGAAATTCAGCACAGCCTTCCATCCGCAAACGGATGGGCAGACCGAGAGGGTCAATAAAACTATGGAAGACATGTTCCGCATGTGTGTCTTGGATTTTGGGAAGTAATGGGAAGACCACCTTTATTTGGTGTAGTTCGCATACAACAACAGCTAGCAAGCGAGTATTCAAATGGCGCCCTTCGAGGCCCTATATGGTAGAAAATGTCGCACGTTGTTGTCTTGGTTAGACACGGGTGAGTCAAAGTTGTATAAGCGATTGGAAGTGGAGGATGCTAATTCTTTGGTGAGAACCATTCGGGAGAGGTTGCTTATCGCTCAGGACCGGCAAGCGAAGTACTATAATGCCAAGCACAGGAACGTGGAGTTCGCTGTGGGCGACTATGCGTACTTAAAGATCAAGCCGTTTAAGGGTGTCTCGCGGGTGCGGCGATTGAAAAAGCTAAGCTCGAGGTACCTTGTGCCATTTGAGGTTCTGGAGCGAGTTGGTGAAGCGGCCTATCGGTTGAAGCTTTTAGTGGAGCTTGGTGGATTACATGATGTGTTCCATATTTCGGTGCTTCGGAAGGCAGTGCAAGAGCCTACGCAAGTGATCGCGGTTGATCAAGTACCGGTGGATAGTGGGCTGACGAGAAAAGTCAAGCCCGTGCGGATTGAGGACTCGGAGGTCAAGCGGCTACGCAATAAAGAGATCAGGATGGTCAAGGTCCGGTGGGACAATTGCGGTCGTGAGGAGCTCTCTTGGGAGCGAGAGCAGACTATGCTTGACGAGTATCCGGAGTTGTTCCGCTCATGTACAAATTTTGGTTTTGTATATGTCTTTCCTTTATATAATTTCGTGGACGAAATTCTTTTAAGAGGGGGAGAGTTGTAACGCCCCGAAACTCAAAAGAGCGACGGGGGACGTTTTAGGCCAGTTTTGGGTTCTGGCAGAAGGCACACGGCCTGGGACACGGGCGTGTCCCAGGGCGTGTCAGGCTTGTGTCGACACTCAGCCGGCGAAGTCGACATTTTGCTCTCGACATTGTGTCGAGACTGGGCACACGGCCTGCGACATGGGCGTGTCGCAGGGCGTGTCGACCCGTGTCGATACTCAGCCCGCGAAGTCGACACTCTGCGCTTGACGAAGTGTCGAGACATGGCACACAGCCTGCGACACGGGCGTGTCCACGGCCATGTCGTTAGGTCGACGAACTTCGCTCGACGAAGTGTCGAGTGTCGAGACCATGTACACGGCCTGGAGCCCACGCGTGTTGAGGTAGATACGGGCAAGGACACGGGCGTGTCCTAGAACCCGTGTAGTTCTCGGGTTGTTTTTGGGATAAATCGATGGGGGTACACGGCCGGCCGCACGACTGTGTTAGTTGGAACACGAGCGTGTCAGGTCAAACACGGGCGTGTTCGATGCCCGTGTGTTGTTCCAGGCGCGTCGATTTTGACGGCGAATGAGGCACACGGCCCTGGACACGGGCGTGTGCCAGGCCGTGTTCGGTCCAGTTTGGACATTTCAGTCCCGAATCAAAGCCGTTCGTTTCTTTAATTGGTGATCCAATGGCTGGGGGTTGTTCCTGGTGGGATATACCCTGGATTGGGCCTTAGAAACCCTCACTTTTCATGAGTGGTTATCTTTCTAAAGCTTAGAGAGAGAGGAGAGCCAAGGAAGGAAGAAGAAGCTAGATTCGGCCATTGGAGGAGCTTCGAAGCTCCAAATCGCGAGCCGACTTTGGATCCACGGAGGCGAAGAGAGTGCGGTGCTTTTCATCCGCTTACTTTTCCATAGCGCCAAAGAGAAGCGCTAGGGTAATGATCCTCTTCTTGAGCATGTGTAGCTCTCCTTCTTTGCATAGGAAGCCCGCTCTCGCGAGTTTGCGGTAAGTTGGAGGCGTTACTTCGGGTAGATATGTAAAGTCTCCGTTGTTTAGAGTCCGTAAGCGAGAACAGACATAGGCATGATGTGTGAAGCCTATCCGGACATGTTGGTCTGGATCGGTGATGTTGCATTGCATAATGCCGGAGAAGACTCCGTGCTATTGGTTGTTTTTTAGGTTTTCTACACGGTAGATTGCAACAGGGAGCCTTGGGGATTAACCCAAAGGTGCACCCGCAAAACCGGGCGGATGCGTGATCTTGCCAACTTGGTGGCCTGAGAGCCAACTTGAACATAACCGGGTTATGTGAAATGTGATGGAAACGGGACTCGGGAGAAGTTTAACCTGCGCATATGGTTTAAATTACCGTTGCGGGCGCATATGGTTTAAATTACCGTTACGTTGTGAGCACGGGTTAGATGGAACCGTACCCGTTCTATGTCGTTCGGATTAGAGCCGTTGGCATAGATGAGAGTCTTCGGCGGTCTATGGTTTTAATTACCGTGACCCATGCCGGAAAGACAAACTGCTCATTGATTGGCCGTCCAGAGGGATGGTGGTGAGTCGGCAGACTTAGACTGTGTTCACCGAGAATATGCCCTGAGTGCATGAGGTGTGTGGCCATATGAGCCTACGCCTGTGATATAATGACTATTGTTTTACTGCTCGCTTATGCTAATGAAAATGCAGGGAAGGAGCATCGCCGCCCCGAGTTGGGGCGGGATCGTTATAATTTGGTCAGCATTGCTGACTGTTGCCTTGTTTGCCACCGTGCGGTGGTTTTGTTGTTGCTTGCAGGTGCAGCTGGACCAAGCGGTCAATAGCGAGCTAAAGCCCAAATTGCAAAGCCGGCCCTCGAAGGCCTAATTGGAGTGTTTACTGCTTTATTCATGTTTGACGGCCTGCGTGCCGTGGTTTGTAAAACATGTAATATCAAGTGAACCATTTTGTAAGGCCTTAAGGCCTGTACTTGTGTATGTACAACATTCCTATTTTGGTATTAGTGGACATTCATGCTTTAGTGCTGGGTTCTTTGTTGCAACTTATTAATCTGCTTCCGCTAGAATGCTCTATGTAGGGCGTTATGATTGGTTGGATGGTTTCCATGAGTAACCACCCGGTCTGTCTGTGGTATATGGCGTCGGGCCCCGGCCGGACCTACTGCTATATGCTATGCGACGGATAGGGAGTGTTACATTGATCTGGTAAGCTACCACCATGGAATCAGTAAGGACCTCCACGTCCAACACCCTCGTACTCGGCCTGGTTGTTTGTAATGGGAAAGTGCACCACCACCGTCTGCTCAATTCGAGTCCCCTAAGGGCTTTCGAGGATCACCCCCACCCGCGGAGCCAGCAAGGCTCTCCGCATCTTCTTTAGTGGTCGCTGGCGTTGTGGCGGGTTCGACCCCGTGTCCTCAGGTCGCCTCTTGCTGGAAGAGGGTTGAGAGAGGGCCGCCTCATCTCGGCATGCCGCCGCTGTCGCCTTCTCGCAGGCAAAGGGGTCCGGGTGCGATCCCGGGTCCGCAAAGGGCGGGTTCGCAAGAATTATTCGCTCCCCTGCAGGAAAATACTTTGAAGGCGGCGGCGGAGCGAATAATTCCTGCGAACCCGCCCTTTGCGGACCCGGGTTCGCACCCGGACCCCTTTACCCGCGAGAAGGTGGCAGCGGTGGCCTGCCGAGATGAGGCGGCCCTCTCTCAACCCTCTTCCAGCAAGAGACGACCTGAGGACACGGGGTTGAACCCTGCCACAATACCACCGACCACTAAAGAATATGTGGAGAGCCCTGCTCGCTCCGCAGGTGGGGGTGATCCTGGAAAGCCCTCAGGGGACTCGAATTGAGCAGATGGTGGTGGTCCACTTTCCCATTAGAAACAATCATACTCTTCTCTTTTACTTTTCTCTTTTACTTAGGGTAAGTGTCAAGCACTACTCGCCCAACACCAGGTCAACCAGGCCTGTTTCGTCCTAAGTTGCCTTCTTTTGCCATTAAACAAAGTGTTCGTGGCAATCGTTTTAGTAGCCTGATTGTCGCAGTAAACTGCAACAGAACTCAGTTTCAGGCTCGATAGTGGAATGTCCATCACCAAATCTCTTATCCACTCTGCTTCTTCACCAGCTGAAGCTAGAGCATAGAGTTCGGATTCCATAGATGAGAGTGCAATGCACGACTGTCTCTTGGACTTCCAGGCTACAACTGCTCCTCCTAGTGTGAAGAGGAATACATTAGTGGACTTGCTGTCATTTACTTCTGAGCACCATGATGCATCAGAATATCCTTCCAAAACTGGAGGATGATCACTATAACAAAAAACATACTGTCGGGTGTGCTTTACGTATCTCATCAGCCTATCAAGGACATCCCAATGGTCTTGGCCAGGATTGCTAGTGAACCTACTTAACATGTCGATCGTAAAGGCTATGTCAGGTCTCGTACAGACTATAGCGTACATGAGGCTACCAAGCAGTTTAGAATAATCTAACTGTCGAACCGCAGCTCCATCATTGGGCTTTAAGCGGTTAGAATAATCGTATGGTGTCTCAGCCGATTTACTTTTACTGTATCCCCACGTGTCCAACATGGACTGGATGTAGTGGCTTTGACTTAGGGAAATGTCATGTTTCCCAAATCTCACTTGCATACCTAGTATAGTGTCAACTACACCGAGATCTTTAATGCTAAACGTCTGCATTAGTTTTGACTTAACGTCATCCACCACGGATTGATCAGAACCAAGAATCAGCATATCATCCACGTACAAGCATATTATGGCGACTTTGTCTGATCTATGACGTATGTAAAGACATTTGTCCGAGAGACTCGACATGAATCCTATGTTCTTTACATTATAGTCAAACTTCTCATGCCATAATTTCGGTACTTGTTTCAATTCGTATAACGACTTTAAAAGCTTACAGACCTTGTTTTCGTGATCGTCTACAATGAAACCTTCAGGTTGACTCATGTAGATCTCTTCGTTCAGGTCTCCGTTCAAGAACACAGTCTTAACATCCATTTGATGAACAACAAAGTTCTCAATGACCAAAATAGCAAGAAGAACCCTAATGGTTGCTAAGTGACACACGAGTGAGTATACATCAAAATAGTCTACTCCGCTTACTTGTGTGAAACCTTTAGCCACCAGGCGTGCTTTATGCTTAGCTACGCTACCATCGGGATTTAGCTTCTTTTTCAGAACTCACTTGCACCCTACAGTTTTAGCCCCTTTTGGCTTATCAACTAACGTCCAGGTTCCTTTCGGAAGGAGAGAGTTCATCTCATCCTCAATAGCTTCTTTCCAGAGTAGAGAATCCCTTGATCTCATCGCTTCTTTAAGGGTAGATGGATCATCCTCAACGTGGTAAGTGACAAAATCACTACTGAAGGTTCTGGGGGTTCTCTCTCTCACTGAAGTCCTCCTAGACTCTAGGCCAGAGTTATCTACCGGAACGGAATATGAGGTGCTCGGTACTGATTCAGGATCTTCCTCAGTAATAGTTGTTTGCATACCTGGGATCGTTAGGTTCTTATCTTTGAGGAATTTATCCTCGAAGAACACTGCATCCCTAGATTCTATTATGATATTATTAAAAATATCAAGGAACCTATCTGCAGCACTATCTTCAGCACAACCTAAGTAGACACATGTATTGGTCCTAGGTCCAACCTTAGACCGTCTAGGGTCAGGAACCCTAACATAGGCTATACAACCCCAAGTCTTAAGTCTAGTTAAAGACGGGGGTCGCTTAAACCAGAGCTCGTAGGGTGTAACATCTAACTTAGTATAAGGAACTTTATTCAGAATGTGATTCGCAGTCAAGACTGCTTCTCCCCAATAAGCGGAAGACATGCATGTAGTGAGCAACATAGAGTTTAATATTTCTGTTAACGTTCTATTCTTGCGCTCGGCTATGCCGTTAGATTGGGGGGAGTAAGGAGCAGTGGTTTCTACTATGATGCCCTGTGAAGCAAGGAAGCATCTGAACTCACTAGACATATATTCTCCTCATCTATCACTCCTAAATCTCTTTATTTTCATGCTTAATTGATTTTCTACCCTGGTTTTGAAAAGACAAAACTTTTCAAACGCTTCGTCTTTAGTTTTAAGCAACGAAATATGACAAAACCTTGTGCAGTCATCTATGAACGTGATCATATACTTCCTTCCACCTCTAGTGACAAAACTCTTAAAGTCACAAATATCGGAATGTATAAGCTCAAGAAGTGTTGTGCTCCTAGTAACCGTGCCAAAAGGTTTCCTAGTGATCTTAGTCTGAGTACACACTTCACATTTTCCAAGAGGAGACTTAGTGTCTAATGTGATCTTGTGAGTTCTAGTTACTTGGAACATTTTCCTGTAGTTTACATGTCCTAGTCTCTCATGTAGAGTCCTAGGGCTAACTAAATTCAATTGAACTTGTTGTACTACCTCATTTGCTAGACTCAGACGGTGCATCCTATTTTGGACGTAAGCACATCCAAAGTAGTGCGAGTTAACTGACAGAGTCACTCTACCGCTACAGAAGTTAACTGACATATCAGCATCACACAATAAACTAATAGACACTAAGTTAACAGATAAAGAAGGAATAAATTTTACGTTCTTTAAAATTAAAGACTTACCTGAGGAGAGCATCAGAGTTGCGTTCCCCACCTTCAACTGTCAAAAGATTAACATTGTTGCAAACGTGGCACATTGCCCCAGAATCCAGGAACCACTCCGTGCTGGCCTGCTCGTGTCCGACCATGGCAACAAAGTCGGATGGCTCAGCTTGACTAACCAGATGGGCCTGGTTGCCTTCTTGTGGTGCTTTAGTTCTTTCCTTCCTCGGTAACTTGCAGTCGAATGCGCAGTGTCCCCACTTGTTGCAGTTAAAACATTTACCCTTAAATTTCTTAGAGGGACTACTCGGTCCTACAACCTGGGGGCTACTACAAGACGTTTGGTCTTGTGAGGGGGAGGAGCACGCTTAGAGCTTGAAATCATGTTGGCAACAACCTTCTGCTTGCCAACAGCTTCCAAGGTGTGCTTTGTCCTGTTCTCGTCCTCAATGCGTATGAAATTCTTGAGGTCGTTCAGACCAACCTGCATCTTCTTGCGGTACATCTCCGTTTTGAAATTGTACCATGAGGAGGGCAACTTATACACAATTGTGCCCACAACAAAACTATCTGGCAGACTAATAGACTCACTATGCAAGGAATCAACTAAATTTTCAAAATCAGATACCTGGGGGAGAATGGCTTTCTCATCGTCGAAGCTGAAGGAGTGGAATTTATCCACCAGATGAGCCTTGGAGAGGTCCTCCTCCTGCTTGAAGTGCTCCTCCAGTGCTTCCCAGATCTCCTTAGCAGATTGCATCTTGATGTAGTTCTTGGACAGGCTGGAGGAGAGGCAGTTCAGCAAGGTAATCCCTGCAGAAGTCCTCATCTTCGACCCAAGGTGCCTCATATTCAGTCCCAGCAACGTCAGCACGAGTAGTCTTGATGGTGTAGAAGACGTTCAGGTATTTCATCCCGAACTGGGTGTTCAACTTCCAGTCGTTGAATTCTGTGGCCGTGAACTTCTCCAATTTGTTCATGGGCACCGGAGAGGACATGGTGGAATTCCTCATTGCTTGAACACACTTGGCAAACTTCACTTGATCTTGGGAGAAAAAACCGGGCTGCACCTTCACTAAAGAAGAACGGACTTCCACTGGATGGAGGCAGAGAGCAGAGAAGATCTCCACTGGATCGGCTGCACGGGCTCAGCAAACTGGGATCGGCATCACCTTTCCAGATCTGGATCGGCAACCTTGCCGGAAGAGTCAAGGCAGCAGGGCTGACCAAGATCGGGGACGGGGAAGAGGCGATCGTCGACCAGAAAAAAAATGATCGTCGAGCGGGAAAAGACGATCGTCGAACTCCTTGGCAATCGTCGAACGGGAAACGCGATCGTCGAACGTCGATCGTCGAATGGAAATGCGATCGTTGAACGACGATCGTCGACCGAAAGGCGATCTATGATCTCCTTGGCGATCGTCGAACGGCGATCGACGACTGAAAGGCGATCGTCGACTGCAAGCCCTTGTTCCGCGACGGGGAAGACGCGACGGCGAACCCTTTGCAGGCAGCGGATCTGGCACCGGGACCAGGCGGATCGCGAAAAAACCAGCGGCGGCCTCCTTTGAGGGCAGCGAAACAGAGAGAGCAGGCGGCTTCCTCCTTATCCGAGACCAGGCGGCTGCGGTGGCGTCGAGGAAGACACGAATCGACGATGATCGTGACGAGGAAGACGCGACGGCTAGGGCTTCGGGGAAGACGCGAACGGCGACGACATCCTCGTGCCCTAAAACTGCGAACGAGCAAGCGCTGTGAAGGCGAACCCTAAAATCGCGAGAGAGCGCCAGACGGGAGCTGTTTTGAGAAAGTGAGAGACGCTCGAAACATCCGGAGGAAAGTCTAAGTGGAACCTACTCTTCGTTGCCCCCAGCTAGGTATATATGGCTAAACCTAGGGTTTGTACGCGCAAAGCCCCCGAACCTCTGCGCTGAGATATCGGCATTGGACCCGTAAGAGCCTATCTCAAATGCGAAGCTGAAGAGGTACATCATCTGCGAGCTGCGAAAGGAGTATGTTGCATTTGTGACTTTTGTGCAGGGTTGGGCCAATCAGCCATCGTCGCTCGAGCTGGAGGACCTGTTAGCTTCGTAGGAGAGCTTACCGTGGCAAATGGCTGGAGTATTTATCTCAGGGGGGAGCGAGGTTCTTTACTCTAGCAAGAAGAAATGATGGGACAGAAAGAAGAAGTCACATGTTACTGATGGTTCATCTACTTCATTTCAGTAGTAGGAGAAGAGCAAGACTCTTAAGCAGGATGAAGGAAAAAAGAGAGAAGGATCACGATGCTACATGTGCAAAAAGTTTAGTGATATCCTAAAGGACTGCATGGTCAATATTCAGCCGGAGCATGTTGTAGGAAACGAAGAGGCTGAATTCAGGGCTAAATAAGATGGAAGTGGTAGTGCTTTCATGTTGGGCTCTTGTGTTTGTGTGCTGGTCTCCATCAATTATTAGGAGGACTAGATCGTAGGCTCAGGGTGTGGTCATCACCTCATCGGGGACGAGTCAAAGTTATATTCTCTACAAGCCTACAAAGCTAATGATGTTATTATTACTACTGAAGATACTGTGCATGTAGTCGAGAATGTGCGAACAAGAAAAAATAGAGCGAAAATTAGAATAACAGAATTTTTTATTAACCAAAAAGGTAAGTACTACAAGGGTATAGCCTCCTTATAGAGTGAAGGAGAGGAGAGAGATTACAATTAAGTAATGTGAGACAAATAAGCAATGTTACAAGCGGCTATACACAAAATCAGACCGCACAAGACACACGGTTAGACGAATAGGCTAACCGTCCGACAACTACTAAAGAGAGAAGACAAGCCTCTAGGAGAGAACGCTAGACCGCCCGGTCTCCAAACCGCTAGACTCAAGCCGCCAGACCGCCCAGTATCCAAACTGCAACACTCCCCCTCAAGCTGGAGTATATATATCAATCATGCTCAGCTTGTCATAAATGTGAAAAAAAGGAAGCGGACACAGACTTGGTGAAGATATCTATCAACTCGTTGTCGAAAGTAACGAACAGAGTGCAAATCTGTTTCTTCACGATCTCTTCTCTAATAAAATAGCAGTCAACTTCGATGTGCTTTGTTCTCTCATGGAAGACCTGTTTTTTGGAGATATATATAGCGGCCTTATTATCGCGGAACATAGGTAGAAGATGATTGTAAACCTCTCCTAAGTCAAGCATGAGAGCCCGTAACCACTTTAATTCACACGTGGTTGATGTCATACTAAGATATTCCCCTCTGCACTCGACCTGGAGACGAAGGACTGTTTCTTGCTCTTCCAGCTCACAAGGTTTCCCCACACATATGTGCAAAAGCCCGATATGGACTTACGATCTCCTTTGTCATCAGCATAGCTAGAATCCGAGTACACTTCAATCTTTAAATGACCATTCTTTTGAAATAATAGTCATTTATCTAGCGTCGTTTTAATATATTCCAATATCCTTAGGGAAGATTGTAGATGATACTTCCTAGGAGCTTGCATGAACTGACTAACCTTGCATACAATGTAGGAGATGTTGGGTCTGGTTACCGTCAGATAAATGAGTTTGCCGACCAGACGTCTGTACCTCGTAACATTTGATAGAGGAGGCGAGTCATCTGTTTAGGTTTTATCTTCTCTAGTGGTCAATGGACATCGAGCAGGTTTAGCCCCAGTCAACCCTGTCTCCTTTAGAAGATCAAGAACATACTTACGTTAGGAGAGGACCAAGGAGTTGGGCTTTTGAGAGATTTCTATCCCCAGAAAGTATTTTGGGGAGCTCATATCCTTCGTGACGAGATGTTGACAAAGATGTTTCTTTGTTAAGGTTACCCCAGCCTGATCATCTCTAGTGAGAAGAATATCATCCATATATACGCAAGAACCACCAAACCCAAGAAGGTTTTGCGAATGAACAATGAGTGATCGACAAAACTTCTTGTAAAACCCACAGCTGTCATAATGCTGTTAAACTTGTCAAACCAAGCCCGAGGGATTTTATTTAAGCTATATATGGCCTTTTTTAGCCTGCATACCTGTGTATCCCCCTGAGCAACATACCTAGGAGGTTGCTCCATGTAGACATCCTCTTGAAGATCACCATAGAGAAAGGCATTCTTGACATCCATTTGGGAAATGGGTCAATCCCTGTTGACAGCCACAGAGAGGAGTACTCGAATAGTGTTGAGACGAACAACGAGAGAGAATGTGTCAAAATAATCAACACCATAAGTCTGAGTGAAGCCTTTGGCGATAAGGCAAGCCTTGTAATGATCCACACTGCCGTCCAGACTGAACTTCACAACAAAGACCCAGCGACAACCAACAACATTAGTGCCCAATGGAGGAGGAATAAGGGTTCATGTACCCCGCTCGGTGAGGGTGGCAATTTCTTCATCCATGGCCGCCTTCTAACGAGGAATAATAAGGGCTTCCTGGTAGGTGTAGGGATTGGCAGTAGCAGAGATAGCCAATGCAAAAGTCTTGCGATAAGGAGTAAGATGAGCATAGGAAACAACAACAACAAGCGAGTGTTGGCTATATGTCCGCACCCCTTTGCGAAGAGCAATGAGAAGATCCAGGTCGGCATGTTCCTCAGTATATGGTGCATCCGTGGCAGAGAGAGCTAGCGTAGGAGTAGAGAGAGCTAGCGTGGGAGTAGTTGAAGACAGTGGAGGCGGAGAGACAGGAGGAGGAGACGGTGGACACAGCGGAGGAGGAGATATCTCGGTTGGTGTAGTCGTGACGGAGGGGATGGTAGGATAAGCAGGAACATCAGAAAGAAAGGAGCAGTCGTGACAGAAATAGGATGCATTTTCGAAGAATGTTACATCTGCGGAGACGAACTGCTTGCAAAGAACAGTGTCAAAACAACAATAACCCTTCTAAGTGGTAGAGTAACCTAGAAATACACATTTGGTGGCCCGTGGGGAGAGTTTATCACGAGTGGCAGAGAGAGTGTGCACAAAAGCCGTGCACCCAAAGATACGCAGTGGGAGAGGTAACGGATCCTTAGCCCGATAGAGAATGAAAAATGAGGTTTGACTGTGGAGAACTGTGGAGGGAATACGATTGATGAGATAACAGGAGATGAGAACGACATAGCCCCAATAGGAGCGAGGAACCTGTATCTGTGTCATAAGAGTGCGAGCGACATTGAGGAGGTGATGGTTTTTGCGTTTTGCCACACCATTTTGCTGTGAGGTATAAACACAACTACTTTGATGAGCAATATCATTTTACATACAAAAAGAAGAAAAATCATGACTAAGATATTTTTTAGCATTATCAGAGCGAAAGATTTTAATAGAAACATCAAACTGAGTTTTAATCATAAAATAAAATATTCATATAGAGAATAACTCTGAGCGATCTTTTAAGAGATACACCCACGTACAATGCGAGAAATCATCAAGAAAAGTTACAAAATATAAACTACCCCAACCTATTGTGAGGGCAGGAGCAGGACCCCAGACATTGGAGTGAACGAGATCAAACAGACGGGAAGATTCACAGCCTTACTTTGGTGGGAAGGAGGAGCGGTGATGCTTGCCAAGCTGACATGCGTCACAGTTGAGAGGAGGACTATGTGGAGGGAGGTGGGGCAGAAGTTGGCGAAGAAGCCGTGGAGGATAATGATTATGGTGAAGATGCCATTACATAAGGTCTGTAAAGGAGGTGGAGAAGGTGCACAGAGCGGAGACATTATCGAGGAAGTAGAGGCCACCGCTCCTAATCCCAGTAGCAATCGTCTGTTGGGAGTTCGGATCCTGAAAAGAACAAAAAGTAGAGTGAATGTGACAGAACACTGTAGTTGCTTGCATAGAGAAGTGATAGATAATAAATGGCAAGGAAACTTTGGTATGTAGAGAGTATCCATCAAGCGAAGAGATGGAGTGACTTGAACCACTCCCATACCATTGACCGGTGAGGGAGAGTCGTCCGCAATAAAAATCAGGGGCAACTGATCATGTGTTTCTAGGAGAGAAAAATACTAAGAATTGTCGGTCATATGATTGGTAGCGCCATAGTCGATTAGCTAGTTACCTTAAGTAACGACGTGGGCACTACATAAAGACGTGACCACGGAGGCAGACTGCTTGGAAGAGGTGGTGAAAGAGTCCCTAGAGGGGCGAAGATGTGGATGTTTCATCTAGCATCGATAAACCGTATGGTCGGTGCGGCCACAGTGAGAGTAGAGAAGGCAGGAAGGACCACGCCGCCGGATTGGTGGCTGCGGCCACCAGAGCAACTCCACTCAGTTTGGTGAACATAGTTGTCCGGTTGAGGAGGGGAGGATAGCAGCAGAAATTAAAGCAGAGAGGTAACCGCGGTGATGAGGGCAGCAGTGGCATCCAAGGTGGGAGAGTCCGCTTCGCCAAGAATCTGTTGATGGATCATATCATAAGACTCAGGAAGTCGTAGAAGATATCACACAATCAGAAGCTCCTGGAAGTGCTTGTGTTGCTCAGCTAGATTCACAGAGAAGGGGCGATTCTGGAGAATCTCGACTTCGAGAGCCTGAACCTATTGGTAAGCAACAACAAGATACATGGAGGGATGGGCAAAGAGGTCCATATATAGAGTATAAATGCGAGACGTCAGAGTCCCTTTGGATTAGAGAGCGACAAGATGAAGTCACGCAGCCTTGACCATTTCATCATGACGGATGTCAGGGAGGCAATCATCAGAAAGCCTGTTAGCCAGCCAAGTGAGAACCAGAGCGTCGCTAGCATCCCAATCATCAAAGAGATCGGACTTTGGAGGAGGAGGGTCATCAGTGAGATGATGACATTTGCATAATGAGCAAATAAGAAGGGTGAAGGAGACACTCCAGTCTGAGTAGTTGGAACCGATGAGTTTGGAGACGGTGCCAAGTTTGCCCAAAGGAGTAGAAGGAGGAGGTGGGTGGGCCACATGAGTAGTAGTGGTAGAGGTATCAGAGGGAGCCATAGTAGAGGAGAGGGAGGCAAGAAGGAGGCCGCGCAAACAGAAACAAGGCCGCGCGAATAGGGAAAATAGAGAGACTGTACAAACAACAAAGGGCCGCACGGATAGGGAAAAAGAGAGACTGCGCGAACTGCAAAGAGGCCGAACGGATAGGAAAAAGAGAGATTGCGCGAACAGCAAATAGGCCGCACGAAATAGAGAAGAGAGATGGCGAAGACAGGTTCTGAAAAAGGAAGGGAGAGTGATTAGAGAGGCCACGCACACAGAGGGCAGATACAAAGAAGAGAAAAAAGTCGCGCGAACAGGCCGCAAAAATAAAGGGAAAACCGCGCGAACAGAAGATGCTCACAGAATCGGGTGGAAAAGATCAAGTCCTCTGATACCATGTGCGAACAAGAAAAAATAGACCGAAGATTAGAATAACAAATATTTTATTATCCAAAAAAATAAGTATTACAAATGTATAGCCTCCCTTTTATAGAATGAAAGAGATGAGAGAGATTACAAATAAGCAATGTGGAACAAATAAGCAATGTTACAAGTGGCTATACACAAAATCAGACCGCACAAGCCACATGATTAGATGAATAGGCTAACCTCCCAGCAACTACTAAAGAGAGAAGACAAGCTGCTAGGAGAGACCGTCAGACCGCCCGGTCTCCAAACTGCCAGACTCAAGCCGACAGACTGCCCGATCTCCATACTGCAATAAAGAAGAAGGGGATGATTTATGTAGGCAGTGATAAGGGTCTACTCACATTGAGGAGTGTGTATCACGTGTCGGGAATGGAGAAAATTTACTTCTCGATGACCAATGTGGTGGATGTTGGGTATCACGTTATGTTCTACCCGGCATAAGCGAAATTTCTCCGGAATGTATCAGCGGTGAAGGCTGATGTCACTCATGTTGGAAGACAGGCTAAGGACTTATTTGTCTTGGCAACAAGCTCCTAAATTGAGAAGATGAGGTCAAATGACAGTGTTGCTATGTGGCATGAGAGGCTGGGGCATGTTGGGATGGACAAGCTGAAGATTATGACGACAATAGACCTGGTTCATGGCCTGCCTAGTTTTTCATCCTTGGGAGATGATCATATATATACTGGATGTCAGTATGCAAAGGTTCATCATCTTTCATTTGACAAGTCACAGAGTAGATGCAAAGCACCGTTGGAGTGCATCCACAGTGATCTGATGAGACCCACTATCACCCCGGTCTTGGAGGTAGCAAGTATATGTTGGTATTGGTTGATGATTTCACCAGATATACTTAGGTATATTTTGTGAAGTAGAATTCAGAGTCATTCCTGAAGTTTGTGGAGTTCAAGGAGCTCATAGAAGACTGGCTCGTTTTACGGATCAAGAAGTTGAGAACTGACAATAGAGGAGAGTTCAACTCAAATGAGTTCTTCAACTTTTGCAAAAATAGCAGAATTCAGAGGGAGCTTTCTTGTGTGTATACTACACAACAAAACGAAGTTGCATAGTGGAAGATCCGTTATCTCACGGAGACCTGCAAGTGACGTCTTCATGCCAAAGGCATTCCTTGGGCCTTCTAGGCAGAGGGAATGGCCTACGCGACGTATGTCATCAACCGGATACCCCTCAGTCCCAACAACATGAAGTATCCACATGAGTTGATATTTAAGGAGAAACCCAGTGTGTAACATCTTTGGGTGTTCGGGTTTACCTGCTACGTGCATGTTCCAGATTCTCTCAGAATGAAGCTATATGCGAAAGCAAAAAAAGTTAGTCTTCGTTGGTTATGATGAGAGGAAGAAATGTTGGAAATACATTGATTCCAAAACACGAAAGTTTGTGGTCTCCAGGGATGTGATATTTGACAAGTTAATGTCATACAAAGGTAGTTCTTTTGTGGAAATACAGGAGAGCAGGGGAGACGGAGGACAAGGTGAAGCTGTTCGGGATCTTCTGGTGGAGTTTCTTGTATCACTAGGTGCTCCAGTTACATCTAGCTCTGGGGCAGTACTTATGGATCTGGAAGTAGTGGGAGCGATACTCAAAGTGTGCATGGGAGGAGAGTTAGTTCAGAAGAAGCAGTGGAAGTTGTGGATCAGGGTCAAGCCTTGTGGAGGTCCAAAAGGACCATTATTCCCCCGACTCGGTATTGGGGGAACATGGTGAGTTTTGTCTCATGTTTCTTTGTAGGTCCCTTGGATGAGCGAGAGCTGTCATGTTTTGATAACGTCACTGACATTAACGAGTGGGAAGATGTTATGGATGAGGAGATAACCGCCATCAGGAAGAACGAGACTTGAGATTTTGTACTTAAGGTCGATAACATCATTCTTGTGACATGCAAGTGAGTTTATAAGCTCAAGAAGAATGTCGACGGCAGCATCGAGAAGTACAAGGCTCGCCTGATAGCTTGAGAGTTCTCAAAACAATACGAAGAAGACTATGAAGAGACATTCAGTCCTGTGGTCAAGATGACTTCAGTGCGGGTGGTGATTATCTTGGCAGCTTGCCAAGGGTGGAGGATTTGACAACTAGACGTGAAGAATGAATTCCTTTATAGCAAGATTGACAAGGATATCTTTATGGTATATCTACCAGGTTGTTTATCTGAAGAACATCCAGGACACGACTAGAAGCTCAAGAAAACCCTCTATGGATTGAAGCAGGCGCCTCGATCATGATATGTAAAGATTGCAAAATACCTCCAAATCTACGGATATCTTGCCTCGAACTCGAGCCTGCTTGTCAAAAAGATGAGGGAGCTTGAAGTCTTGGTGATATTGTACGTTTATGACATGATCGTCATGGGTAACAGAGAGGAAGAGATAGCTAGGCTCAGGGCAAAGCTAGCTATCCGGTTCGAGATGAAGGATCTTGGGAAGCTCCATCATTTCCTTGGTCTTGAGTTGGAGAGGAAGAAGAATGGTGTGCTCGTTTCCCATAAGGGCTGTGTAGAGAGAATTATTAAGCGGTTTGGCATGCGGAAATGGAAGAGCAACTTTACTCTTCTAGAGGTCAGTCTCAAGCTTCGATGTGTTGAGGGAAGGGTCCTTCCAGATCCATTGGTGTTCCGGGATCTCGTTAGGAGTCTCATATATCTGACATTTACAAGGCAATATATTGGTTATGTTGTGGGCCGAGTAAGTCAGTATATGCTTCGTCGAGAGCCCGGAAAGTCGATGATTTTCGCTCGACGAAGTGTCGAGATAGGGAACATGGCCTGGGACACGGGCGTGTCCAAGGCCGTGTCATGCGCGTGTTCGACGAATTTTCTGCGGAGTCGACAAGAAGGCAGTCAACGATCGTCGAGACTTCGAACACGGTCTAAGACACGGGCGTGTCCCAGGCCGTGTCCTGCTCGAGCTGTTGGTCGGGCCATGTGAGAGGATAGACACGGCCAGGAGCCCAGGCGTGTTCAGGTTGGACACGGGCGTGTCAAATATGACACAGGCTTGTTGCGTACCCGTGTCCTCCTCGGGTTATGTTTGGTCCTGTGTCGATGGAGGAACACGCCCAGGCACATGGGCATGTACTACGTGACATGGGCGTGTCAGATGTCACATGGGCGTGTTCATAGCCCGTGTCCTTTTCTGGGTGGGACGGATTCGGTGTCGATTGAGGCACACAGCCTTGGACACGGGCCTGTCGCAAGCCGTGTTCGGCCCAGGTCTTTTGGTTTTAAGTTCGGATCGTGGCCATTCGTTTCCTTCTAGTGAGATCTGATGGTCCAGGGCTTTCCTTGCTGACTTATGTCAAGTAATAGGGTTTGGAAACCCTCATTCTTCATCAAATACTCTCTTTCTAAGTTCTAGAGAGAAGGGAGAGCAAGGAAGATGGTGAAGGAGAGATCCGGCTGCCGTAGAAGCTTTGGTGCCCCAAATCGCGAGCCGAGTCCGGATCTGTGGAGGCAAGACCGTTGTGAAGGTTTTCATCCGGCTAAGTTTCATCTGGTGGCGGCTAAGAGTATCTTAAAGTACGTGAAGTCCACCTTGGATATGGATCTCTTGTAGGAGAGGGACACGAGCTTCAATCTGCATGGCTACACAAATGCTGATTATGGGGGAGATACTGATGAGCAGAAGTCGGTGTCAGGTTATGTCTTCATGTGCAGATCGACAACTATCTCGTGATGCAGTAAGAAGCAAGATTTCGTGTCTGTCTCCGCTACTGAAGAGGAATACAAGGCTTTGGCCTTAACAGCTCAAGAAACCATCAGGCTTAGGAGGTTAGTGGTGGACATCCATAAGAAGGTGTTGCGTTCTACTCTGCTTCGCGGTGGCAATGAGAGTGCTCTCAAACTAGTTAATAATCTAGTTTGTCATGCGCGAACAAAACACATCGAGATCGAGCATCACTTCGTTTGGGAGAAGGTGCTGGAGGGGTCTTTAATGGTTGAGTATGTGCAGAGTTAGGACAATTATGCAGACACCTTCATGAAGCCGCTGTCGAAGGGACTTTTTGTTCGATTACGGGGGTTGCTCGGGCTGGTTTCCACTTCACACTTCAAGGGGAAGTGTTGAAATTGTTGAGGTGGAAGTGAGCTGTCTGATTGGACAGACCGCACAAAATGCGCAGACAGAGTTGGCCGCTTGCCAGTTCTAGTTATCTGTTCATGCAATCTGTTTCAGCAAGAATCCTGGGTTGTAACCGGGCGGTTAACATTAGCTAACCGTGACTGGCGCGGTCTGGATTGTGAGACCGCGAAGTCCGCTGTAGTAGGTGGGTTCTCTGGCTCGCATGAGACATGCAGTTAAGCGTGGATAGTGGTGGTTTACCGCAGAAGCTTATGGTGGCTATTCGTGTGGTCTGAAGCTAATGTCCGCTGGAGTTGTTGACTTAGGCTCCGTTTGGGGGGATTTATTTTCACCGGTCAAGCGGTTAAGACCGCATGAATCGGACCTTAATTACGGTCCGATTCATGCGGTCGTAACCGGTTGACCGGTAAAAATAAGTCCCCCCAAACAGAGCCTTAGTTATGCTGATATGCCAACTCTGGTTGTTGTCTAGTTGCGAAGACCGTATGGCTTTCACGGTCTGGATGTGGAGTTCGCGGATGTTGAAGCCAGAAAAAATCCTAACCTCAGAATTCGGACCAAAGCCGCCTAAGGTTACCGGCTCAGAAGCTAGATCAGACGGCCAGGATGACTAGAACGAAGAATCTGGTCAAACAGGACCCCAGATGTTACGGCAGGAAGGTCCCACCACGTACCCGAATGCTTGAAAGGAGCATCCCCTTCTCAACCAAAGATGTCCTTACTGGGTACGAGGAAAGCTAGCTGGCAAAGTCACAAGGTCGCGAGTTGCTCTCTAAGGAAAAGGAATCCAAAGACTTAGCTAGTATCTCGAAAATGAAGCGCACGAGTATCCTGCCGAGGATTTCAAGTGCCTCACCTCGTACCCCTGAGGTCCTATTTATAGGTAAATCCAAGGAGGGGGGGGGGTCATATTTATACCCCACCCCCCTGACGACTAGACGACTTCCAAGAGAACTCGCACGGGCTGGGCGAGTATCTCGCCTAGTCGCCTACCTGGCGAGTATGCGAGGAGAGCTCGCATATACTCGCCCAGGCCTTCCGTGATCTTGAATGTTGACTTTGACTCATGTCTTGTTTTGTTGACCTTGACTTCTGCTGACCTGGTTGTGGTAGGACTCACCCTCGACGAATACAGGTTGTACACAATTCCCGCTCTTTCTGAGCAACGTAAGAGCTCGGAAAGAAACATCCAACAATTATTCGGCGAGCTGCTGTGCCGAGTATCTGGGTTGCTCGCCTCTTGTAACTGTATGCCGATCTCTATAAATAGGGGGCCTGTTATTTTAGTCAGATTTTCAGAACTCACGCATAATGTCGAACGCCGAGAAATTTCTTCATGACAGCCTCGCCGCGCTAACCGGTGACCTCGCCGTCGCTAAGCCTAAAAGGCCACGTGAGGAAGATGTCGTTGCTTACTTACCCCCCCCCCCCCTAAAGAAGAAGAAGACCAAGAAACCCAAGAAGAAGCCTGCCTCTGACGCGGTTGACTCGCCACTACCTCCTGAACAAGTCGCAGCTTCCACTAGCAACCCCGCGCGCTCTGCTAGCACGCATCAACTGCTCAGTGACCTGGGGCTTGACGACATCCCCAATGTTGCCGCCTCTAACGCGAGCCTCCTCGGCTCGTTCGACATCCCGGAACTCGCCTCCACTCTAGCCCCGGAAATCACCTCCGCTTCGGTGCCGCAGCAGGTTGAAGTCGTCGACCTGCCAGGTTGTCATATTGCCGAGATACTCTTTCCTACATTGATGGTCGTTGTCGCTTCTCGCTGACTTTGCTTTGATACTCGCAGATTCCCCACCGGGGGGTGCTGACATTGTTCTAAATGTCGCCCCGCTAAGCTCCATGCCGTTGGTCGCCCTTCCTGCCGGGAGACCAGTAAAGACCACGCACACGGTACGGATCCATGTCGGCGCCAAGAGGACACCTGAGGCCTCGATTCCTACGGCGAGCAAGGAACTGTTGCTGAAGAATCCTCCGCCAAGGAAGGTTACGCCGGTGAGCAAGGATCTTCCGGCGAGTAAGGCCCCGTCTGTCTCCGCGCAAGATTTTACGGTGCCCGCGAAGAGTTCTGCGTTGCCTGCGGCGAGCTCTACACTGCCCGCGACGAGCTCTACGCTGCCCCCGCCGCCGCCTCTTCCGAATGTTGTAACCATCCAATCGGTAACTGCATCCTTGCCACTGCCGCCGCCTCTTGTCGCGCCTTCCCAAGTTGCCACGACGCGACTTCCTCCGCCTCCTCCGCCGAAGAACCCACAGCAACCGACGAGTTCGTCGTTGCCCCTGCCCCCTTCATCGCAGCCCGCGGGCAGTAAGCTGGTCAAGTCGCGACCGAGTTACTTCCCGCCGAGAGTGGTGGATTCTGGACAAGGGGGACGCGGGAAAGGCAAGGCGGCCGAGCACGCTGGTGGGAAATATTCAAGCCGGCGAGATGAGCCAACTCGCGGATCCTCTCCTCACCGATCTAGGTCTCCTCGCCAAGGTACGCGTCGCTACTGATGTTGCATATGGATGCTAAGTGCCCTATTTCTAATCCGGCGACTTTCTTTTGCTGACAGATCGGTCGGCGACTCCAGGGGTAGCCTTCATCGACGTCATTGGGTTGGCAGGCATCGAATATCGCAACGCTGCTACTTGCGCCTACATGGAGCTGGAGAGCAAGTTCGACCAGTTGGCGATCTGCGAACCTCATCGGCGAATATCATCCCTGGAAGTGCGGATGTCGAAGATGGAAGAGCTCCGGAGTACTCTAGAGAGCTTTGAAACCCGCTTCCACATGGTAAAGGAGAATGATCGCCAGCTGGTGATTAACAACCATCGCCTCCAGCTTGTTCTCGACGAGCTGGCCGATATTCGCGTGAGTATGGGCTCCGTTGGCCGGCTGACGAGGATGGAGGAGTAATTGCAGCTTGGCGATGACGCGACGGCGCTGACGACGGAGCACTTTCGGCAGGCGCGCGAGATGGGTTGTGCTGGGCGACATCCTCACCCTCCATAGAGACCTCCAAGGAATTAGAATTTTTTCTTTCTTTTATTTGAAGCTCGCCGCGTGCGATTTTATGAACAATTATTGATTGTAATAAGTGAGTTTGAATCTCGCGCTTTTATTAAGTTCTCCTTGTTTCTAATGTTTGTATGATATCTTGTCTGGAATGTGCCGAGTTTATTATGTAGGTTTCGATCATCATTGTGACATGATTCATCTGCGCCGTGCTACCTACGCAACGGAATCCACTTACTCGCTTAGAATGCGACTTGGGCCGATACTCGTCGTAATAAAGATATACCCCACCTGGCGCCTATAAATAGAGGTGGTAGGTAGGACATAAGTACGTTGTTACGCTTTTCAACCCCTAACTCGCGAGTATCTTTTCCTGCTCGCGCGCTGTGACCTTTTTTTCGTCCTCGCTCTTCTTTCTTCTTCATCTTGCCAATCTTCTTCAGCTTGCCATATTCGCGAAAATGGTTGGAGACGACGCCAGTGCTCGCCGCCAAGCCCATGCCGTCAACTTTGCGAATGCGGCTTTCAAGAAATTGATCACAATAGAGCACAACTTAGATAATTTCCGGGAAAGACTCTTGCGTGAGGGATACTCGGCCAGGCTCCCGAGTCGCAGCGAGCGCCTAAACACATACATAGAAGGCGCGCTGGTCCTCCCCCTTCGCCATTTCAATGCTGGCCTGCGACTTCCATTGTGGCCGGAGTCTTACGAGATGATGTGATACTTTGGCATCGTCCCAGCGCAGATCAACCCTAATGGCATTGCGATCATCATGGGGTTCCTCTGCTACTTGCGCGAGGAGAGGGTCGCCTTCTACCTTTCAGTCTTCCGCAAGATATTTGCCTTCTCCGCGACTGTCGAGGGTGTGGTCTACTTCAGTAGCAACATCTGTACTCTGGTGGGGACGGCAAACAAGATCCACCGCTGGAGTGAGCTGTTAGTCGTCGTCGAGGGCGACTTCGATGGCATCCTGGGAAGGCCGCACCAACTAGCCGATGTCACCTTCCTCCCGCCGATATTGGAGGGCGTCCGCGAGCAGCTTATCGAATCGTTCTGAGGTCGCCGGTTCGATGTCATCTTCTGGCGACTAAATGTCAACACCTTGCTGGAGATTCATTCCAAGGAGGGTAAGCTCTTAGCGAGGTTCATTTCTTGCATATTCGCCTCGCTTTCTGTTGCTTGACCCTATTTTTTACTCGCCATTTTGTAGTACCGTGCGAGCTTCCAGAGAAACCGCTCCCTCCGGCGAAGGAAGTCGCCACCTCGCTGCATGAGACCCACTCGCCGGCTGATGTCGGCGAGAAGAAAAGGCTTTCCAAGGGCAAGGGGAAGGTCAGGTCGCCGAGCCCCGCGACTAAAAAGGCGAAGATGTCGTCGCCGTAACATGACGACCAAGAATCGCCGCCGCTGGATGCTCGGCTTCCCCACTTCCATCTCAACTTCAACTTGGAGCAAGAGGCGATGGACGCCTATGATCGCCCGCTGGTGACCTGGTCGGCGGACGAACATATGGTGACGCTGAGCACCAACCTTCCCTCCTGGTCAGCGGACTGGGAGGACAAGGGGGAGGCATTCACCGTCCTCCATGCATTGTATGGGTGAGGCGACGCCGAGTCGATGCTGGAGCTCAGCGAGGAGGAACTCACCCAGCAGGCATCTTGCTCGCTCGCGCGAGCCGTCAAACTGAACCATTTCGCGGCGAGGAAGATGCTGGAGACGACCAAGGCCTTGAAGATCGTCAGCAAGAAGGCGATTGATCTCGGCATGGAATCCGTCCGCTGGCGAGATTATGAGGTAAGTCGCCTCCTGCGCTCGATGTTGATGTTGCCAGACTTGGCTTCTTTTTGCTGATTCTGTTCTTTGCCTCAGCCTCCCGAGATAGAGACCGCCAAGAAGCTTTCTGAGTATGAGGCGAAACTTGCCAAGTCTCAGGCTGATCTGGAGGCAGCCCAAGTCCGCGCAGCCAAGATGGAATCTCGCCTGGCCATTCTAGAAGCCGACGCGAGTTCTTCTGCTCCTCAGCCACGGCCGGAGGACGACCCTCACTATGCCATCAAGATATCTTGCGTCTTGTGGGAGGAGAGGTCGTCGGTTCGCCGCAAGATATCCCGTGCGGCCGGCAATGTCGTGCTCGTGAGGCTGAGGATCAGCGGGAAACTCGACGAGGGGGAGAAGCAGTTCACCGTGGATGAGCTTATCCCCGAGCTACTCGCCGAGGCAACAACCTCGCCAGATCGCATACCTTCATCGTCGTCGGGCTCCAGCAGCAGCGGCAGCGGTAGCAGCAGCAACGTAGCGGTGGCAGCGGCAAGGAGGAGAGCGAGAAGAGTGGCGAGGAAGAGGATGCTGACATCGGAGATGAGGAATATTGGCCTGATACTGGCGATGATGAGTCCTATTTGCTCGTCAATATTTGTCATACTCGCGTATACCAGTCAGCGATATTTTTGTAATAGATATCTATTGTAACTTGTAACATTTTTAAAAAATATATATACAAGTCTGAATTACCATGTTGTGGTTTTTTGCTTTCATGTTTGCTTGTTGATGATACTCGCTAGGATCATAGGCTCGTTTTACACGTGCGTTGGCATCATTCATAATCGCGTAATTTGTACTCGCACGAACATAGTCGCTCTTCATAACTCGCATCCCAATAATCGCCTGTGTCCTGCACATATATTCGCCGTAGCGTACTCGCACGCTTGTCGTTTCATACTCGTATAATCGCCCATACCTGCTCGCATACTCGCCAGAGTCTGCCCGCTCTTGCACGATTTATTTTGTTACCAAAACTGATATCCTGTGAGGAGCTGAGCCTGATTTGTGGTTGGAAGTAGTCGACACCTAGCAGGAGCCGAGTTCAACTGGGGGTGGTAATCAGTCGACACCCTGCAGGAGCCAAGCTCAACTGGGGGTGGTAGTCAGTCGACTTGGGGAGGCAAGTAGTCGATCTGCAAGAGAGGATCTCGTACAGAGATCTTGGACTACAGCATCACTCCAGCGAGGAACTCTATCTCACTCGAGGAGGTCCTTGGCCAATATGCAAGAGAGAAGCTCATGCAGGGACTTGGACTTACGGCGACCTCCCACTCGAGGACTTGATATGCTGGAGTCGACAGCTCTTAGGAGCCTTGCTCAACTAGAGTGGTGTAAGTCGACTCAGGGAGGCAAGTAGTCGGTCTGTAGGAGAGGAGCTTGTACAGAGATCTCGGACTACTACATCACTCCAGCGAGGAACTTGGTCTCACTCGAGGAGGTCGTTGACGAATATGCAGGAGAGGAGCTCGTGCAGGGACTTGGAATTACGAGGACCTGCCACTCGAGGACTTGATATGCTGGAGTCGACAACTCTCAGGAGTCTTGCTCAACTAGAGTGGTGTAAGTCGACTCGGGGAGGCAAGTAGTCGGTCTACAGGAGAGGAGCTCGTATAGAGATCTCGCACTACGGCATCACTCCAGCGAGGAACTTGATCTCACTCGAGGAGGTCTTTGGCCAATATGCAGGAGAGGAGCTCGTGCAGGGACTTGGACTTACGACGACCTGCCACTCGAGGACTTGATATGCTGGAGTCGATAGCTCTCAGGAGTCTTGCTCAACTAGAGTGGTATAAGTCGACTCAAGGAGGCAAGTAGTCGGTCTGCAGAAGAGGAGCTCGTACAGAGATCTCGGACTACGGTATCACTCCAGCAAGGAACTTGATCTCACTCGAGGACGTCTTTGGCCAATATGCAAGAAAGGAGATCGTGCAG
Source organism: Platanthera guangdongensis (assembly GCA_039583875.1). Lineage (NCBI taxonomy): Eukaryota > Viridiplantae > Streptophyta > Magnoliopsida > Asparagales > Orchidaceae > Platanthera > Platanthera guangdongensis. Next base: position 36,358,495 of record CM077157.1, on the reverse strand, counting down.
GGACTTGGACTTACGGCGACCTGCCACTCGAGGACTTGATATGCTGGAGTCGACAGCTCTTAGGAGCCTTGCTCAACTAGAGTGGTGTAGGTCGACTCGGGGAGGCAAGTAGTCGGTCTGCAGGAAAGGAACTCATACAGAGGTCTCGGACTACGACATCACTCCAACGAGGATCTTGGTCTCACTTGAGGAGGTCATTGGCCAATATGCAGGAGAGGAGCTCGTGCAGGGACTTGGACTTACAAGGACCTGCCACTCGAGGACTTGATATGTTTTTCCTGCTGCTTCAAGAGTTTGAAAATGGATTAAGCGCATCAATATCTTTGAGGACAGAGAGATTATAAAGAGAACGATGATCTTGCCCATGTCGAGTTGGGAGGTTGGCATCCAACCCTGTTCCTGATTGTTCCTCCAGTCGGAGGAGAGATGCAATCGGGGGTAGCTAGGCCGACATGCAAGGGGGGAGCTGATCTCGGCCGTCAATACAAGGGTTCGGTCTTACAAGTGCGCTTATATCCCGAGGCATCATCCCATCGTCCGAATTAGGCTATCTACGAGAAACATGTCGAAGGCGCGTTTCCCAATCCAACCGCTGCGATCGCTCTCAGCTCTGCCAACTGCCTACGAGCGCAAATGCAAGAGCGAGGGGTTATGTTCTTCCGAGGGTCCCCCAGGACGCACTCACGACTAACATATTCCCTTGGGCCTATCCTGGCTCTCTGTCTAGTTATCCTGCCTTTGAAAAAAATTGAAGGGCCATTGCCCGAAAGGAGAGCTTGGTAAGGTTGATCCTTCCTCAAATCCAAGAGGTTGGAGTCCAAACCTGTTCTTGCTAGTTCCTCCAATCGGAGGAGAGATGCAATCGGGGTAGCTAGGCCGACATGCAAGGGGGGAGCTGATCTAGGCCGTCATTACAGGGGTCCGGTCTTACAAGGATGCTTATATCCTGAGGCATCATCCCATCATCCGCACTAGGATATCCAGGGGGAACAAGTTGACGACCGACTTGTCAGATCGATCTTGGAGCAATACCTTGGAGTTCCCAGAAAACTTGAGATAAAAAGGAATGAATAGAAGCAGAATAGTTGCCATTGCATATATGTGAAAGCATATATAAGTACAACATGAACCGCTAGGGATAGAATATTTTCAGGTCATCCCCGCTCCAAGTACCTCCCAGTTTCTCTCCAACTTGATCCTGGAGATAATAGCCTCCGGTGGCCAAGGCTTCCTGGACAATGAAGGGACCTTCCTAATTTGGATATAGCTTGCCAACTGTTGCTTCTCTTTCTGCGGCGTCCGTCTTCTTCATAACCAGATCCCCCGCGAGGAAATGCTTTAGGCGGGCGTTTTTGTCGAAGTGCTTTGCCATGCGCCGCCTGATCTCCTCTTGGCGGATGGAGGCCAAGTCACGAAGCTCTTCTACGAAATCCAGCGAGAGTCTTTGGGCGTCTTCATTCTCCAAGCGCCATTCTTCGCCGCCATCTCCAGCTACTAAGACTCTCTGGCTCCAAACCTCGAACTCCACTGGGATGAGTGCCTCGGACCCATGGGACAACTTGAAGGGAGTTTCCCCCGTAGTCGAGTTTGGAGTTGTTCTCAGGGCCTAGAGGACCGAGGGGAGCTGCTCCGCCCAATTGCCTTTCAAGTTGGTGACTTTCTTCTTCAGGAGGTTGATGATCAACTTATTGGCGGCTTCCACCTGTCCGTTGCTGCGAGGATAATGTACAGAGGCGAATCGAAGATCTGTCCCTAGCTTCTTGCAGAAGTCCTCTAATTCCAAGCTGGCGAACTGCGGCCCATTGTTGGTGACGATGGCAAGAGGAATCCTGAACCTGCATGCAATTTCTCCCCAAATGAAGTTCTTCACAATCTGCGACGTGGTCTTGGCTAAAGTTTTTGCCTCGATCCATTTGGAGAAGTAGTTGATCATGACAAGGACGAACTTCCTCTGCCCGCTGGCCTGAGGAAAGGGGCCGATCAAGTCCATTCCCCAGATGGCGAAGGGCCATGGAGCAGTGATCGAGCGAAGGTGTTGAGCTGGATGTAGTTGAAGAGGCGCGAAGAGCTGGCACTGGAGATACTTTTGGAGAAGGCCTCTGCATCCTTCCGAATGGTGGGCCAGAAATATCCATGTCTTAGAATTCTTTGCTCAAGAGTGCGAGTCCCTGAGTGACTGTCGTACTCTCCTGAGTGAATCTCCTCCAGGATATGAGGTACTTCAATCTCTAACAGGCATCGAGCCAGAGGACCTGAGATGGTATTGCGGTAGAGTTCACCTTCCTGAAGTAAATAGTAGGCGACTTTGTAGCAAAACTTCCTCTGATCCCCCTCACTAGCAGGAATCTGACCTATTGTCAAGAAAGAAACAAACGGATCCCTCCAGGATGCCCTCTGCTTGATCTCCATCATCTCTCCTTCCTCGATGGACGGTCGAAAAAGTTCAGTCACGGTTCCCCCGGCCCGGGGACCGTACTTAGCAAGGTAGTCAGCTTCTGAGTTCTCTTCTCGGGGTACGTGCTCGACGAAGAAAGATTGAAACCCCCCGATTAGATCTTTCACCTTGATCAAGTACCACTGCAAAATCGGATCATTCACCTCGAATTCGCCTCTGATCTGAGACGCGACTACCTTCGAATCGGTGAAAGCCCTTATATCTCGGATTGCTAACTCTTTGGCGAGACGTAAGCCGGCTACCATGGCTTCGTACTCCGCCTGATTGTTGGTAACTGTGAAGAGGATCTCGACTGCTTGCTCGATCCTGGTTCCCTGAGGGCTTACGAGCACGACTCCGGCTCCCACGGAATATCTACCCGAAGCTCCATCCACGAACATCTTCCAGGAGACTGTGCTAGAAGAGCCTTCCTCTCCTTCTACCTCGGCCGAGAAGTCGGCAAGGAAATCTGCTATCGTCTGCGCCTTGATTGCTACCATCGGAGAGTAAGAAATATCGAACTCGCTAAGCTCCACCGCCCACTTTGCCATCCTTCCAGAGTTCTCCACTCCATCCAGGATACTCCGTAGAGGATGATCGGAGACGACCCTGATGGAGTGAGCTTGGAAATACGGACAGAGCCTACGAGCCGAAACCACCAAAGTGAACACCAGCTTCTCCAAAATAGGTTACCTCGCCTCCGCCTGCCGCAGAACTCTACTAACATAATAGACAGGGAGCTGCCTCTTGCCTTCCTCCTGGACCAACACCGAGCTAACTGCTTCCGCCCTGACTCCCAGATAGAGAAAGAGATCCTCGTTTCCCCGCGGGCCTTGGAGGAGAGGAGCTTGGGTTAGCTGTTGCTTGAGCTTTCCGAAAGCCTCCTCACACTCCACTGTCCACTCGAACTTCGGATTCCCCCGAAGGGTCTTGAAGAACGGAGAGCACTTCTCCCCTGCATTGAATAAGAAACGGCTGAGGCCTGTCATCCTTCCAGTCAGCCTTTGAACTTCCTTGGGATCCCTTGGTGACGCCATCTCCAGAATGGCCTTCACCTTGTCTGGATTAGGTTCCACCCCCGGAGAGTGAGGAGGTGACCTAGAAACTTCCCTCTTCCTGTACAGAAGACGCACTTGGCCGGATTGAGTCGCATCTTGTACTTCCTCAGAGTAGCAAAGGTCTCCACCAGATCCGTTATGTGTTTTGCGACACTTTTACTCTTGACGAGGAGGTCATCTACATAAACCTCCAAGTTCCGCCACTTCTGCTCCTTAAAGATTTGATACATCATTCTCTGGTAAGTTGCGCCTGCATTCTTGAGCCCGAAGGGAATCATCTTGTAGCTATAACAGCCGTCGCTGGTTATGAAAGAGACGTCCCGGTAGCCGGGGGGATGCATCCGGATCTGGTGATACCCTGAAAAAACATCAAGAAAACTCATCACATGAAACCCGACAGCGAAATCAACCAGCGCGTTGATTTGAGGCAAGGGGTAGCAATCCTTCGGGCAAGCTTTATTCAACATTGAAAAGTCAATACATAAACGCCAACCCCCTCCAGACTTCTTCACCATTACAATATTGGAGACCCAGCCTGGATACTAGATCTCCGAGACAAAACCTGCCTCCAGCAGCTTCTCCACCTCCTCCCTGATTGGCTCGGCCAGCATGGCGGTGTTCTTCCTCTGTTTCTGTCGAACTAGAGCCGCCGCGGGATCCAGGTTGAGGCGATGACAAGCAACATCGGCGTCGACCCCTGGCATCTCGGCGGCGCTCCATGCAAAGACGTCGACGTTGTCCTACAGGCAAGCAACCATCTCTATCTTCCCTCCTAGCGACAGCGATCCTCCAACCTTCAGCAGTCTCGGCTCTCCTCCTCGAGAGATCACCTCTATCTCCTCCACCTCTTCAGCAGCATATAGTCCCTTCTCCTTCTCCAGCCTCTCCTCCAGCTTCTCCGCGTCACCCATCCAGTTGATGGTGCTGACTACATTCAAGTAGCATTCCCTGGAAGTCTTGGGATCTCCCCTGATCCTGATCTGAACATCTCCGCGACAGTACTTCGGGCACTGGTGGTAAGACGATGGAACGACCCTGAAGTAGTTGATGAGGGGTCGCCCGAAGATGGCGTTGTAACTGCTCGGCGCGTCGACGATGATGAAGCGGCATCGGATCGACATCCCGCCGAGCGTGACCAGCAGCTCCACTGCTCCTTCCACCTCTTTCTTCTCTCCTAAGAAGCCAAAGAGCGGTCCATCTGCAGCTTGGACCCGGGACGCTTCCACCTGAAGCCCGACGAAGGTTCTCTTAAAGATGACATTCACTGAGCTACCGTTATCTGCGATGATTCGGTCGACGATGAAGCCCTCGATGGCGGCTTGAATGACCAAGTCATCATGGAAAGGATTCTCATTCCCCCCAGCATATCTTCCTCCGAGAAGGTGATCTCCTCCAATGGCAACGGGGTTTGTGACGTCGAGGCGATGTTCTTCTGATAGATCTGATGGAGACTCCCCTTGCGGGAAGCTCCAAGCCCGGCCCCTCCATTGATCACGCCTACATGCCCACCTCCTGGGCCATGTATCACTTTCCCGCGACCTCCCAGGTCGACTCAGTCCTCATTCCTCCTCCTTGCTGGAGCTTGGAATGCCACCTGCCCCACCGGGCCTCCTGCCTCTGCTGCTCTCTTTCTGCCGATCCCGCCTCCAGCCTCCTCCTTGCTTCCCAGAATTCGGACCAAAGCCACCTAAGGTTACCAGCTCAGAAGCTAGATCAGACGGCTAAGGTGACTAGAACGAAGAATTTGGTCAAATAGGACCCCAGATGTTGTGGCAGAAAGGTCCCACCACGTACCCGGATGCTCGAAAAGAGCAGCCCCTTCTCAACCAAAGATGGCCGAACTGGGTACGAGGGAAGGTAGCTGGCAAAGTCGCAAGGTCGCGAGTTTCTCTCTAAGGAAAAGGAATCCAAAGACTTAGCTAGTATCTCGAAAATGAAGCGCGCGAGTATCCTGCCGAGGATTTCAATTGCCTCACCTCGTACCCCTGGGGTCCTATTTATAGGCAAATCCAAGGAGGGGGGTCATATTTATACCCCACCCCCCTGGCGACTAGGCGACTTCCAGGAGAACTCGCACGGGCTGGGCGAGTATCTCGCCTAGTCGCCTACCTGGCGAGTATGCGAGGAGAGCTCGCTTATACTCGCCCAGGCCTTCCGCGATCTTGAATGTTGACTTTGACTCATGTCTTGTCTTGTTGACCTTGACTTCTGCTGACCTGATTGTGGTAGGACCCACCCTCGATGAATGCGGGTTGTACAACGGAGACCGGTAGATCATCTGGTGCGATTTTTGGCTCAAGATGCATGATTGTCAGCTTGATGGCACAAGTCCACACGAATTGTGGATTGTTGTCCGCTTATATATGAATACTAGTTGTTCTTGCCGCGTGATCGGTTAGACATATTTCCATGCACGGTCTGGTTCTGGTATCCACACTCTTTATAAATAGTTGGTGCTAGCCACATGTTGTTGGTCGGTAACCCTATCGCTATGGGGGGTGACCGCACTCCCTTTGTCGCCCAAAAATCGGGGTCCCTGACTCGTCGTATATAACAAGAACAATGAGAACTCAACTCGCATTTTTGAATTTGCTGTTAGATTTTTCTAACCGGACAACTAAGTGAACTTGACTTGTGTAGGTTGTGCGGCTAGCACCGAGCGATTAGGCAACTAGTTGGAAATCTTAGTGTGGAATAGTTCACGGATATCAGTTTGTGGTATACAGCAGGTCGCGGTTAGTGCAGCCAATAGTCTTCTTTTTTGGGGTCTTGGAAAGTTCAATAAGCAGTTCTCCCGGTCTCAGCGGGTAAGTTGTTTCCCAGTTCAGCAGTTCTGTTCGCAACAAGCTTCAGCGGTCAGGCGACTAAATGCAACAGACAGAGCTGTCTTTCAGCATTCAATAATAGGCAGTACGCGCGGCTTGAGTTGCGGTTTGACGACTTGGCGGTTTCGACAGACAGGTTTGGCGGTTAGCGGCTTGGGCGGTTACTGTTGTCAGTCCGCCAGTTTTTCTCTTGCTTGTATTTTTACATTCATCATGTGCATTGTGAATCATGTACGTCTCGCAATATATATCTCGCCCTATAAAGAAGTTTATTAATTTCATAGTGACTCTTGTGTTTCTGTTGTTACTAGTTATTATTTGACTTTGATTTGATCGAGTGTTCTTGCGACATTACTCAGCTTCCGAGAAATTTTCACAGTTAGGAGCTATTAGATCGTCATATATAGAAGTTCCTCTGCCTATATCGTGATTGTTAAACCACCACACCTATTTTTTCATTCCAAAACTCGGGTCAAAGATAGAAAAGACGGGACATACTGTGAGCACGAGTGGACCGTCTGAGTATCAACACTAGGTTATTAACATTGGTATATAGCCATGTGAAAAAAATTTCTCTTGTGAATTAACATTGGTATCAATGCTAGGTTATTACCATTAGTGAGAGTTGTGCCTATTCTTGTTTTCATCTGATAATAATCTATTTGTCATATGTTCTCATATTTGATGGTGATATTTACAACCAATGGCAAATTCAAATAAAGATATTATTTTTGTCACAAGACATATGAACTATAGTCACAAATGATTTTGAATAGCCCACTGTCAAACATCCATTAAGGCTCTGTTTGGCGCGGCTGCAGCGACCGAAAAAATAGTGGTGGAGTAATCAGCTGTTTTGTAGAGTGATCACAGAATCTGTGAAACTGTTTGGAATAACACCTGTTTTGAACCAAAAATTTATAAAAATAAATCAAAAATTTTTTTTACAATAATTTATAAATTATTATAATTTATAAAAATAAATAATTTATAAACTTTTGTTTTTCACGATGATTGGTGCCCTAAAAATTTTTATAAAAATAAATCAAATTTTTATATAGAGATTATCAAGAGAGATGCCAAAGCACTACTCTATTTCCAATAGAGAGTAAGCCGAGTTATATTCCCAAGCATAATTACTGCTGAAACATCTCAAGATGCATGGATCACTCTACAAACTTAATTCAAATGATCCGATAGAATAGTACGTCAGTATCATGTTTATGTATATTTGGACATATAACGGGCTTGGAGGCTTAACGGGTCGTTTCAGATACCTGGTGTACAACCCCGTGTCCGGCGAGCGGGTCCCGCCAGGGAGGTCGAGCAGACCTAGCCCCGCGACCCGCACCCCAGCGGCAAACAGATATACGACAGGGGGGCTGGCCCGCTCCCGCCCATTTCAGGCGAGCGAGCCGGGCGAGGCGAGCGAGCGGGTCGCGCAGAGAATCGCTGACCCAAGCGGATGGGTTCGGCGACCCGCGGCTAGCGAGCTGATCGGGGGGTCGCGATGGCCGCTGTCCAGCCCCTACACGCGACCTGGTCGCCTGACCGCCCCGACAGAAGACAGGCAGGTCGCGGCGGTCCGGCTCGCGCTCGCCCAGGAAGAATAGGCGGACCGCTGGAGCCAGGTCGTGCCCGCCTCCCGCGGAGGGGGATTGGAGGCGAGGTGACTCCCCAGGGGTGCGGATAGCCCATCAGGACAGCGAAGTTTGGCTGTTGGCAGACCCAACCAGGGGCTTTTTGGTATTTTCAGGTCAGTTCTTTTGGTTATTGGCAGTTCAGATTCCAAAAAAACTATAAATAAGACCCAAGGGGTACCTCAGAGGGCACGTCTTTAGTGTCTCCTTACTCTCGTTTTCAAGTGTTCTCTGAGGGTACCTTAGCTCGGCTTCTGGCTAAGGAGGGGAAGCGCTCAGAGATCTTCCGAGTTTGTGGAGGGACCTCCCTGCCGAGCCCTTGGGTCTGTTTCTTCTTGTCTTCTTCGTTGTTTTTCTTGCAGGAGCAAAGTAGGCGCGAGACCACCCCTTCCCCAAGGGTCGAAATCCACAGGAGGCCGGATTCCGGTTTCAACATTTTGGTGCGGTGAGCGTGGAGAGTGGTCAGTGCAGAAAAGATTCGGCGAGCTCAATGACGGGAGGACAAGGATCTGACAGGCAGGACTCCCCCCCCCCCCCGCCTCTCGCAACAGTAGGGATGTTGGAGGACTTCAGGAACGAGGTGCTGGGCCTCGTCAAGATCGCACTCGGCGCGCGGGCCGAGTACTCGACTCCGGCAGCCCAGATCGCGGCCGCCCCCTCTTTGGGCGAGGATGCCCCTGGCCGGCGAGCTGGAAAGGAAGTGGCCGAGGAAGGCCGAGGGTGCGAGCTCTTCGGGAGAAGGCGAGGGAGTGGTTCCACCAGATGCCGGCTAGTTCCATATATTGCTTCGAGGACTTGCGCTGAGGGTTCATGCTGAGGTTCACTACTTCGAAGAAGAGGAAGAAGGAGTCTGAGTCCTTGTTCCACATTAAGCAAGGAGTGAACGAGACGTTGGGGAGCTATGTGGATCGATTTCAGGAGGAAGTCACCCAGGTCCAAGAGATGCCGGGCCATAGTCTGATGATGGTCTTTACCCTGGGCCTGCAGCAGGGTTTCTTCCGAATGGAGCTGAAGAGAGTTCCCCCTCTCTCCTACGAGGATTTGATGGAGAGGGCGGCGAGAGAGGTCGACGGGGAGGCGTCGAATCCGGAGTTCGCAAGAAAGCTAGCCAGGTGGGCCACCAAGAAGAGAAAGAGTCGAGAAGGGAGAAGGCACAGGAGGAGAGAAGGGGAGAACCTAGGCAGAGGGAGCAAAGACAGCTCCAGTGGCAACAACAGCCGAGGTGGGGGCACCAGGAGCCCGACCGCCGGCTGGGCTGGAGACCTGAGTGGCAGGGGCAAGGCCACCAAGAGGATACTACGGAAGGGGTCACCATCAGGGGAGGCAAGATCAGTTCCACCCTCCGGGCTGGAGTCAGGGCCAGAGGCTCCGGCTCCCCGATCAGGAGGAGGCCATGGCCATAGCTTTGGGAGCAAGGAGGGGGATTATGAGGAGGAGGAGAAGGGAGGTCAGGGTGGAGCTGCCCTATTGCGACTTCCATCAGGAGGAGGGGCACGCGACGGCCACGTGCCCGGAATTCTTGGAGATGATAGGGAATAGGGAGCGGCAGCAGCTGGAGGCGCGGCAGGAAGTAAGGATCGAGGAAGTCCTGCCTCGGGCGGAGGAGGATCGTTGCGAGGACCGGGTGGATGTCAGGACCCAAGGAGGGATCTGAGTGATCCACGGGGAGTGGGGATCGAGGCTTCCCGCAAGGCAAGCCTCCACACCATGTACCGGCGGAGCGTCGCCTCTACATCCCAAACCCCGCCGCCGGAGGAGAGGATCACCTTATCCAGGAGTGATATGCCAGATCACGAGGATCCGTTCTGTGATGCGCTGGTCATCAAGGCCGCCATCGAAAATTTCACCGTCTCTCGGATCCTCGTGGACAATGGGAGCTTCGTCAACGTCGTCTTCAAAAAGGCGTTTGACGCGATGAAGGTAGAGGCTAAGAGGGTGCTGGCCTCGGACGGGCCCTTGTTCGGGTTCTCGGGAGAAAGGAAGGAAGTAGAGGGAGGAGTTGGCCTCCATGTCACCCAGGGGGGCAGTCCCGAAAATGCAAGTTCGTCATTGTGGACGCCCCCAGCAGCTACAGCGCCATCTTCGGGAGATCTCTCATCAGCGCCTTCCGCTGCGTCCCCTCGTCTTTCCATCAGTGTCTGAAGTTCAACGCTGAGGGGGTCCAGGTCAGGGTCAGGGTCAGGGGGGACCCAAAGGTGGCGCGGGAGTGTTATGTCACCGCGGTGAACACCATCTCTTTGCAGGAGGGAGCCAAGGAGATGGGACGGAGGATGGAGGAAGTCGAGCAGGAGGCAGGAGGGGAGGAGCCAGAAGTGAAGGACCACGCAGGAGAGGCGGCAGGAGGAGATCTGAAGGAGGTGGCCGAAGTGAGGGGCGCGAGAGAAGAGATGGAGGTAGAAGTCCCCATTCCAGAGGAAGGGGATGCCGAAGAATGGGGGGAGCGGTCCAGGCTGGAGGCGGCAGAGGAAGTGGTGGAACTGGAGGTGCTCACCCGGGGAGGTAGGATGGAGAAGGTTCGCGTCAGCGGAGGGCTGACCCCGGAGGACCAAGGCAGTATGCTGGAGTGCATCCAGAAGAACGTGGATATCTTCGCCTGGAACGCCGCGGAGATGCCGAGGGTTAACGCGGATGTGGCCTGCCACTGCCTCAACCTGGACCCGGGAAACACGCCCCGTTCAGCAAAAAAAATAGGTCCACGGCGGACAAGCTGGCGGAGCCCATCAGGGAGGAGGTGGCAAAGCTTCTCAAGGCTGGCTTCGTGTCCGAGATTCAGCACCCCGGCTGGGTCTCCAACGTTGTGATGGTTAAAAAAGGAGACGGCCGTTGGCGATTGTGTATCGATTTTTCCTTACTTAATAAAGCTTGTCCTAAGGACTGTTATCCTTTGCCTCGGATCGACGCGCTGGTTGACTCAGCCGTCGGCTTTTCTGTAATGAGTTTTTTAGATGCCTTTTCAGGTTACCATCAGATCAGGATGCACCCCCGGACATCAAGGATGTCTCGTTCATCACAGGGGACGGCTGTTACTGCTACAAGATGATGCCATTCGGGCTGAAGAATGCTGGGGCCACCTACCAAAAATGATGGATAGGGTCTTTAAGGAGCAGAGGGGGAGGAATTTGGAGGTATACGTGGACGACCTCATGATCAAAAGCCAGGATGTTGACTCCCACCTCCGGGACCTGGAGGAGACCTTCGCCACCCTACGCAGATACAAGATGCGATTGAATCCCCTTAAGTGTGTCTTTGGGGCCAGCAGGGGGAAGTTCTTGTGGCACCTCCTCACCCCCGTGGGGGTCGAGCCAAATCCAGATAAGGTCAAGGCTATCTTAGAGCTGGGGTCCCCGCGGAATGCGAAGGAGGTCCAACGACTGACGGGGAAGCTAGCAGGGCTGAGTCGCTTCCTTTCTCGGGCAGGGGAGAAGTGCTCCCCCTTCTTCAAAACGCTGAGGGGTGGTCAGAGGTTTGAATGGACCAAGGAATGCGAGGAGGCGTTCCAGACCCTCAAGGCGCAGTTGACACAGGCTCCGCTGCTCCAAGGGCCGAAGGAGGGGGAGGATTTATTCTTATATCTTGGGGTCGGGGCGGAGGCTCTGAGCTCCGTCTTGGTTCGAGAAGAGGGAAAGAGACAACTCCCTGTTTATTACGTCAGCCGGGTCCTGAGGAAGGCCGAGCTCTGGTATCCGATCTTGGAGAAGCTTGCATTCGCCCGAATCATCTCGGCTCGGCGGCTGAGACCTTACTTCCAGGCACACTCAATCCGAGTGGTGACCGACCACCCCCTCCGCAACATCTTCGAGGGGGTGGAGCATTCCGGCCGGTTGGCTAAATGGTCGGTGAAGCTGAGCGAGTTCGATGTCTCCTTCGTTCCGAGGCTCTCGATCAAAGCTCAGGCGATGGTCGACTTCCTGGCCGACTACGTGGTGGAAGTAGCGGAGAAAGAGCTCACCCGCCCGACTCCTTGGAAAGTGAGAGTGGATGGAGCCTCAGGGAGGCATTCCCTTGGAGTGGGGGCGGTCCTAAAAAGCCCTCAAGGGACTCGGATTGAGCAGATGGTGGTGGTGCACTTTCCCATTACCAACAACCAGGCCGAGTACGAGGCCGTGATAGCAGGGCTGTGCCTGGCCAGGGAGCTGGGGGTGCTAGATGTGGAGGTCCTCACTGACTCTATGGTGGTGACTTCCCAGATCAACGGGAGTTTGAAGCAAGGAACCCACCCTGAAGTCATACTTGGCCAAAGTGAAGGGGGTCATAGGCACCTTCCAGACCTTCTCCATCCGACACGTGCCAAGGGGAGAGAATGAACAGGCCGACCAGCTAGCAAAGCATGGCCCCGGGTGGGGGGCACCATCACCGACCTGTTCCACCCCTCCATCGAAGAAGGGGAGCTCATGGAGATCGACCAGCAAGCTTCGTGGATGGATCCAGTATTAGTTTTCCTCTCCACGGGAGAATATCCGGAGGGGGTGGACAGGAAGAAGCTGAGGCACAAGTCGGCTTACTACCTCCTTAAGGACGGGCAGCTATACATGAAGACCATCTCCGGGATGCTGGCTCGCTGCGTGGCCGAGGGCGAGGCACAGAGGATCTTGGAGGAAGTCCACTCCGGGGAATACGGGAGCCATTCCGGGAGTCGGACCCTGGAGGGAAGGATAGTCAGGCAAGGGTATTTTTTCCCACCCTGGGCCGAGACGCCGCGGAGTTCGCAAAAAGATGTCATAAGTGCCAGCTGTTTGCCCCTCTTCAGCTACAGCCGACCCAATGCCTCAAGAGTATCACGGCCCCCTGGCCCTTCGCAATCTAGGGAATGGATTTGGTTGGGCCGTTTCCCCAGGCCAGCGGTCAGAGAAGGTTCCTCCTAGTGATGATCGACTACTTCTCGAAGTGGATGGAGGTGAAGGCGTTGGCCAAGGTGACCTCCCAATTGATCAGGAACTTTGTTTGGGGGAGATCATTTGTCGCCATGGGCTGCCCCAGGCCATCATCACAGACAACGGACCCCAGTTCACCAGTGCCGAGTTCACCAGCTTCTGCGAGCAGCTTGGAATCGACCTCAGGTTCGCCTCGGTCCACCACCCCAGGAGTAACGGGCAGGTGGAGGCCGCGAACAAGATCATCGTCAATCTCCTCAAGAAGAAGGTGGAGAATTTGAGGGGGAGTTGGGTAGAGCAGCTCCCCGCAGTTCTTTGGGCCCTAAGAACCACCCCTAACACGGCTACGGGGGAGACCCCCTTCAAGCTCTTCCATGGGTGCGAGGCGGTGCTCCCCGTAGAATTTGAAGTCCAAACGCCGCGAGTCAGGGCGGCCAGAGAGGGCCGAGAGGAATGGCGAGCCGAGAACGAGGGGGAGCTGAGACTCTCCCTTGACATGGTGGAAGAATTGAGGGACCTTTCGGCCATCCGACAGGAGGAGGTAAAAAGAAGGATGGCCAAATACTTTGACAAGCATGTCAGGGTCAAGCAGTTCGCGGAAGGAGACCTGGTGCTGAAGAAGGTAGACGCGGCAGGGAGGTCAGCGTCCTGTTAGAAAGTAGAGACAAGAAGCGAAAAGTAGAGAACAAGCGAACAAACTTTTGAATAATTGAAATTTTATTATCCAAAAAAGAAGATTTCATTTACAAAGGTATGGCCTCCCTTATATAGAATGGAGGAGATAAGAAAGAGAGTATACAAACAATGTGGGACTAAACATTTACAGTACTGAGCGGCTAGAATAATGGAGACCGCATAGGCCGCGCGGTTAGACAGATGGGCTGACCGCTCGGCAACTCCAGCAGGATAGAACAGGCCGCAGAGGTAGACCGATAGACCGCCCGGTCTACAAACCGCTGGATCAGACCGCTAAGCCGCTCGGTCAACAAACCGCTGGATCAGACCGCTAAGCCGCCGGTCTAATACTTCAACACTCCCCCTCAAGCTGGAGCATAGATATCAATCATGCCCAGCTTGTCACAAATGCGGAAGAAGGAAGTAGAAACCGGCTTGGTGAAGATATCTGCCAACTCCTTGTCAGAGGTGACAAAAGGAGTACAAATCTGTTTCTTCAAAATCTCCTCCCGAATGAAGTGACAGTCAACCTCTATATGCTTCGTTCTCTCATGGAAGACCGGATTTCTGGATATGTGTATAGCGGCCTTGTTGTCACAGAACATAGGGAGAGGACAATCATATACCTCGCCCAGGTCAAGCATGAGAGCCCGCAACCACTTTAACTCACACGTAGTTGACGCCATTCTCCGGTATTCTGCTTCGGCACTGGATCTGGAAACAACAGACTGTTTCTTGCTCTTCCAACTCACGAGATTACCTCCAACAAAGGTACAAAAACCTGACGTGGATTTTCGATCGCCTTTGTCATCCGCGTAACTTGAGTCTGAGTAGGCCTCAACCCTCAGATGGTCATTCTTCTGGAAGAGTAACCCTCTGCCCGGTGCCGCTTTGATATACTCTAAAATCTTCAGGGCGGACTGAAGATGACACTCCCTGGGAGCTTGCATAAACTGACTGACCTTTCCTACAGCGTAGGCGATGTCGGGTCTAGTCACCGTGAGATAGATGAGTTTCCCTACCAAACGTCTGTACCGTGTGACATCAGATAGAGGAGGCGATTCATCCGTCCACGTTTTGTCTTCTCCAACAGCCATGGGAAGATGAGCTGGTTTGGCACCTGTCAAGCATGCTTCTCGAAGAAGATCAAGGGCATACTTCCGTTGAGAGAGAACCAAGGAGTCAGGTTTCCGAGAGATTTCTATCCCCAAAAAGTATTTTGGGGAGCCCATATCCTTCGTGACCAAGTGCTGACGGAGGTGCTTCTTCGTCAAGTCCACCCCATCTCGGTCATCACCAGTAAGGAGAATATCATCCACATATACGGCCAAAACCACCAGTCCCGAGGCCATTTTGCGAATGAATAAGGAGTGATCGGCCGAACTCCTTTGAAAGCCGATGGTTGCCACAATACCACTGAATTTTTCGAACCATGCCCGAGGGCTCTGCTTTAGGCCATAAATGGCCTTCTTCAAATGACAGACACGTGTCTCCCCCTGAGCAACATACCCAGGAGGTTGCTCCATATAGACGCCCTCCTGAAGATCGCCATAGAGAAAGGCATTCTTCACATCAAGCTGGGAAATAGCCCAAGCACGGTTAACAGCCACAGAAAAGAGAACCCGGATGGTGCTGAGGCGAGCAACCGGAGAGAAGGTATCAAAGTAATCAACGCCATAAGTCTGAGTAAAGCCCTTGGCCACCAGCCGGGCTTTGTAGCGATCCACAGTGCCGTCGGGGCGAAACTTCACAACAAAGACCCAGCGACATCCAACCACATCAGTGCCCACGGGAGGAGGAACCAGGGTCCAGGTACCCCGTTCAGTAAGAGTAGCCATCTCCTCATCCATGGCAGACTTCCAATGAGGGAGAGCGAGAGCCTCCTGGTAGGTACGGGGAGTAGAAGTAGCAGAGATAGCCAAGGCAAAACACCTGCGAGAAGGAGAAAGCTGATCATAAGAAACAACAGCCGTGAGCGGGTGTTGAGTACACGCCCGCACCCCTTTGCGAAGGGCAATGGGAACATCCAGATCATCGGGAGCGTCGGCGACGGGAGCGTCAGCGACCGGAGCGTCCGTGGCGGAGAAGGCTGGCCCGGGACTAGAGAGAGACGGCAGCGGAGAGGAGGGTGGAGGGGTGGGTGGGGAGACGGACTGGGAAGGAGTGGGTGGAGGAGGAGACGAAGGTGGGAAAACGTGGAGAGGTGTGGAAGGAACGGAGATATCAGAAGGAAGAGAAGGAAGAGAAGAGGAAGGAGAGAAATAGGAAGCATTTTCGAAAAAAGTCACATCTGCGGAGACAAACTGCTTGCGGAGAAGGGGGTCAAAGCAGCAATAGCCTTTTTGAGTGGTAGAGTACCCCAAAAAGACACACTTGGTGGAACGGGGGGAAAGCTTGTCGCGGTAGCGGAGGGAGCGTGAACAAAGGCCGTACAGCCAAAGACACGGAGAGGAAGAGGAAAAGGTTCCTGGTGGGGGTAGAGAAGGGAGAAGGGAGTCCGGCCGTGGAGAACCGTGGAGGGAATGCGATTGATGAGATAGCAAGCGAGGAGCACAGCGTAGCCCCAGTAGGAGCGAGGGACGTGCATCTGCGTCATGAGAGTACGCGCAACATCAAGCAGGTGACGGTTTTTACGCTCCGCCACCCCATTCTGTTGGGAGGTGTAAACACAAGTCGTTTGATGAATGAGGCCGTGTTGGTGAAAGAACGCGGAGAACTCATGAGACAGATATTCCTTGGCATTATCAGAACGTAAGACTTTAATAGAAATAGCAAATTGAGTCTTAATCATAAAGTAAAAAGATTGCCAAACAGAAAACAGTTCAGAGCGATCCTTTAAGAGATACACCCAGGTACATCGAGTAAAATCATCGATAAAAGTGACAAAATAGGAACTGCCCCGACCAACTGTGAGGGTAGGAGCAGGACCCCATACATCAGAATGAATAAGATCAAAAATGCGAGAGGAGCCACGGCTTTGCTTCGGTGGGAAGGAGGAGCGATGATGTTTGCCAAGCTGACATGCATCACAGTTGAGCGGAGAACTGGTGGGAGGTAAGTGGGGCAGAAGCTGACGAATAAGCCGAGGAGGAGGATGGCCAAGACGAAGATGCCACTGAAGGAGATCGGTGGAGGAGGAGTAGGCAGAAAGAGCTGAAACATCGTCGAGGAAGTAGAGGCCGCCGCTCTCAGTCCCAGTAGCAATCGTCCGCTGGGTCCTCGGGTCCTGAAAAGAACAAGTAGTGGGAGTGAATAAAACGGAGCACTGAAGTTGCCGGCATAAAGTAGTAATAGATAACAAGTTGCACGGGAACTTCGGGACATAGAGGGTATCCTCCAAGCAAAGCGATGGAGTGAGTTGAACCATGCCCGTCCCATGAACCGGAGACGGGGAACCATCTGCCACACGAACTGGGGGCAAGCGGTCATGGGTCTCAAGACGGGAGAAGCAATGAGGGTTGCCCGTCATATGATTGGTGGCACCGGAGTCAATCAGCCATTTACCTTGGGTAACGACGTGGGCACTACCTGACGTCGTGGCCACAGAGGCAGACGGCCTAGAAGAGGCGGAGGCCGAAGGAGCATCACCGGAAGGACGAAGATGAGGATGTTTCTGCCAGCAGCGGTCAACAGTATGGCCAGTACGATTACAGTGAGAGCAGAAGAACCGGGAGGAACCCCGTCCGCCAGAGGAGCTTCGGCCACTCGGGCCCCCCCCCCGCTGAGCTTGGTGAGCAAAGGAGTCCTGGGAAGGGGGGGAGGCCAACAGAGGCCGCTGGAGGAGCGAAGTAACGGCGGCAATGCGAGCCGCAGTGGCATCCAAAGTAGGAGATTCCGCCTCACCCAAGATCTGCTGGCGGATCATATCATAAGAGTCGGGAAGACGAAGAAGATAACAAACAACCAGGAGTTCCTGGAAGTGTTTGTGCTGGTCGGCCAAGTCCGCGGAGAAGGGGCGATTCTGGAGGATTTCAGCCCCAAGAGCCTGAACCTGCTGATAAGCCGCAGCTGGGGACATGGAAGGGCGGGCGAAGAGGTCCGCATAGAGAGTATAAATGCGGGACGTCTGGCCCCCCTTAGAATAGAGAGCAGCGAGGTGAAGCCATGCGGCCTTGACCGTCTCATCATGGCGAATGACGGGAAGGCACTCATCAGAAAGGCTGTTGGCCAGCCAGGTGCGAACAAGAGCATCACTCGCATCCCAGTCATCAAACTCAGGAGAGGTGCGAGGAGGAGGGTCATCGGTGAGGTGATGACGCTTGCGTTGAGAACGAAGGAGAAAGGTGAAAGAGACGCTCCAATCGGGATAGTTGGAGCCCACAAGCTTGGAAAGGGTGCCAAGGTTGCCCGAAGGAGGAGGAGGAGAAGGAGCTGCAGGAGTAGTGGTGAGACCGGAGGTAGTCATAGAACTCGGAAGCAGAAGAAGCCGCACGAACAGGAGCGGTTAGAAAACAGAGGAAGCCGCGCGAACAGTAGCGGCTAGAAAGAGGCACTGCGGGGAAGAGGTCGCGCGGACTGAAAAGGCCGAGCGAACAGAAGAGAGGAGAAGAGCAGGTGACCGCGACCAAGATGCGGGTAAGAAAGAGACAACCCGCACGGTCAGGCAGATCACAGCAGCGGCTAGAAGGCGGTCAAAGGCACGGCGGGGAAGAAGTCGCACGATCTGAGAAGCCCGAGCGAACAGAAAAGAGGAGAAGAGCTGGCGACCGCGACCAAGATGCGGGTGAGAAAGGAACAACCCGCACGGTCAGGCAGATCACAGCAGCAAACCGCGAGTAGAGAGACAACACACACGCGGACAGGGACAGACCGCAACGACCAGCAAGTCGGAGAGGCAAGAAAGAACAAGGAGTGCGGCGACAACGAAACAGGTCGCTGCGACAAAGAGTAGTAGGAGAAGAGAACCAAGAAGGAGCAAGCCGCGCGAACAGGTGGGCGGACAAAAACAAGCCGCGCGGATAGAAACAAGCCGCGCGGATAGAAGAGAGGGCAAGCCGCGAATCAAGTCGCAGAGCGCGGTAAAGAAGGCGTGAACAGCAGAGGGCGCACAGAATCAAGAGGAAATGACCGTGTCCTCTGATACCATGTTAGAAAGTAGAGACAAGAAGCGAAAAGTAGAGAACAAGCGAACAAACTTTTGAATAATTGAAATTTTATTATCCAAAAAAGAAGATTTCATTTACAAAGGTATGGCCTCCCTTATATAGAATGGAGGAGATAAGAAAGAGAGTATACAAACAATGTGGGACTAAACATTTACAGTACTGAGCGGCTAGAATAATGGAGACCGCATAGGCCGCGCGGTTAGACAGATGGGCTGACCGCTCGGCAACTCCAGCAGGATAGAACAGGCCGCAGAGGTAGACCGATAGACCGCCCGGTCTACAAACCGCTGGATCAGACCGCTAAGCCGCTCGGTCAACAAACCGCTGGATCAGACCGCTAAGCCGCCCGGTCTAATACTTCAACACGTCCGTAGGGAAGCTCAACCCCAGCTGGGAGGGGCCGTTTTATTGTGAAGGAAGCTTTGAAGTCAGGGGGCTATCGGCTCCAAAATATAGAGGGTGAGACCATGAGTCTCACCTGGAGTGGAGACGAACTGAAAAGGTTTTTTCCCTAAGCGTTTGTAAGCAACACGTTGGTTATAATGAATTCCTTCCCCCCCCCCTCCCCAGTATTGCCATAGCCAGCTAGCATAGAGAATTGGAATGTGTTTGGACCCCGAGAAGATCCCGCTGCCAGGCTCTCACCTAACTGGCAAGGCCGGAAGTCACTCGGTGTCATCCCTAGCCCCGAGAAGATCCCGCTGACAGGCTCTCACCTAGCTGGCAGGGCCGAAAGTCACTCGATGGAATGTGTTTGGACCCCGAGAAGATCCCGCTGCCAGGCTCTCACCTAGCTGGCAGGGCCGGAAGTCACTCGGTGTCATCCCTAGCCTCGAGAAGATCCCGCTGTCAGGCTCTCACCTAGCTGGCAGGGCCGGAAGTCACTCGATGGAATGTGTTTGGACCCCGAGAAGATCCCGCTGCCAGGCTCTCACCTAGCTGGCAGGGCCGGAAGTCACTCGGTGTCATCCCTAGCCTCGAGAAGATCCCGCTGCCAGGCTCTCACCTAGCTGGCAGGGCCGGAAGTCACTCAGTGTCATCCCTAGCCTCGAGAAGATCCCGCTGCCAGGCTCTCACCTAGCTGGCAGGGCCGGAAGTCACTCGATGGAATGTGTTTGGACCCTGAGAAGATCCCGCTGTCAGGCTCTCACCTAGCTGGCAGGGCCGGAAGTCACTCGGTGTCATCCCTAGCCTCGAGAAGATCCCGCTGCCAGGCTCTCACCTAGCTGGCAGGGCCGGAAGTCACTCGATGGAATGTGTTTGGACCCCGAGAAGATCCCGCTGCCAGGCTCCCACCTAGCTGGCAGGGCCGGAAGTCACTCGGTGTCATCCCCTAGCCTCGAGAAGATCCCGCTGCCAGGCTCTCACTTAGCTGGCGGGGGCGGAAGTCACTTGATGACAATAATTTGTGACCCAGAACGAATCACGCTGCCGGGCTCCCACCTAGCCGGCAAGGCCGGGAACTACTCGAATGATGTTAATAGCAGGTCGGAATCACAAAAGTTAATCAAAAAGGGAGGGGTCTAACATAGCCCCCCCCAGCCCCAAGAAAGGCGGCCGAACGGAGGCGAAAACCTGTGCGAGGGTCCGCAAGAAGTTTGATAACTCAGACAAAGGACGAGCCGGCTCGCCTCGCTTGAAGGGCGAAGCAGCCGCATCATCAGGGCTGGGTCGCAGAGGCAGGCCACCCTGCGCGGTAATAGCAAATATACAGAGGCAGGCGAGAAAGCATTTATAAAAGCAATAGTAGATAAAAATCACGAAGTCTAGGCACAGCTCGCGTGTACGTCTCAAAACAGCTAAACGTGCACGATATATACATCTAATAAACAAATGTCAAAAGAGCGGGGGTGACGCGAGATTCGGGCGAGAAGTCCTAAATGCGCTGGAAGGACTGGTTTCCAGGGTCCGGTACGGGGAGGAACAGCGCCGGAACCACGTCGCCCGCCGAGAGCTCCGCCGCCTCGCTCTTAAGAAGATCCGCACATCGCAGCATCTGCATCGTGTACTTCGCGGCGCTGGCGCCGTTCTTTTGCATCAGCACCTCCAACTCGTGGTCGGAGTGGTGCGCGAGCGGGCAGCCCCTGTTATCAGGCGGAGGGACAGCGGCGGCGGCCTCCAGCTCGCGTACCCGTGCCTCCAAGCACTGACTTGTCCTGAGCAAGGGTGGCGATCTCAGCACCCATCCGACTGGCCATCGCGGCATCCTGAAAAGAGGAAAAGAAAGTTATAAGGTGGATTCGCGAGAAAGGGCGGTTGTTGAGGGTGAGCACATACCACCCCGCCCAGGTACTGCGCGAGGGACTCCTCTGCCGCGTCGGCCCGCCTCCTCTGAAGGTTCGCGTCTTCCTGAGCAAGCTTTTGGGCCTCCTCCCTCTCGTCCGCCAGCTTCTTCAGGGAGGTGGCGTTCCGCTCCAGCTGGGTGCAGCGCCTCCCTACCATATGAGCTAGGTTCAGGCCGCGTAGCTGGGCCCGCGCGCTCTCGTGAACCAATACTCGCGTCGCCTCTTTGTCGTAGATGGCGGCGTCTTCTCGCGAGTACAGGACGAACGAGAAATTATACGCCTCCCCGCTGATGGTGTCCTGCTCCAGCCAGCTCGGCAGCAGAGTCGAGACCACCGCGCGGTTAGACTCCTTATCCCATGACAGGAGCGGGACGCCGAGCTCGTCCAGGTATTTCTCGTCGTAGCCGAAGTTGCGATGCCCTCTCGGCACCGGCTTCGTGGCGGTTTGCGACCCGTCTGGCGGCCCCGAAGTACCCGCCGCTCCGGCGGGAATGTCGCTGGTCGAAGCGATCACGGGAGGGGAGCCCTCGGTCGGCAGATCTGTCGGGGCCTTGCCTTTCCCTTGGCTCACAGCGGGTTGCCGACCCGAAGTCTTCGCCACTTTCGGCGGGGGAGTGGGTTGTCTGCCGCCCGGCCGCTTCTTGGCCGGGACCGACGGGAGGTCGCGCTGAGCGGCGTCCGCGGCCTGCGCTCGGGAGAGAACCCCGGGAGCAATCCGAGCGCTCTCGTAGGGGGGATGAAGAGGGATGTCTCGCTCGCCTGCCAAGAAGAGGGGATGAGACAGAGAAGAAAAGGGTAAGGCAGAGCAGTGACAAGTGACAAACCTCCCCCTGGTGGGACGGCGGCAAGGTCATCAAGATGGCGGCGCAGATACGCGACCTCGAAGTTCTTCCCGGCGAAGAACCCGCACAAGTCGGCCTCGTGGCCCCCTAGGCTGGGCGGACGGTAACTCGCCTCGCTGAGCTGCACCGGCGAGAAGGGGACGTTGCCGAAGTCCCCTTTGACGAACAGGAACGTTTTGAGCCAGTTATGACTCTTATTTACTGTCTCCCGCACCTTGAGGTGGGCGCTAGAGAAGTAGGCAGTACCATCCCGGTTCGCCCGGAAGGAGAATAGCTTCCGGAAAACAGCGAGACTAAACTCGACTCGCTCCTCTCGCAGAAAGCAGGCGAACCCCAGCATAACGGCTATGGAGTTCGGGGTCATCTGACCTAGGACGACCCCAAAG
This sequence comes from Platanthera guangdongensis, assembly GCA_039583875.1. NCBI lineage: Eukaryota > Viridiplantae > Streptophyta > Magnoliopsida > Asparagales > Orchidaceae > Platanthera > Platanthera guangdongensis. The sequence goes on along the minus strand of CM077157.1, from coordinate 36,336,374 downwards.
TACTTCAGCACTTGCCGTACCTCGGGCCACAGGGGAAGTCGCAGGCCCACCTCAAAGTGAGCCAGGGGTATGGTGAGCTCGTCCCTGGATAAATCGTTGATCTTCTCTGTTTCCCCGGGCCGTCTCGCCGAAAAACCAGGCGGGACGTGGTCGCCAAGAGCATCCAGGTACTCGCGTTCCGAAATGACGGCGTGAGGGAAATCGTGCTCTGAGAAGGTCCAGGCGCACTTGCTTCGACCGTCCGCATCGCCGCCGCCACTGCCCATTTCCACCGAGTTGCCACCAATCGTGCGAGACAGATCCAGAAGGCGAGCACGAGCCGAGCTTCGCGGAGAGCAGGAAGCGGGAGAGTGTTTTGAACCGGTGAAAGAATAAGAACCGGCAAGGCCTATTTATAGGGAGAGAGAAAGGGCGGGAAAGTTCCCGCCGAATGAAGGGGTGCGTGTAGCCAAAAATCAGCCCGACGGTTCGACTTCCCAGCGTGCAACCGCACCGCAAAGGCCGATCAGGTGCGGTTCTCGCCCGGCCGCATCCGCGCAAGACTTGAGCGGGCGAGTCTCGGCCCGCACCCGCCCTGGATTCCGCGTGAGTCGGGAAACTCCCGGCTGGCGAGCCCCTCGGCTCGCCCTCGCCCCGATCGGCAGGACGGGTAGAGCGAATCCTTTCTGGTAATTTCAATACACATCAGCAGCAAAAATTAGGCCCGCACGCGGGCAAAAAGAGTTGCGAGTCGCTACAGGTACATGATAACTTTGAAATAATAGCAACTCCGTGATATCCCGCGAGCGGGGGGAAAAGGGCTGGATCAGTACTGGATGCACTTTCACCTGCCCCGCCGCTTCGTTCCCGATCGCGGCAACACGCGAGGATAGTGGTAATCGCGAACCGCCACCATCTCCCGCTCAGCCAGGCCGACTTGCTCTGAGACATTCCTAAGACGCTCCTCGGCTCGCGTAATGTGCGCGCCCGGTGAAGTGACATCGTCGCCTTCTGCTGCGCGCGGGGCTCCCTCCAAGGCCGCGAGCCGGGCCTCGGTGTCGGCCTTGTCTTGATCGACCCTCTTCACGATCTCCTGAAGCAGCAGCGTGTGTTTCTGGAACAGCCGCGTCACCTGCCTCTTCATCCCCACCGCATCGGTCGGGTCGCCCAGGTAATCAGAAACACTGTCCACGTCGGGCGGAGGCGAATACCCCTCGCTCATCTCAGTTTCGGAGGAGACCATGTTGTAAGCTACAAAAGGGCGATTCAGAAGGAGCGAGCGAGGACAAAGCCAACGGTGAGTACTAGCTTACCAGGGGTTGGCACGTCGTCCGCGCCGACGGATGGACGAGAGGAGCCCGGCCGACCCTGAAAGGCTTCTCCCTCGAGGGCCTCAAGAGATTTTCCCAGTCCGTGGGGAGCCGGCGAGCGAGGGGTTTTCGGAGTTGGGCGGTCCAGGCCTGGGGGACTAGCAACCCTCTCAGACGACAAGGGAGGGAGGCGATCCTCCTCCCCATTCCCCATCTATTCACAAGGAATTGCCTGCAAGACAAAAGATCAGAGATACAACGATAAGCCGAAGAAGGTCACGTACCCCAGGAACGACCTCAACACCCGCCGCCGAGCTGGAGCCCGGACGGTCACCCGCCGGAGACCGCCTAACAATCTTTCCCTTCGCCGGCCTAAAGAGAGGGCCGGGAGACCCACGAGCTAGCCAAGGGGCGGCCTCGAGGGCCTCCTCCCGAGTCTTCTGGCCCGCTGCCGCCAGGCGAGCTCGCACCTCTTCGCTGACCTGCATCGAGAAACTGTAGTCTGTTCAAGAAGAATGAAGGGATCTGGGGAGCCCCCCCTGGGCTCAGCGGTATATTTATAGCCGGACAGTGGGGCCCCACTAGAAGATTCCCTGCCAGCTCAGCACAGTACTCGTCGAACACGCGGGTTGGATGATTCTTTCCGAGCTTGTACCAAGCTCAAAAAGAGCGGGGATTGTGTACAACCCCGTGTCCGGCGAGCGGGTCCCGCCAGGGAGGTCGAGCAGACCTAGCCCCGCGACCCGCACCCCAGCGGCAAACAGATATACGGCATGGGGGGCTGACCCGCTCCCGCCCATTTCAGGCGAGCGAGCCAGGCGAGGCGAGCGAGCGGGTCGCGCAGAGAATCGCTGACCCAAGCGGATGGGTTCGGCGACCCGCGGCTAGCGAGCCGATCGGGGGGTCGCGATGGACGCCGTCCAGCCCCTACACGCGACCTGGTCACCTGACCGCCCCGGCAGAAGACAGGCAGGTCGCGGCGGTCCGGCTCGCGCTCGCCCAGGAAGAATAGGCGGACCGCTGGAGCCAGGTCGTGTCCGCCTCCCGCGGAGGGGGATTGGAGGCGAGGTGACTCCCCAGGGGTGCGGATAGCCCCTCAGGACAGCGGAGTTTGGCTGTTGGCAGACCCAACTAGTGGCTTTTTGGTATTTTCAGGTCAGTTCTTTTGGTTATTGGCAGTTCAGATTCCAAAAAACTATAAATAAGACCCAAGGGGTACCTCAGAGGGCACGCCTTTAGTGCCTCCTTACTCTCGTTTTCAAGTGTTCTCTGAGGGTACCTTAGCTCGGCTTCTGGCTAAGGAGGGGAAGCGCTCAGAGATCTTCCGGGTTTGTGGAGGGACCTCCCTGCCGAGCCCTTGGGTCTGTTTCTTCTTGTCTTATTCGTTGTTTTTCTTGCAGGAGCAAAGTGGGTGCGAGACCACCCCTTCCCCAAGGGTCGAACTCCACAAGAGGCCGGATTCCGGTTTCAACACCTGGATATCTGATACCTGTATTAAACTTAGGGTTTGCCTATAAAACCCAAGCTGGGGGCAACAGGTAGACAGTTTCACTTTAACCATCACCCGAAATACTTCGAGCAACTTAACAACCTCGAAGCGTCGGCAACATTAAAAGTAAATTTAAACTTTTTGAATAGATTTTGATAATCTAGAAATGAGAGAAAATGAAACAATTACAATCTTTTCAAATTTTGGGTGACAAAATTGATGATAAGAAAATTTCTAAATGGTGTTGCGCGACTTATTACCGAAGTATAATTAAGGGTTTATTTGTTTAGGCGTGAGGAACCGTGACAGGAGGAGATGAGGTGGCCGATCGAAACGGAGGGCATGACCCGGGGTTTGAAACGGGGCTTTTTGCCCCGTTTCTCATGGCACGGCGGGTCCAGCCAGAGCAAACGCTGCTGGAGTGTGTTTGTTTATCCGGCGACGTTTGCCCCAAACGAACAGCCAAAACGCAGCGCCAAACGAACCCTAAATTGTCATGGCCATATAGGAAGCAAAGGATTTTAACAGATATACTATACTAGAACTTAGAAGCTCAGTCACATACTTCCAGCTAATGAAGAATGCTTGAATAGATTCAATCCTCCTGTTGAACATGCCATACAAATAAAGCTTACTAAAAGTAAAGCCTCAATCATGGGTGATAAACTCATCCAGAGGCACTTCTAGAGGTATAAATGGAGGCACTTGAAGAGGTACTAACAGAGCAGTGACGGATCCAGAAAATTAATAATGAGAGTGCACAAATTGATAATGCGGGTGCACACAATTTTTTTTTGAATGCCGCACTGAGTTCTAAAAATTTTAATCTGAGGGGCTAGACATCAACTTTGTTCAAAAAAAAAATTGGACATTTCAATCTTATCGGAGCTGTTTCTCACTCATCTGGTCACCTTTTTTGACATATAAGTAGTCAAAATTTATTGTCTCAACGAGAGAAATCCAAATACACTAACCATTTTGAAAAATAATTGAGATGTCAGTGTCCCTCGGGACCCCCTCTGGATCCGCCCTGTAACAGAGGAAGAAGGAGGGGGAAGAGAAGGTAAAGGAGGAATAAATGTCCTTTCAGATGACTTTAGAACCTTCGAGCGGGCACGGTTTGCTGGTTCCGATAATTTTGCTCGAGTGTTTTGGTCGGAATCCTAACAAATTTGACTAGAAAATCCTGAGGGAACCCATCAACCATAAATATGTGACAAAAAAATATTTTTATATGAAATTCATTATTTTCAGAGTAATCCAGAAAAAAATCTTTAAAATGATTATTTTAATATTATTTGATACTAAATAAGATATATTTGACATAAATTTGGAATAAAGGAAAACATTTGATACTAAAATTAGTGACTTTATTACTTTAAAGTTTAAACTTTAAAAGTATAAAGTTAAATTTAATAATTTGGCGAGGGAACATGTTGTGATCTGTCGCACAGGAAAGCTGATATTGAAAAAGCAGAGAAACGGAAGCAACCAAATCTGCGTTTCGAGAATCAGGAGCTATGCGTAAACTTAAAACAAGCATCTACTGACCTATTATTGTAGAGTCTAAAGGCTAGACTCTTTACTCTATTCTCTACAGTGATCGCAGCATCAGAAAGCGCCCAATATTTATTAATATTAGTAAAAAGCTAAAACAAACGCAATTATTGACGCACCAAGCCACCAACCCATCTCCCCCCATTAAAACCATTTTCCTTTCTCCACCATAGGTGGTCCACCGGTGAGTTAGGGAAAATTTTTTCCTACGTATAACAACGCAAGATGACATCCTGTGTTATATAAAAAGTATTTTTTTCTGTCGGGACCCACTTTTTTTCCTCCATTGTGAAAAAAAGTCTCGGGTAATTTTTTGTCTTCTGCTACTCCTATTCTCCAACCCTGGCGAAGCTGAGTTCCTGTTAGTTTTCCGACGAATTACTGTAATCCTGCAGCATTTACATCACGGCTTCTAGGTGATGGTCTCTTATGTAATAAATGTTTAAGCTTAGTATGTTCAGGTCTAACCCAGATAAATTTCTTTACGTTTTGAATCAGAAATTGGCCGAAAATGTCAGATTTGGGAGCAACAAGTACTCATGGCTCCGACATTGCTGATGAGGGAGAAAACCCTGTAAGCCATTTTATCCTTATACTTGTTTTCCTTAACTTGTGTTCATTTATTTTTTCACCTCAACTTATGTTCATTAATTTTTTTTCAACTGCAATCTGTATACACATTTCAATTGTATTTTGAATTGAACTGCATTTTAATGTTTGTTTGCAGTTGAATGTTTTTAAACACGAAGTAACCATTTCTATGATTTTTCAGGTAAAAAAAATAGTCTGTTGTGTTTCCAATTGTGCATTCAGAGACTGAGGCATATGCTATGTATTGTCAGTATGCCCATAGTACAGGTTTCAGTGTTCGAAAACAACATTTGACTTACTGGACTCACAAAAGAATTATAAAATGACTAGAATATAACTGCGCCTAAGCTGGCCTGAGAAGTGCGGGACCATCCCCTAAAAAATGTTAGTGATATTTTAGTTTATGTCCGCTCGTGTCGGGTCCGACTCGGAACGAGTTATTGGGTTTCATGTCGCTCTAGGGCTTGGCTCTACGCTGGAGATACTATATAATCCTTATTCCAAACTTGATAGGGTTATGTGGACTATCTTGAGCTTTGAGCAAACCCTCTCTTCTACAAAAAATACCGTAAGCTTGAAACATGCACTGGTTGTCGTGCCTGTATATACTTTACTGCAGATGAAGATGGCAGGAACTGGAAAGTTACAAAGTTCGTCGAGGAGCACAATCATGCGCTTGCGACAGAGAAAGAGCAGCACTTACTGAGATCTCATCGCAGCGTTTCAAACATGCAGGGTAGCCTTATTAAGAATTTGACAGATGCGGGAGTGAAAACTACTCATGCATACAACTTTGTATCTAATGAAGTTGGTGGGGTCGCAAATGTTGGGTTTTTTAAAACCGATGCCTACAACTTTGTGCGGCGGGAGAAGAAGATGCTAGTAGAAAGTGGTGACTCCCTTAGTTTGCTGAAGATATTACAGGAGAAACAATTAGAGGACAACATGTTCTTATATGATGTTCGAACTGATGAGTTGAACAAGTTGACAAGTTTCTTTTGGATGGATGAGCATAACAAAATATACTATGACTGCTATGGTGATGTGATAATTTTTGACACAACATACAAATTGAATAAGTATAATATGCTTTGTGCGTCATTTATTGCGGTCAACAATCATTGGAAAAACATAATGGTCGGCGGCGCTTTCATTGTCGAGAAAACGATTGATTTGTTTGTTTGGGTATTCGAGACTTTTTTAAAATTTGTCGGTGGGGAAAAACCAACAACTATATTCACGGACCAAGACCAGGTCATGACCGTTGCTATTGAAACAATACTTACAGGAACCCGACACCGGTTATGCCAATGACATGCCTCAAAAAAAGCCCCCCTCAAAGGTTCCATGTTTTAACAGTGACAAAAGTGTGCAAAGAATTTTTTATCAATACATGAGTAAGTGTGATACTGAGTTTGAGTTTGAGAGATACTGGAACAAGATGATTACTAGGGGAGGGTTGCAAGAGAACAGATGACTTGGAGATTTACATAAAGCTAGACAAAAATGGTCTACAACATTCAACAAAGACATTTTGTACCTTGGCATACTGTCAACACAATGGAGAGAATCTGCCAACAATGGATTGTATGGCTGTTCAAAGGTAATAAGTACATTGTTGAATGTTTCATAGAGTTTGAGAAATTGGTGGGTTCTTGGCGGACATCGGAGCATGACGAAGACTTTAAATGTAAGCAAGGGATGATATGATTAAAGATTAAAAGTTGTTTACTACTTCGACATGCGTTCAAGTTTTACACCCGCAAATTATTTACTATTTTTGAGAAAGTTTTCATGGATGGAGCTGCCAGTGTTTGTACAGTGGATGAGACTAGATATGATGAAGATCAGTTTTCCTATGTTACAAAACAGTGTGATGACTCTGAAGATGAAAAAATGTGGTTTGTTAACTATAATGCAATTACCAATGATTCTGAGTGCTCATGTAGAGGTTTCGAGACTCGATGTATACTTTGCAAACATATACTTAGGATATATAATATGAAAAATGTCTGACAGATTCCGAACAAATATTTGATTAAACGATCTAGTAGAAACGCTAAGAAGGGTATCTACTTACCAAACACTCCAGACATGGTACATTGTGACTCTAATGTGATATTAAAAGCCACTTGATGCATTTTTCGTATGACATTGCACACAAAAGTGAGAATTGTCAACCTACAAAGGTACATGTTTTGACGGTGATGAATGATCTAGATAAAAAAAATTGATGAGATGGTTGAGGCGGATGAAAGACAGAAGAAAGAGTATAATGATGACAATGATATAAGTAATTCAACGGTTAGAAATCCTATAACAAAGACACCGAAAGAAATTTCAAATGCATGTTTGAAATCACATTGGGAGTCAAGGAATAAAAAACTAAGTATTGTTTTGGTGCTCTCACCTATTCTAATTTCACAATTTTTTATTCATATAAATGTTAATTTTTAGTCCAACTTATAGGAATGAAAGATACGGTTAAGCCAAAGACCGTTGTCTTAGAAGAAAGCTTTGGAGACCGAAAGGAGATTAATTTTCTCGATCTTTCAACAGAAGACCAACAACCAGTCAAATATGTTGCTCCAACTGATTTGAATGGAGACAGTTGTTTCGATTTGTCATTTGATTTTTGTGGGATTCCCGATGTGTTCAAATCATAGCCAATTATATGTTATCTTGATTTGATGTTAAATACTATATATATTGATTAAGTTAATCTTTAGAACTACCTGATTTTATCATTGAACTAGATTTTGTCAATTAGATTTAAATATGTGCGCTCTCCTCCCTGTTGAGTGGAATTCCCTGTTGAGCACACATTTCAAGCGAGAAACAAAACTCAATGTTCGACTACATAAGACAATCAGACAAATATCGATAAAAAACAGTTAAATGAATGTTAAAGGTTGTAATTGCACAATGTGCTACCCAAAAAAGTTATCTTTAAAAGTAACTTCATCCCAAAAAATAAATCAACGACCCAATGCCGCAATCTTCTCAGATATATAGCTAGAAAATATTTTTAGAATATCGTCAACAAGTTTGGCGCGAAACTTGGGGCATATCGTCATGCAATTTGTTGTGGTCTTTCCAAGAAATAGTTGTTTGTGACAAGATTGCTTCCATGAACTTCATTACGAAGATGCCGCAATCCCAGTTATTTTCTTGCTTGGGCACGTCGACCGCATCCACGACCGACCATTTAGTGAAGCCTTTTGGGAACGCTTGTGCAGCATCTTCATGTAAGGCCGTCAGCTGTAGTAAGAAAACATGGAAGATTTGAACATACAAGTAATATATCTGAAAACCGTGACTTTAATAATCAGTAACATTCATATCTAAATCTTTGTACATACATTAGCACGTGCACCTACCCGATGAAGACTGCTTTGAAGTGAATCATAATTCTCCCAGCGGCTCTCTTTTAACCAACATACTAGTAATACCCAGTGACTGCTGATATGACAAGGCATAAGAATAATTTTCGAGGTATTAACCGCCTCAGTTGTGTTTAGGATTCCTAGCACCGCTTCTTTTATAGTACTGTACAATTGATAAGTAAATCATATTTGAAATTAGGTCAAATCATGGATACTCAAATAACATACCTCATGATTGAGCGACACTTATAGATAACTTCTAACTTGTTGTGGCATTCATTTTCTTTTTAAACCTATCACCACAGAGTATGCATTTAAATGATTATCCATGACCCAGCCTTGACCAAGAAGATCATCAATTTCATCTTTTGTGATAGATATGTTTCCACTATCAAAAATCAACAAATTCCTGTTAACATAAAATCTTTAGATTTATATCAATATTCAACACAAAATTGTTTCCACTAACAATAATTAACGCATTTAAATGATTACCTATCAACAAAGATGTTCAGTGCATAGTCAATTCTTTCCCTTACTCTTTCTGCGAGAAGTAATCGGCCCGGATAATTCACCACACTTTATGAAATGTTGCTCTGAAGTAATCGTCCCTGTCTGCAAACAACTGCCTTCTTCAGAAGCCTTTCTTTGGGCTGATTTTAATGACCATCGGTGACTCGAGATGAGTTTTGTCATCTTGTGTGTACTCAATCGTGGATGCTGGCGGTGATAGTTGTGCGGGCGATGCGGTTGTGATATGTGGTGAAGGCGGGGTGGGTGGTGTTGAGCTGTTTGGCCTAAACTCTGCCAGAAAAAACTTAAACTTTGAATCAATAAATATCTTCAACCTCCTCTTTTATATATGTTTGGAGTCTGGCTTCCATTCCTCTCCAATCCTCATCAGATTTAATATCTGCAAACCTTACTTTCTTCACTTCTTTTCTAATATTTTTCAACAACTTCTATTTAATCCTTAATCTACTTTTCTCCTTAATTTTCACTCCCATATCCTAGAGAGTCACCCTTAATATCTTCCTTCATCTTCTCTTTCCTCTTCTCTTTCTTCACCTTCACTGACTCAAAATCAGACTCAGGTTCCTCCGTACTAAAAAGTGTCTTCTCCTCATCAAAAATATTTTCAATTTTCGTGATAACCTACAAAACAAAACTAAACACAAAGGCAAAAATTTTAATGCCACCAGTTAGGCTTACTAAAAGAATGTATCAAATTACAAAGGCGAAAGTATATACATAAGTTTTGCGCATTAGGTTAATTTCAACTTGGGTGCAGATTTTACGGCTGTAACTTAGTGTTGGAGACCACCAGCAAATTCTAGGACATGTTATGTCTTCATATGGAAGTTGAATCTTTGTGTGCTCATACATTCACACCATCAAAATAAATAGTAGTTTGAGCAACCTAAAGTAATAAAAATTAAAGTAAACTAAAGAGACGAGCATACCAGTACAATGGTGGAGCAACCCTACAAGTAACCTATATTTTCACCCGGATCTCTAATGGCACAGAACTTGCTAGCATCGTCAAATTGTTGATGCAGAAATTTATGAATGGCTTCCGGACAGTTGTACTTTATAAACCCGGGAATATCATTGATCTTGTCAATGTAAGCAGGGACCTTTAGGTTCTTCAAAGAAAATATAAACATACATAATAAATACTTAATTAACATAGATACTCTCCGGCCCTCGAGTGTAGGAGACCACAGTTCCTCAGTGATTTCTCGTATTCCTTCTGTAACACTCTTATCAGTAATGTCAAGAAGAGGGGCCGAGCAAACATAAATTGATCACCCGCGTTAGGGAGACCCAATATAAGTGAGATGTCGTTTACGGACAGCTTTACATAATAGTTTCCAAGTAAAAATGTTTGCTTCTCCTTACTATACAACCTCAGCAGAATATAGAGCAGGGGTATATTCTGTGGGATACTTGGCATCCTCAACAAAGGAAGGATTCGAGCTTCTCTTAGGTCAGCTATCGACTTTCTAGACAAACAATTCACTAGTGGTTTAATATTTACAGTGCAGGTTGAGGGTAAACATCTATAAGTTAGATATTTACTGTCAGGCATTGCAACTACAATCAGTAGAAAGAAGGGTTGCAATTAGAATTAGACTAGACAATGCAACTACAACACAAATTAAAAAATATAGATATAACATAAGCACACAATATACAACCCCGTATTCGCAGGTTTTGAGTTTTAAGTTTTTTGAGTAGTTTGCACTCTTGGTGGCCAATTTTGGCTTGGCTTTGGAAATATACTAGCAGGGGAGGAAAAATCTGCCTCCCCCCAGCGCCCCTTTTTTGGGGCGGGTGCGGCACGTTGGTCGGCACCCGCCTCAGCTTGCTAAGTTCGAGATGGGGGGGAAAGACCGGCCTGCGGGCAGGGTCTCGCCCGGCGGCCTGCCTGGTGGCGAGACCGGCCTGCGGGCAGGTCTCGCCGGCGACCTGCCTGGGTGGCGAGACCTGCCTGCGGGCGGGGTCTCGCCTGGCGGCCTGCCTGGTGGCGAGACCGGCCTACGGGCAGGATATCGTCGGCGGCCTGCCTGGTGGCGAGACGGCCTACGGCGGGTCTCGCCCGGCGACCTGCCTGGTGGCGAGACCGCCTGCTGGCAGGTCTCGTCGGCGGCCTGTCTGTGTGGCAAGACCCGCCTGCGGGAGGGCGCTCGCCCGACGGCCTGCTTGGTGGCGAGACCGGCCTGCGGGCAGGTCTCGCCGGCGGCCTGCCTGGGTGGAGAGACCCGCCTGCGGGCGGGGTTTCGCCCGACGGCCTACCTGTGGCAAGATCGGCCTGCGGTCAGGTCTCATTGACGACCTGTCTGGTGGCGAGACCTGCCTGCGGGCGGGGTCTCGCCCGGCGGCCTGCCTGGTGGCGAGATCGGCCTGCGGGCTGGTCTCGTCGGTGGCCTGCCTGGGTGGCGAGACCGGCCTGCGGGCAGGGTATCGCCCGGCGGCCTGCCTCGGGTGTCCGGGGGGGAGGTAGGGGGTTTGCTTTTACTGTTGTACCCCCAAGGGTGGTTTTCCCCCTTTATCCCTCAGCGTGGCTGTTTTCTATTGGCCCAAAGTCTTTTGGCCCTAGGGGCATTTTGGGAATTTTGGTCCATGGGATTTGGAAAACTATAAATAGACCCTTAGGGGTGCCTTGGAGAGCATCATTTCTTCACTATCTCTTCATCCTTCAAGTCACCCTAGCTCAAGCATTGGCTATGGAGGGGTGATACGCCCGAAATGGTCTATGTATTTAAACGCAAGTGCACGTGCCGTGTCAAGTAATAATAAGTGAGTATGAATCGTCTCCACAGGGAGGTGGTGAATTCAGTGCTTGCAAATACCAGCTAGGTCTTTTCCTTAAATCCAAGTGAGACAAAATTTATGATTTTCTTTGAACTACTAAAATTAAGAATGCAGATTTCTAAATAAAACTACTACGAATATGAGGAACAAAGCTTTTCTTATCAAGGTGGAGATATAATCTTATATTATGATTTCCTAGGTTTAGTATGACGGATGAGTGAATGAATCGTTGTGAAAATGCGTGGTGAGCGTGCCTTGCAACGATCTTAAAATAGATAACCGTATCTCTCGATATCGGCAATCCCTAGTTCTATATTTCCCCTCGGGTGAAATAAGAACCGCTCAAAGAACAAAGACCTAAGTTGCTAACACCAAGAGGAAGTCTCTTTCTCTCTTCAAATGCTATATCAAAATTATGATATGCTACCGCAACTCCTCTCTCGATTTATGAAGCGTAGCATAAATGTGAAACATTGGCCAAACATTTCAGAAATAAAGATCATAAAATTGATAAAGAACATTCACCAAGTATTCTCAACAAAATAAACTAGAAATTATTCATCAAACACAACCTAGTACTCTCATATTACAAGATTAAGGAAGGATTAGTTCATGGCGTTGGAGGAAACACTCAAAATGTTGAAATAGATCTTACAAAACATTGCGGTTCACGCTTAATCGCTGCAGGAATTTCTTCCTCGAGTCGCTTCTTTGATCCGTACGAAGATCTCCTTCTTCTTCCTCTTGTCGTCGCTCTCCAATGGAGTTTTTTTCTTCCCCAGCCAACCCTAGATGGTGCTCTCCTCCTTAGATCCGAATTAGTAATGAATAATCTCCATTTGGTCAGTTTTTAGCATTAAAAACGTCCATACTCCTGAAAGGACGTATCCTTCCATAATTAAAAACAGCAGGAATTCGAATTTAAAATTTAAAATTTCGGACAGACACATGTTGCAGTTTCAGAATTGGATGTTGCAGTAACTGGTCCAGGACGAAAATAATAATTCTGCATTCACTTCCAAGTTGATTTCTCCGGCGAATCTTGCATAGAAAACCATAGAATAAGATCAACTTAGTACCATAAACATTAAAATACTAACTAATCATATTTTTCATCATTTAAGTTCCTTTTTATTAATTGTGAAGTAGAAATATTAGGCAAGGATAACTTCATTTGAGAAGTTATCACACCTCCACACTTAAATTCTTGCTGGTCCCTACCAAAGACACGTTCACAAATAAAAAAAAACTGGGGTATAGGGCAATACGCAGCGCATGGTTCAATGATACTTAAGAATTATGTTTGTCTTGAAAAACCAAATAATCGAGGCACACTCAAAATGTTTGCTTTACTAACATGATAGGTTTGACAATCAAAAGAAATCCAACCATTCACAAAACCATTAGTTAGATGCTGGATTAGAGCTCAAATAAACATCCTAGTGTGATGTGTGGTAACAAGTAATGTACTCTAATGCAATACTTCCCTTTTGAACCCCCACATCTACAGGTAATGACAAGCTTAAGCTAAGCAATTAATTTCGCCTCCATATGAGTTAGTAGTTTTAATAGGAACTAGGATATGTTCAAGCTTGGCTTAGCGTTTAGGAATACATTGATCATGAGATGTATCTCCCTAGTTAATACTCTTAAAGAATCTCCATATTGTGGTTGTCACATTTTTCTAAGACTATACATAGTAGGGATCTTTCCAAATATAAGTGCACATAACTAGGCCACATGTCACTATGATATTTCTTCTTTTCTATTTTTTTTTATATCATCACAATTGGGATCATTCTGAGTATGCATTCACATACTCGGGCCACATATCATTATGACTTTTCTTTTGTTTACTTACTTTTTTTATCATAGTTGGGATCATTCTAAGTATGTGTACATATATTCAGGCCACATATCACTATGAAATTTTTATTTTGTTAGCAACACTCACAATAGGCTACTTCTTAAGACACAACCAGTGGGGACATATGAAATTTAGCCATGGAATGATGTGTATCAAATGGTTCAAGCTCAACTAATGGCGTAAATGATCAAAAAGCTAGGACGAACTAACTATCCTCATATTTTGGTTTACATCATTTACTTCGCTCTTACTCACCACTCCCCATTAAATTTAGAGGACAATGTAGGAAAACATGCAATGGACGTACATCAAAATTTTAGTGCACGAAAATATTTGCTTAAATGAGCTCAGTCAAACCAACATCCTTCTAGCTTCAAATTCATTAGTTGGGTTCTTAAGATTGACATGCCCTACCGATCATTGAATAACTCTAGAGTAACCCATAGATTAATCCAGAACAAAAGTTAGTATCATTGAATTCATATTTAAAGTAGCCCTTACCCAGTGGGGACAGGGCTACACCCCTCCACACTTAGAGCGTTGCTAGGCCCTAGCAACTCTACTTCTAGAGCACTAGTTATGTAAATATTAACACCCCTCCGGCCTCCACACTTAAAGCGTTGGTAGGATTAATGATGTTATCGAATGAGCATACATAAATAAGGAATAAAGCAAACTTGGGAGCCCAGGCATGCGTTCCCTCGGTCGCCCAGGCATGCGTTTCCTCAGCTGCGGCCGACCCCACAAGGGTCGGCTGCCCCCTCTTTGTCCGTCCGGACATGGGCGGCCTTGGCCGCAGCTGGCCCCGCAAGGGACAGCCATCTCCTTGGCCGCCCAGTCACGGGTGGCCTCGGCAGCGGCCGGCCCCTTGAGTGTCTGTCCCCCCTTGAGGGCCGGTCCCCCAATGGGGTCGATCTGCCCCTCCTGGTCGCCCGTCGTGCGCGGGATGGGACGTTGCTGCCTTCGCCGCCAATATCAGGCCGCCATCTTTCGTGGGCGGGCCTCTTTTGGCTCTGGGGGAGGATCACCATTTTCCCAAAAATGAAGATCAGCGTGCTCAAAATCAAGCGCTCTTATTGGCCGGTCTGACAGTTATTAGGCAAGATTACCGGAACGCCCCCATAAAAGTCTATAATCAAACCGATTTTAGTTCATTTGGATCCCTTTTTCACTTCTGGGAATTCTCTAACTACTTTATATCTCTCTCACTACTCTCTCTCTCTCAAATTTGGATCCCCTGTAGTTCATATGGACAACTCCAGGGTAGAGTTCAATCCATCTCACGAGCTGGATTGAAATCCAACGTGCGAGATTTCCCGTTTTTTACAAAATATTTTTATTACTTTTTGTTGTTCACTTTTTTGTCTTTTAGCACATGGATTCATCTCGTCGTAGGATTGAGAGATGAGTCACTCTCACGGGTTGGATCGGCGAGATGAATCGCTCTCGCGCGTTGAATCGAACTCCACCCTAGAGTTTTCCGTGCGAACTCCTGGGGATCTGGATCCCTCTCTCTCTCCTCTCTCTCTCTCTCCACAGGACTTCCACCCAAGATTGCTACCACAAAATATGTTAAAGCCCATCAAGTCAAGTGAAGTCTGCTCAGAGGCGAGACGAGGTTGGGAAGCACGTAGACTCGCGCTTGACGCACGAAACTCCCCTCGCCGTTCGCAAGGATAGGAGGCATATGACAAGTCCACACCGCCTCCACGCCAAATCCGTCCAGAAGACCAAGTTCTGCCTGCTTCCTAAGGTGTGGAGGAAGCAAGATTGTCAGGGGAGCACAGAGGCCTGCCACGCCCAGAGCTATCTCAATCTCATCTCTCCAAATGAAGCGAGAAGAAGTCTGTTGTCATCGCCTTCACCCAAGATGTCTTGTAATAAACTCTGAAATAGTGAAAGTTTGGTCGGCACCGTACCGATCGCTTGGTTTTTTACCCCGATTGTGAGTTTTCCACGTAATCAAGTTTTTGTCTTACTATCCCGTGAAACTTTGACTATTTGTACGCTCGACCGCTCAGCAGGCTAACACGGTCCAGAAGGTCCGTTATACCAGATGCTGCAGACTAACTCGACGTCCCGGTCGGGACAGAATTCTTGGGCCGTCTTAGCTCTCGGAACGGTCGAGCGCAAACACAGTCAATGAAAATAGAAAGTTGACAAGGTAATTTTTTTGACGTAGAAACCCCCGAAAAGAGGTGAAAAATCACGTGGTCGGATCTTTGCCGACCAAACCTCCACTAGATCTGAGTGTTGTACAAGGCTTTTTAAAGAACTCGAGGGCGACAGGCCGCCTCTCGTTACAATTATTGGGGAGAGAGAGAGAGCCTGGAGGGTGACAGGCCACCACTCATAGGGCTAATTATTTCTTTGAGTGCTACGGGGAGCGATGCGCTCGTTGTATTCTGGAGTCTTCTAACAATTCCTGGAGGCGGGAGCAGCTTGCTGTACACGTTCTGATGTCTGGAGCTTTGAGACTTGGAGGAGCGCTTAGCACGTTTTACCCTCCGCTTCTTGTCTCCGATTGTATTTTGGAGAAGCGTGGTTTGGCTGTTTTGTCGGTAGATGAAGTGCTTGTTCTGGAGCGTGAGGTACGCTTGTTTTGTCGGTAGATGGAGTGCTTGTTCTAGAGCACGTGGTACGCTTGTTGGCAAAGATCGCGCTTTGAGTTTGCAGGAGCAAAGCGCGCTAGGCGCTTGCTGGAGGAGGGTGCGTGAAGCCCTAGATGAAAGAGGGTGCGCAGAGCGCTTGCTGGTAAAGAGAGCACGTAGGGCGCTTGTAGGAGGAGAGCTCGCATGGTGCTTGTTGGAGGAGAACGCGCAGGGCGCTTGTTAGAGGAGAGCGCGCTGGGCGCTTATTGGAGAAAGGTGCGTGAAGCGCTGGGGGAAGAGACCCGTGCAAGGGAGCAACGTGTGTGATAGCGCGCACGAGCGTGCAGGGGAGAGACAGGCGCAAGAATGTGCGAGAGAGAGGCGGCGTGCGCGGGAGTCCGCAAGGGAGAAATGCGCGCGAGAGTGCGCAAGGATGCGGCGCGCGCGGGAGCGCGCAAGTGAGAAATGCGCGCGGGAGCGCGCAACGAAGCGGCGCGCGCGAGGGAGAAATGTGAGCTAGAGCGCGCAAGGGGGTGGCGCGCGCAAGAGCGCGCAAGGGAAAAATCCGCGCGAGAGCGCACAAAGAGGTGGTGCGCGCGGGAGCGCGCAAGGGAGAAATGCGCTCGAGAGCGCATAACAAGGCGGGGCGCGCGAGAGCGCGCAAGAG
The DNA here is from genome assembly GCA_039583875.1 of Platanthera guangdongensis. Lineage (NCBI taxonomy): Eukaryota > Viridiplantae > Streptophyta > Magnoliopsida > Asparagales > Orchidaceae > Platanthera > Platanthera guangdongensis. The sequence goes on along the minus strand of CM077157.1, from coordinate 36,319,619 downwards.
AGAAATGCGCGCGGGAGCGCGCAAGGGAGAAATGTGCTCGAGAGCGCATAACAAGGCGGGGCGCGCGAGAGCGCGTAAGGGAGAAATGCGCGCGGGAGCACGCAAGGGAGAAATGCGCGCAAGAGCGCATAACAAGGCGGGGCGCGCGAGAGCGCGCAAGGGAGAAATGCGCGCGGGAGCGCGCAAGGGAGAAATGCGCGCAAGAGCGCATAACAAGGCGGGGCGCGAGAGCGCGCAAGGGAGTGATGGTGCGGCCCCTCCAACACTTCCTGATGATGACCCGTTTGCTGCGACCCCTCCAACACTTCCTGATGATGACCCGGTTGCTGCGGCGCAACAAGTTAAAGATTTGCGGCGTCATGACAACGCCACGGACGCTAACGGAAAGCTGCGATACAACCTCCGTCCGCGGCGCGCAAAGCTTGCTTAATACTTTTACTTAGTTTTATTATAATTGCTTAAAACATTTGGCTTGTATTATTTTTATTTTTATGTTGGTGTGCTATTAAACCCTTGGTGTGTAAGTAACCGCCCGGATGGATGAGATTTCATCTCCATCTTGGATGGTTGGATCTCTTTTGTAACTCCTATTTAAAGGAGGATATTATGATGAGTTATGCATTGGATGAAGAAAACCTAAACTCCCCTAAGAGAAATTTCGGCCATGGAGAGATTCCAATAGCCCCCCCCCCCCCCCCCCCCCCCCCCCCCCCCCCCCGTGGTGTGAAGCCTAGCCTTGCCTCCTCCATCCCCGTTCGGTGCGACTCCGGCGTGGCTTCTCTCGGTGCGACTCCGTGGAAGAAGGAAGCAACCCCTTCGGTGTGAAACCGGTGGAACCGTGGAGAGAGTGATTCTCCCACAAATATTGTGTGATCTTCTTCTTGGTTGGGTAATCTCTTCCCTATCTTGTGCTTCTTGCTGTGAGATTTTTGTGGAGGTTATTCAACCGTCTTTTCCGCGATTTTAAAGTGTTTTCGCTTGCAAATCTGAATCGAACGTTGTTATTGACCCTCTTGTTTTTCGGATTGGAAGATCCGCTGGAGTACAAACTAGGCCTAACCTTGACTTGTTCTCCAAGTTGGGCACGCTTTGGTGCTAACAAGGGAGTTAATCTCAACTTGTTCTTGATCCCTCCTTATCGTTTACCGCCACTCCTAAATATATTTTTGCTGCGATTGACGGCTTATTGTGAAAAGAATAGATGCTTGTGTAGGTGCGGTGAGACGTGTGCTTGTTGGAGAGGTAGGTCCTAAGGTCGTGGTATCGAGTCCGGCTAGGCGCGAGTTGTGTGCTTGTTGGAGAGTAGGTCCTAAGGACGTTGTATCGAGTCCCGTATTTTTGAGAGCCAACCGACCCCTTTTCGTTCGCTTTTGGTCGGAGCGCTCTCTTTATTTTTCTATGTTCTGTGATGGGTAATCCGCCGTTAGCGTAGGCACGTCCATCTCACAAACATCCCTACACCAATTTGGTATCAGAGGCGGTCGTTTCAACTTTCACGTTGCAAACATCCTCTCTGCGTTCCTTGTTAGAGATCCGATCGTTAGAACTCAAAAAATTATTTTCTGTGGTCTGCAAATAGCGGGCTGAAATCTTTATTTTTCAGCAAAATTTCAAAGAAAAATTTTTTAACGATCTACGTGTTATTCTCATCGGGAGTATATAAAAATATCTTATTTTCAATATAGCTTCAGTCCTAGGAAAATTCATCTTGCTCGGGGCCTCCCAAACCTGAATGCGCACTAGGCTAGGAACGGAGTACGCAACCCCGTCTACGTCTAGGATGGCTGCGAACGAGCATGGTGATCCCAACACCGAGGCTATAGCAGGTCTTCGTGCCGAAATGACAGAGCTTAGGAACGCCTTAGCCCAGATCCTACAAAATCAAGCAAGGCCAACCCCCACCTCCCGTTAATGCTGGGCAGCCCAACCGGCACCAACCGAACTTTGATTCGGATTCTGAGGGAAACTCTCCACGTATGCCCCCTCGAGAACCCCGCCCCGAGCGAGGCTTTGATATCACGAGGGCTATCAAGATAAATGCCCCCACCTATGATGGCATGGGAGATCCCCAGATCTTCCTCCATTGGGCTATAGACATGGAGTGCTATTTCGAATGGCACAACCTCACGGACCCCCAAAAGGTTCAAGTTGCCAGGATGAAATTAATGGGACGTGCCAAAACCTATTGGCTGAATGAAGAACGTAGGTTAGGAGCTGGGCACGGGGTCCCACTCATTGGATGGGCTGTTATGAAGAACCTGCTAACCGATCAGTACGTTCCCGCGTACCATCGGACGCAAATGTTCGATGAGCTTGCCACCCTTCGGCAAGGCTCAATGTCTGTTGCTGAATATATGGGAGAACTTAAGGACCGTATGGTACGATGTGACCTTCGAGAGATCCCCGAAGTAACTTTATCTAGATTTCGAAAGGGACTTCACCCCGACATTCAGCGGAAACTCTTGCGTTATGGTCACACGGACTTGAATACGACTTTCAATGCCGCCTTGGACATTGAAAAGAACCTAGCATCTAAAGCTCACTCCCGTTATTCTAATGCGAAGAATAAGTCCACCGCTGGGGCATCTTCTTCCACTTTTCCTGATAAAGGAAAATTTAGATCCTCCGAGTCGAAATCCGTTGTGATTACCGCGAGAAATACCAAGAACCCCGCTAGTGAGCGTATCCCCGTTGGAAGGGTTAGCAAGGCTAACACCACTTGTTACTCATGCGGTGTTCAAGGCCACTATGCCTACGAATGCCCACCAAGACGAAGGCCATAGCCTTACTAGAGTCCACTACCGACCCTGACGACTATGTCCATGAGCCGAAGAGGAGAGCGACCCTGACGGAGTCCCTAGTGACTTGGAGGACGATCACCGCCTTATGGTGATGCGTTGCATTATGACCACTCCTCGTCCTGTAGACGACTGGAAGAGGACGAGCATTTTTTCCCTGATCTTTAAGAGTGGAGAAAAACTTTGCAAATTAGTTATTGATGGTGGTAGTTGCGTAAACGCCGTTTCTGAGAATGCCGTTAAGCGTATGTCCTTGACTGTCGAGCCGCACCCGACCCCCTACCAGGTCGCTTGGATTAGTAAGGTTACTATTAAGGTTACCCAACGATGCCTAGTCCCCCTGTCTTTCAAATCCTACACGGATGAGGTTTGGTGCGACGTCCTACCAATGGACGTTTGTCATGTGTTATTAGGCCGCCCTTGGCTATACGACCGTGATGTGACGCACTATGGTCGTGCCAACACTTATGAGTTTAAATTCAATGGCAAGATCGTCACCTTGAACCGACTGTGCCAAAAGAGCCGGTAGTGTTGGCTAAGGATACCACCATCCCAGTTGAGAGGAAAGCCTTGAGTTTAGTTGGTAGGAAGGATTTGTGAAGGATCCCTTCATTGGGGGAATAATGTACGCTCTTGTACTTCTGAGTGAAAAAACTGATGGTGGCGTGTTGGAAGATTTACCCCGAGAGCTACGGGTATTGTTGGATGAGTTTAGGGATGTATACCCGGAGGAGTTGCCTTCGTCGTTACCACCGCTTAGAGATATACAACACGCAATAGACCTTATCCCCGGATCGTCCTTACCCAACCAACCACACTATAGGCTTAATCCAACTGCCCACATAGAGTTACAAACCCAGATAGAGGAGTTGTTAAATAAGGGATTTATTAGGACGAGTATGAGCCCATGTGCTGTCCCCGCTCTTCTTGCCCCTAAGAAGGATGGCACCTGGCGCATGTGTGTTGATAGCCGAGCTCTCAACAAAATTACTATAAAATATAGGTTTCCAATTCCGCGACTAGATGATCTCTTGGATGTCCTATCGGGTGCCACTATCTTCTCTAAACTGGACTTACGGAGTGGTTACCACCAAATCAGGATCCGAGAGGGGGATGAGTGGAAGACGGCGTTCAAGTCTAAGGACGGGTTGTATGAATGGCTTGTGATGCCCTTTGGGCTATCCAATGCCCCCAGCACCTTCTCCCGGATGATGACGCACATCTTTAGGCCATATATGGGGAAGTTTGTTGTAGTGTATTTTGATGACATCCTAGTGTTTAGTACCTCCCCCGCCGAACACCTCTCTCACATCAAAGTAGTCCTCTCCACCTTAAGGACTGAAACCTTATATCTAAATCTAAAGAAATGCACGTTTATGTTTCGGAGGTTGAATTCTTAGGTTATATAGTTTGGCTCTGAAGGAATTCGTGTTGACCCAGGAAAGGTTCAGGTGATTAGAGACTGGCCCGAGCCCACTAGCCTTCGTGAGGTGCGTAGTTTCCACGGGTTAGCTACCTTTTATCGTCGTTTCATACGTGATTTTAGTAGCATTATGGCACCCATTACGGACTGCATGAAGAAAGGAGAATTCACATGGTCCAAATCCGCCACGTTTGCATTTCATCGTATTAAGGAGCTTATGACCGAAGCACCGGTGTTACGTCTCCCAGACTTCACCAAGGTCTTCGAGCTTACTTGTGATGCATCTGGCGTAGGGATTGGAGGTGTCTTGAGTCAAGAGGGTCACCCGGTTAGTTATTTTAGTGAGAAGTTAGCGGGTGCTAAATTAAATTATTCCAATTACGATAGGGAGTTTTATGCGGTCATTAGATGTTTGCATCATTGGAGGCACTACCTCCTTCATAAGGAGTCCGTGATCCACTCTGATCATGAAGCGTTGCGATTCATCAATGGTCAGCACAAAATCAGCCCGCGCCACGCTAAATGGGTATCCTTCTTGCAAGAATACACATTTACTCTCAAGCACCTTAAGGGGACCGACAATCGAGTTGCCGATGCACTCAGTCGCCTCACCCTCTTACTTTCCTCCATGCAAGTCCACGTGGTAGGGTTCGAGCGCATAAAGGATGAATACGCCACATGCCCTGATTTTCAGGAGTCATACTTATCTGCCCAGGATAGCTCTCCCACGACCATCACGGCCTATTCACTTAGAGACGGATACTTATTCAAACACGGAAAATTGTGTATCCCCCACTCCTCTTTGCGACTCCACATCATTTGGGAGTTACACAGTGGTGGCTTGAGTGGCCACTTTGGCAGAGACAAAACGATAACGCTCGTAGAGGAGAAATTCTTTTGGCCTAAACTAAAGGCGATGGTTGGGAAAGTTGTGAGCAGTTGCCGTACGTGCCAAGTTTCTAAAGGTACTAAGTCCAATGTAGGTTTATACACTCCGCTACCTATTCCGTCCGTCCCGTGGGAAGACGTGAGCATGGACTTTGTATTAGGCCTTCCCCCCACCCTGCGACGTCATGATTCTATATACTCGTTGTTGTGGATAGGTTCTCCAAGATGGCGTACTTCCTCCCCTGTAGTAAGACCAACGACGCCTCTCACATTGCGAAACTGTATTTTAAAGACGTCGTTAGTCACCGTGGCGTTCCGAAGACTATTGTCTCAGATAGGGACGTCAAGTTCAATAGCTACTTTTGGAAAACCTTGTGGGTTCTTATGGGCACAAAATTATTATTCTCCGCGGCTTATCACCCACAAACTGATGGCCAGACGGAAGTAGTCAATCGGAGCCTAGGAAATCTTCTTCGATGTCTCGTGAGCGACCATAAAGGCACTTGGGATTTACTGCTTCCACATGCACAACTGGCTTACAATAATTCTAAAAATCGGTCCACGGGTATGTCTCCGAATGAAATTGTTCACGGGTATAAGGCCCCTGTGCCACTTGACTTGGTCCCCTTACCTCCCATATACAAAACAAGTCAGTTTGCACAATCCTTCGCCCAACATATTCACGACTTACATGCACGTATACGAGCTACCTTGACTGCTCAATATGAGTCTTATCAAGCGCACGCTAATCTACATAGGAAGGTGTCACACTTTAAGGTCGGCGATCTGGTTTTAGTACGGTTAGTTCCCGAACGAATGCCAACTGGCACCGTTAAAAAGTTAGCTCCAAAACGCGCCGGTCCTTTTCGGATTATAAAGAAGCTAGGTGACAACGCTTTCGTATTGGATTTGCCTGCTGAATGGGGTATCTCCCCTATTTTTAATGTCTCGGATTTGACGCTGTTTGTTGCGCCTCCACAAGAGTTGGTTTCTTTTTGTCGTCTTCTCCCTCCACTGAAATTTCTAATGGGTTGGGGAGTGGTAGTTTGGATGATCTCTCTCCTCCGGTCCCCGCAGGTATAACATCGGATGGTACGTTGCCTTCTTTTATTCCTACTGCTGACATGTTTCCCAGGTTTCCCAAGACGTTTCTCCATCCAGATATGATACTCGCTGCTGAGCCACTTACTACTCCTGACGGTGCTACCTACCGCTTCCTCATCCGTTGGCGTGACCGCCCACCGTCGGACGACTCATGGGTACTCGCGACAGAGCTTCAACGTTTGGATGTCGAGCTTCTCCGCCGCTTTCTATCAGCCCACGCATCGGAGATGCGAGATTTTGAGTGGGGGAGGATTGATGGCGCGGCCCCTCCAACACTTCCTGATGATGACCCGGTTGCTGCGGCCCCTCCAACACTTCCTGATGATGACCCCCGGTTGCTGCGGCGCAACAAGTTAAAGATTTTTGCGGTGTCATGACAACGCCACGGACGCTAACGGAAAGCTGCGATACAACCTCCGTCCGCGGCGCGCAAAGCTTGCTTAATACTTTTACTTAGTTTTATTTTAATTGCTTAAAACATTGGCTTGTATTATTTTTTATTTTTATGTTGGTGTGCTATTAAACCCTTGGTGTGTAAGTAACCGCCCGATGGATGAGATTTCATCTCCATCTTGGATGGTTGGATCTCTTTTGTAACTCCTATTTAAAGGAGGATATTATGATGAGTTATGCATTGGATGAAGAAAACCTAAACTCCCCTAAGAGAAATTTCGGCCATGGAGAGATTCCAATAGCCACCCCCCCCCCTGGTGTGAAGCCTAGCCTTGCCTCCTCCATCCCCGTTCGGTGCGACTCCGGCGTGGCTTCTCTCGTGCGACTCCGTGGAAGAAGGAAGCAACCCCTTCGGTGTGAAACCGGTGGAACCGTGGAGAGAGTGATTCTCCCACAAATATTGTGTGATCTTCTTCTTGGTTGGTAATCTCTTCCTATCTTTGTGCTTCTTGCTGTGAGATTTTTGTGGAGGTTATTCAACCGTCTTTTCCGCGATTTTAAAGTGTTTTCGCTTGCAAATCTGAATCGACGTTGTTATTGACCCTCTTGTTTTTCCGGATTGGAAGATCCGCTGGAGTACAAACTAGGCCTAACCTTGACTTGTTCTCCAAGTTGGGGCACGCTTTGGTGCTAACAAGGGAGTTAATCTCAACTTGTTCTTGATCCCTCCTTATCGTTTACCGCCACTCCTAAATATATTTTTGCTGCGATTGACGGCTTATTGTGAAAAGAATAGATGCTTGTGTAGGTGCGGTGAGACGTGTGCTTGTTGGAGAGGTAGGTCCTAAGGTCGTGGTATCGAGTCCGGCTAGGCGCGAGTTGTGTGCTTGTTGGAGAGTAGGTCCTAAGGACGTTGTATCGAGTCCCGTATTTTTGAGAGCCAACCGACCTCTTTTCGTTCGCTTTGGTCGGAGCGCTCTCTTATTTTTCTATGTTCTGTGATGGGTAATCCGCCGTTAGCGTAGGCACGTCCATCTCACAAACACATCCTACACCAGGGAGAAATGCGCCGCAAGAGCGCGCAAGGGGGCGGCGCGCGGGGGAGCGCGCAAGGAGGCGGCGCGCGCGGGAGCCCGCAAGGAAGATATGCGGAGGTGAGAGAAATTTCGGGCGGTGAAAATGAAGAACTTCGAAGACGAATGAGATCTTCAAAGAATGCTTGAAGATCTTCAAAGAATGCTTGAAAATCTTCGAAAGCGAAGAAAAGATGAAGAAGATGAGGGAGGAAGGAGAGAGAGGGAATCCGTAGGAGGATTTTTTCCAAGAAGGAGAGAGATTCCCCTTAAAGGGGGGTCTGAGGCCCTATTTATAGGTTTCATTGGTGGTTATAGTGGTTATGCGGTTATCCGCATCCCATAACCATCATGATTGCTATCAATAGACCAATATATTATATTTATTTTTATGGGACTATGATTTAATATGCATATTAATAACGTTATATGCAGACCGTTCTACTTTTTGACAACGAATTATCTCCACTACGGGAGATCATGCGGGCGGTTACGTGGGAGGTTACCCACGTAACCGACGGCGGCGATCGTGGGAGCGTGATCGGACGGTGGAGACGGGCTCCCTCGGACGATCGTGGGAGCGTGATCGGTCATGGAGTCGGTAAATAACGGCGGCGGCCGTGGCGTTGGGAGACGGCGGCAGCAGCGGCCGCTGGAGAAACGGACGGCGACAGCGACGGTCGTGAGTCGGG